>PIJE02000290.1:72500-144088 GCA_002895965.2 Coryphaenoides rupestris | reverse complement strand
GACCCTGCTACTACAGGAACAGGGAGTTACTTCCTGCTACTACAGGACAGGGAGTTAAACTGTACCCTGCTTACTACAGGAACAGGCCAGTTACTTTACCCTGCTACTACAGGAACAGGAAGTACTGTACCCTGCTACACAGGAACAGGAAGTTACTTTACCCTGCTACTAACAGGAACAGGAAGTTACTTTACCCTGCTACTACAGGAACAGGAAGTTACTTTACCCTGCTACTACAGGAACAGGAAGTTACTTTACCCTGCTACTACAGGAACAGGAAGTTACTTACCCTGCTACTACAGGAACTCGACCTGCTTCTAAGAGGAAGTACTTTACCTGCTTACAGAGGAAGTACTGTACCCTGCTACTACAGGAACAGGAAGTTACTGTACCCTGCTACTACAGGAACAGGAAGTTACTGTACCCTGCTACTACAGGAACAGGAAGTTACTGTACCCTGCTACTACAGGAACAGGAAGTTACTGTACCCTGCTACTGACGATCTGTGAAAAGGGTCCATTAAACGAAAATGTATCGAAACCAACGTTTAGTGCCTCTCATCGACTTCATCTTGCACATGTTTGATAATTTGGTTAATTTCAACTGCTCAAAGTATTCAATAAATAGTCATAATCAAGATAAGATATGCACTTTAGATACAAAATATCCCATCTTATCCCAAAAATAATTTTAGAAAAAAACACCAAAAGGATATTGTAACACTAGAAATTTAAAATTATAGATCACTAATATTGAACACCAGATGCTAGAAGATTAGATGCTTTGGTCCGGTTAAACAGATTATTTAAAAACATAAGGAAAATGTCCTTGCACAAAGACCAAGTCAAAAGTGTCACGAGTAAGCTTGGTAAAAAGATAAATAAAATAAAATAATAAAACTACCTTGATCATTTGCCGGACAGGTAGCGGTTTAGCGTCAGTAATCTTCAGGATGACTCCGCTCGTGAACTCTGGTCCGGTGATCTGCTTCTCGGCCACGGGCTTCTCAGCTAGTGGCGGGAAAACAAAAACATATATATATATATATATATATGTATACAGTCATTCTTTAAAATTGACAAGTTGAAATGCTTAAACTGAAAACAGAGTGATTTGCATAAGTCATACTTAGGAAGACTATATTCCAATTCTGCCAAGTCTGCTCTGACACTAGATGGTGCCAAACTCACTGCACTACACACTGCACCTTTAATATCGAGGCGTTTTCTTTTGGGGTCGGAGGGGGGGCACTCAGATTTGTTGTTGTGGTCGATCTTGTTGATGCACTGCTTCAGGGACGCCATGCTGCGCTTCTGCAAGGCCAAGTACTCCTGCTTCAAGCCCAGCCAGTCCTTCCTTTATGATGGGGGGGGGGGTTGCGGAGAGCATACAGACAACCGTTGAGCAGCTTGAAGTGACACAGAGTCCACAGTGTATTCATTTTAAAACCAATCGTTGAATCGATGTTTTGTGAGCTTACTTTGAGAGGACGCGCAGCGGTATGACCTCTTCGCCGATTTTCAGTTTCTCCTTGTTCTTCTTCTTCCTCTTCCTCTTGGCTTTGAGCAGCGAGCCATCGCCCTTTACCTCCTCCTCCCCCTCCATCTTGGCCCCACCCTCGCCCTCACCAGGCTCCACTGAAAGTGACCACACGACAACAACAACATGTTTAATATTTTTCATACACTCAATATTACCTTTCAACTTCATGTGCAGTAACACTTCTCTATTGCACTGTAGCCCATTTACTAACACTTATATAGAAAATCAACCAACTCATCATCACTCATCTAACCGAGAGCTCACCTTTGACCTCCATCTGGCCAACTCCCGCCTCCACCTCCGCGTCGTTGCCGCCACCGGCCTGCGCCTCGCTGGTCTTCCTCATCTTGGCCGGCTTCTCCTCCTGAACGTCCCGCCCTCCTTCTTCTCCTCCTCCTCCTCCTCCTCCTCCTTCTTCCGCCTGGGAGCGGCGTCTCTTTTTGTCTAACAGTTTTGGCGCCTCCTTCTTCATCTCCTCCTCCTTCCGGGCGCGGCCTTCCGGAGCCTCGCACTCTGATCGCTTCCTCTTCACCTTGGAGGGCTGCTGCTGTTCCTCCTGCACCACTGGCACCTCCTCCATCTCCTCCTCCTCCTCCTTCAGCTTCTTCTTCTTTTTCTTCTTCTTCTCCTCCCCAGTGTCGCCCACCGGCTCGGCACTACTCTCCTCCTCCTTCTTTCTCTTCTTCTTCTTCTTCTTCTTCTGCTTCTTTTTCTCCTCTTCTGTTACTGCAAGAGTCGCCCACAAAAAAGGGTTAGTTTTACCGGGCCGACACACTTCTTTAGACTACCCAGTGGACCGTACCAACTGGTAAACTGATCTAGTCATCATACATCTAGGTGGACACTCCCACTCTTGATGTCACTTCATTACAATAACAATTTTAGTCACATGACAACGGCTTGTAATTGGTAAATGGATTGCATTTATAGCGCGCTTTTATCCAACGTGCTTTACAGTTGCCTCACATTCACCCATTCATACACCGACGGCGGTGCCAACCATTCAAGGTAACAACCAACACGTTAGGAGCAGTTAGGGTCAGGTGGTGTCTTGCTCAGGGACACCTCGACACTTAGCTAGACGGAGCCCGGGGATCGAACCAGCAACCTTCCTGTTGCCAGACAACCTCCTGAGCTACTGCCCCCCTTGTAATGGCTAATCACGCCCACACCTGGTGGTATAATAGGGCCCCTTTAAGTCCAGCTGGTCAATTTGTAAGTCTTAAGTTGTGGTGGTGGGCGTCCCTGTGTGAAATTACCTGGTGGTGGTGGCGGCGGGGGTGGTGGAGGAGGGTCGTCGGCCTGGAAAGGATTACCCTTTCTGTCTCTCTTGGGGAACATGCCCGTCTTCCTCAGGGCGTCCTCGGGGGGGTTGTTCAGGAGCTGTGTGGGATGAAAAATGCAAGTTTAACAGGCACATTGGCATCACACTCACGCAATCTCTTCACAAAGTTTCCCTGGCCAAGATCGGCAACGGCAGCAACAGTCTTTCCATAGATAACTCTTAAAAAGGTGCAGTAGTCTGTAGGATTTAGTGGTGAGGTTCCAGATTGAATACCAATTGAATACCCCTCTCCTCACTCCTTTAACGCTGGAACACAGGCGTGGGGTGTTTCTACCTTGATGGCATTCTGCGCCTCCTCCTCCGTCTCAAACTCCACGAAGGCGAAGCCCTTGGTGTCATTGGTGCTATGGTAGCGCGGGAGGCTGACGTACACCACGTTGCCGCACTTGGCGAACATGCGCTGGATCCACTCGTGCGTCACCCGCTTTGGCAGGAGCTCCTGGAAGAAGAATAGGGACCCTTTTGACATTAAAGGGCATGCATTTTACCAGCGGGGGTGTGATTGAGTGGTGTTAGCCATTCCAAGCCCTTTTAAAATGGTCATGTGACTAAAATTCATTGTCATTGTGACAGTGACATCAGAAGTGGGAGTGTCCACCTAGATGTACGATGACTAGATCAGCACTACAAACCTTCATACATCTGGGTGGACACTCCCACTTGTGATGTCACTATTAGAGCGCAGTCACGTGGTCATTTTGAAAGCTTGTAATGGCTACTCACACCCACATGCCCTGGTAAAAATAGGGACCTTTTAAGGAAACAACGGCTCATGAGAGTCCTGCACAAAACACAATGGCCCTTCGGGATTAATAAAGTTCTATCTTATCTTACCACATAGACCGTACAGCCGTCCACGTTCTTCATCACGTCGCTTATCGGGCGTTGCCGCCGCAATTTATTCCCCTCGAGGTTGACCTTAAATAAAAATACAAAATAAAAGACGATAAGAGAAAATCATGGTTAAATACACGTTACATGACACATGGTTTGTTTGTTTACCCTACAGATGAAAACTAGCCTCCTGGATAATTCTGGCATATTTACAGTACTGTTTATTAATATGCACTGTCCCTGACAAATAAACAGAATAAATAAATGATGTGGATGTGAGGAGTATCCATTCCCGCCGATCATTTTCGTACGCTCCGCTATCTACTCCTCCAACGCACCTCAACAACGGAGGAGTTCTTCAGAGCGCGGGCGATGAGCTTGGTGTCCATCGTCAGCTTCTTCATGCGGTTGAAGGTCGTCAGCACGGAGATGTCCACGTCTGAGGAGACGGCACACAACATGGACGTTGATGTTGACCACATGGACATTTCTGTGAATTTCAACTCCTTACATTTTTTCATATAATCAGCCTCAAGTTGACAGGAACTCAGCTACATAGCATGCAGGCACTCTCACTGTACTGCACTGGTCACTTATCATTATACTTTATCATCACATGTTGCTGCTACTATCTACTAATTGCTATTTTTATGCTAGTCTCAGAATATTAGTGTACTGCATGCGGACACTTTTACTACATTTTTGCAGCACCCACCAGAGTATTGCTACTCTTACTGGTCACTTTTTACTGTACTTATTAGGCACTATCTTCACAGAGTTGTTTTAGAACTTATATTTGGAAGAATATTGCAGGAGTAAATGGGAGTAAGCATTCCATTGTACTTGTTACATATAAAGAAATCTTGAATCTTGAAGTCACTGTGCTAGCGGTATAGGCCACCACCACCACTGACAAGGACCTACATCCATCGTCCGAGTCGTTGATGAGTTGCTTGATGAAGCGGTCCTTGCTGAGGTTGACGTCGCCGAACCAGAACTCCACCTGCTTCTTGATGTCGGCCAGCAGCTGCTTGACCCGCGACCTCTTCTTCTTCTCGCTCTCCTTGCTCTTACCGCCGTCGGGGTCCTTGGCCTGCTTGGCCTGCCCTGCAACGGGCCGCCTCTCTGTGTCGATCATCTGGTGGGGGAGACACACGGATGCACTGATTACTCAACACACCCACAGACAAAGCTACAGACTGAATGACTCCCCACACTATGGACCTCTCTCCCCCCGGCACAGATCCGTCACATCTCTGGCCACATCTATGCCACATCTCTGGCCATATAACTGGTCACATTTCTGGTCACATCTCTGGTCACATTTCTGGTCACATCTCTCGTCACATGTCTGCTACATCTCTGGTCACATTTCTGGTCACATCTCTCGTCACATCTCTGGTCACATCTCTGGTCACATCTCTGGTCACATCTCTGGTCACATGTCTGCTACATCTCTGGTCACATTTCTGGTCACATCTCTCGTCACATCTCTCGTCACATGTCTGCTACATCTCTGGTCACATCTCTGGTCACATCTCTCGTCACATCTCTCGTCACATCTCTGCTACATCTCTGGTCACATCTCTGGTCACATGTCTCCTACATCTCTGGTCACATCTCTGGTCACACTCTGGTCACATCTCTGGTCACATCTCTGCTACATCTCTGCTACTGTCACATCTCTGGTCACATCTCTGGTCACATCTCTGGTCACATCTCTGGTCACATGTCTGCTACATCTCTGATCACATCTCTGGTCACATGTCTGCTACATCTCTGGTCACCTTTAAGGCTCTTCTTAATAACCCACCTGCTTACCAAAGCCTTTGGTGTTTAGCTTATCTTCTGTCCTGTGTTATTTGTTACTTGTGACTTGTTTCTGTTGTAAGGTGTCCTTGGGTATCGTGGAAGGCTCTAGTTATGATTATAATTACACTTATTTAATGGAGACATTGCATTCAGAACGATTGCTCAGCCATTTACTTACAGTACACTACTTTTGGGTCTTCGGTTTAAAGGTTTGACTCCTGAACAAACTTCAGTCGTCAAACCTTGTAACAGTCTGTAAAAATACAAATAGAATAAACACAATTTAAAAAAAGGCAACAAACAACGAGTAATCACACACAAATACAAGTCCACATATGCGACAAAATCAATACCTAATCAATACTTACCAGTGAACAACAGTGTGTAATTTATTCCTCTAGATGATCATGATCATGATCATAATAATAACACGCCGTAACACACAAGGCTGCTGAAGCCGTGCCGCGGCGCACACTATCTACGTCATCCGGAAGCGACAGCGGAAAAGTAATCGTGAGAGTTAAAAGTAACAGTAACAGTAATAGTAATAGTAATTTAAAGACACACACAGAAAGCGACCGCCGAAAGGTAATAGTTAAAAGTAATATGAATAGTTAAAAGTAATAGTAATCGTTAAAAGTAACAGACACACACACACAAAGCGACAGCCGAAAGGTAATAGTTAAAACTAACAGTAATAGTTATCGTAATTTAAAGACACACACACAATGTATAAACATATATCATAGAAATGGACGACCGCGTTACATTTATGTGTCTTTGTAAACCACGCGAGGACAGTGACGGCCGGTTAGCTCAGTTGGTTAGAGCGTGGTGCTAATAACGCCAAGGTCGCGGGTTCGATCCCCGTACTGGCCACTCACTTTTCCTTTTAACCTGGGAAACCGATTGGAGGACTCAGTGATCAGACGGCCGCCCAAAATCATTTTCTTGATCAAATAAAAAAAATCATGGATATCTTCACAAACCCTCCGCCTGGAAGGGCTGACATGTCTCGAATCACCAGGAGGTGGAGACAGGCGTACCGATCTTAGTAATCAACCCTTATCCTGAGCCTTTGACCTTATCGTGGGGTCATAAAAGTAAAGTAAAAGACCCTATAAATCAGGGAGCCACCATCAGGGAGGCTGACCCTGCTGAAATATCAACATCTATACATAAAACCCACCTATTTACCCTCGCTTTCGGCCGCCAGGAGTGCCCCTCGGCTCCAATTACGGCGAAATCAACCTTCAGTATTATGTATCACGTGTCTTTGGTGTTCTGTCTCTGCCCCCACTTGTCAGTTTGTCTTCTTCCCGGTGTGTGTTTGATTTGAATTTGTAGTTTATTGTTTTGCTTTGCGTTTGATCGTTCATCGTTTCCCGTTCATTTTAGTTCATTTTGATTTTGGTTTCACTCCCTGTTGTCTGTCGGCCATTTTTTTTTGTCTCGGCTGTTTTGATTTCCCTGTTGTTGGGAGTTGTGGATGTATTGATCGTGTGGGCCGGTAACTTTCCACTCTGCTGTGTGGCCTACGTGACTAGTCAGCTGTTTGGCCTACGTGACTAGTCAGCTGTTTGGCCTACGTGACTAGTCAGCTGTTTGACCTACGTGACTAGTCAGCTGTTTGGTAAACGTGACTAGTTAGCTGTTTGGCCTACGTGACTAGTCAGCTTCACTCTTATCTGTTTTCCCCGGGAGGCCTCTGAGACGCACTCGCAGCTGTTGTTGTGGGAACAGGTTGCGTCTTCTATCTGGACTGGCGGTCCCACGCAAGGGCTCAACGTGAGACCTTGCAGTCTCTGCACCTCTCTGTGTGGCACGGGAGGCCATGATATCCGTGCTTCAAGTTAACTGTTTGTCTGTCTGTTACATATCCACGTGGGGCCTGGGGTCCTGGCGTCTCCGGATTGGCTGTCTGGGGTGTGGGGACGGAAGGGTCTCCATGGACGGCCTTGCTGTCCCTGCTCCCTGAATGGCTGTCTTGGAGGCGTTTCTATGTCTGCTTCCCTTGTTGAGTTGTTGTGTCTATATGTAAATGTTTCTTTTTTTCCCATGCAAACTGTATATATGCTCTGTGTATGTAAATAAACTTTGAATCATTCCTGGTGATGCTGCCTTGTGTCACATTGATTCCCGAGCTCGCTGCTTTGCTACAGACAATCCAGAACCTGAACCTGAACTCCAGCCACAATAGATGACCGCTCGAAACTGCGCATAACAACTTGGTGTCAGAAGTGGGATACTGGACAGAGGTAAGTTTCAATCTTATTTTTAATAAGAATGGTACTTACTCTCTCCGGTATTCCCAATTAGGATTTAAATGTGCAATAAGTGATAGGAGATAAACATAAAAATGAATAAGACAAAATAAATAAAAGAAGAAAAAAAAGAAAAAAGACAACAACATCTTGCCCGATAGGAGTAGCTATCCTGAATCGGATGCCCAGTGTAGCTGGATCTATATTGGAAGCCCGGACTCAGACAGACTATTCCTGAGCCGGATGCCTGGTTGTAGAAGTATAATTGCTACAAGGGAAGCCCGGTCTCTGGGAGGCGCGGATGCCCGGGCTCAGAGGAGATAATATTCCTGAGCCGGATGCCTGGTTGTAGAGGTTTAATTCCTACAAGGGAAGCCCGGTCTCTGGGAGGCACGGATGCACGGACTCAGAGGTAACATTCCTGAGCCGGATGCCTGGATGCAGAGGAATTCCTGCATGGGAAGCCTGATTACGGAAAAAGATAAAAAGATTCCGGAATCGGATGCCTAATGGAATATTAGAAGACCGACCGATTGATCACCGGTAGGATAGATTTGAGGCAAAATTTGAATATATATATATATATATATATTATGGTCATTATTTTTATTTTTTTCCTCTCTAAGAAAGTACGCTTAATTGGCTAGACGTACAGAGAAAGGCAGAGAAGAACCTCTACCGCTCAGCCACAGGCGTTCAGGGTCAACCAGCGCTGGGGACTCTTATCAAGAGTTCAGGGAAATTCCCGCCTCACCAAACTGAGGAAGAGGGACCCGCCCGGAGAGACCCTGTGTGTGAGCGATAGTTCTTTCACTGCCCGACAGACCCGTTTTAGTACGGTGATACTCGTCAGAATAGTAGTATTTGGTGGCCTGGTTCTGGTGAAGGATTGTCTGATGGGGTTGGAAATGGGGAAATCAGAAAGCAAAAGTTGTATAAAATGGCTAAAATCCTCCCGAATAACGTCTCTAATTTCACGTCTAAAGTAGCCACTGGCCCGAATATATGAGAGGGTGGGAGACCCAAACTGGGGTTTTCCATATCTACGAGAGACGTTCGCTGAGTGGGAGACATGTAAACTGTTATGGGACAGACAGAAGGCAATAGCAGGTGCCTCAGATAGAGCTCAAGGTTGAAATAGACAACAGCAAGTCTGTCCATGATCCAAGCAAGCAAAACCAAGAACTACTGTACATAGGACCATGAAAGTGCAATCATGGCATTATATGCATCTTTTAAAACCCGCGAGGATACGGAAGAGGAAAAAAACAAAAAAAAAAACAAACCTAACTAATATATTTCAAGAGAGTTGCTGGCAGTGTGTGTGTGTGAGTGGTAGAGAGAAAAAGAAAGAGAGGGCCATTGGTTGTTTCTCCTCTCTATGAAAGTCCAGACACGCTGCGCTGACTGTCGACACACAGACATTGTCATAACAAAAATTAAGTTACAAGATAGTCTGATGTTCAAGTGTTCCCTCTGATTCTATGCTGGACAAGTTGGAGTATTTTGCAGTTGTCTGTAGAGTTTGTGTGGCATTGAGCGCAAGTTAAAAACTATTGGTATAGAGATTGCTGTGTATTGGACGGATTGTAGAGAAAATGCTGTGAAGGGGTGACATCCTAGAGATCATTCAGCTAAGGAAGCGCAGAGGTTCGCTTTGTAAGGTTATAACTGTGTGAGTCTAGCTCATGTGGTGTTCAGTTTCAAGCATTGTCTGAGAACTGGATACTAGAGTGTGGTTGAGTCGGCCTGAGAGGTGTTACGTAGACCGCTGTCTTGGTTGAGACTGAGCTACAAGGGGCGGGATATAGAAGGACCCTCCAGGAGGCGGGGCTTACCACTCCCTCTGTGCTCCTCCAAAGTCCACTAACAGGTTAATCCAGGACAATCCAGAACCTGAACCTGAACTCCAGCCACAATAGATGACTGCTCGAAACTGCGCATAACAGTAGTTTATTGTTTTGGTTTGCGTAGTTCCGCATGTTCTTTGTCTCTGATCGTTCATCGTTTCCCGTTCATATTAGTTCATTTTGATTTTGGTTTCACTCCCTGTTGTCTGTAGGCCATTTTTTTTGTCTCGGCTGTTTTGATTTCCCTGTTAGTCTCCCTATTTAACTTTTGGATGTTGTGGATGTATTAATCTTGTGGGCCAGTAACTTTCCACTCTGCCGTTTGGCCAACGTGACTAGTTAGCCGTTTGGCCTACGTGACTAGTTAGCCGTTTGGCCTACGTGACTAGTTAGCCGTTTGGCCTACGTGACTAGTTAGCCGTTTGGCCTACGTGACGAGTTAGCCGTTTGGCCTACGTGACTAGTTAGCCGTTTGGCCTACGTGACTAGTTAGCCGTTTGGCCTACGTGACTAGTTAGCCGTTTGGCCTACGTGACTAGTTAGCCGTTTGGCCTACGTGACGAGTTAGCCGTTTGGCCTACGTGACTAGTTAGCCGTTTGGCCTACGTGACTAGTTAGCCGTTTGGCCTACGTGACTAGTTAGCCGTTTGGCCTACGTGACTAGTTAGCCGTTTGGCCTACGTGACGAGTTAACCGTTTGGCCTACGTGACTAGTTAACCGTTTGGCCTACGTGACTAGTTAGCCGTTTGGCCTACGTGACGAGTTAGCCGTTTGGCCTACGTGACGACTTAGCCGTTTGGCCTACGTGACTAGTTAGCCGTTTGGCCTACGTGACTAGTTAGCCGTTTGGCCTACGTGACTAGTTAGCCGTTTGGCCTACGTGACGAGTTAGCCGTTTGGCCTACGTGACTACTTAGCCGTTTGGCCTACGTGACTAGTTAGCCGTTTGGCCTACGTGACTAGTTAGCCGTTTGGCCTACGTGACTAGTTAGCCGTTTGGCCTACGTGACGAGTTAGCCGTTTGGCCTACGTGACTAGTTAGCCGTTTGGCCTACGTGACTAGTTAGCCGTTTGGCCTACGTGACTAGTTAGCCATTTGGCCTACGTGACTAGTTAGCCGTTTGGCCTACGTGACTAGTTAGCCGTTTGGCCTATGTGACTAGTTAGCCGTTGGGCCTACGTGACGAGTTAGCCGTTTGGCCTACGTGACGAGTTAGCCGTTTGGCCTACGTGACTAGTTAGCCGTTTGGCCTACGTGACTAGTTAGCCGTTTGGCCTACGTGACTAGTTAGCCATTTGGCCTACGTGACGAGTTAGCCGTTTGGCCTACGTGACTAGTTAGCCGTTTGGCCTACGTGACGAGTTAGCCGTTTGGCCTACGTGACTAGTTAGCCGTTTGGCCAAACGTGACTAGTTAGCCGTTTGGCCTACGTGACTAGTTAGCCGTTTGGCCTACGTGACTAGTTAGCCGTTTGGCCTACGTGACTAGTTAGCCGTTTGGCCTACGTGACTAGTTAGCCGTTTGGCCTACGTGACTAGTTAGCCGTTTGGCCTACGTGACTAGTTAGCCGTTTGGCCTACGTGACTAGTTAGCTCCAGCCACAGTAGATGACCACTCGAAACTGCGCATAACATTAAACCTAAAATAAAAACATTCTTTTGGTACGTTGCTGCCTGCATGTGGGTCCTCCTTGACATAGCCTACCCTGGCTGCCGAGAGGCGGGGTGTTGCTGTGATCATGACTGGATGCCTGCTTCTTCACCAGCCAGCACCCCATCACTTGTCACAATATTAATATTCCATTCATCATTTGAACTTTATTGCTTTTAATTGAAACGGCACTCTGAACGTCCCTGGATGTATCTGCCCTTACTTACTTATGTACATGTATAACATTGTGGCAGCAGCCCACCTTGCGAGACAGTGTAGTGGGTGGACCAGTTGGAATAAAGCAGACAGAAACCAGGGTCCCGGCACAACAAACACAGACGTTGCATTTAACGTAACCGATGTGGGGGGGGAGTGGAACAAAATGTGGGGAAAGAGGAACAAAAAGCAACTTAAAACTTAAAACTGGACTTAAAACTTATAGTCCATAAGCAAGGCCAAGATTGCCCACTCCCAATAAATACATACCAAAGTCCAAAAACGTTCACACACACACACACACACACATAAAATAATTTTCTCTTCTTGCTGTTTTATCTTCTTTTGCCTCCTTTTTTTGCATACCATATTGCCTGCCATGTCACATGAATTTCACTGTTCAGAATGTGTTGTGATGACAATAAAACACTTTGAAAGGAGAAGTAGTTACCCCGATGCCAAAAGTGGACATGACACATTCACAGTGCAGCCTGTTCCCTTTTCACACGGCCTGTCGGGTTTGACGCCGCGTGGTCATGGGCTGCGTTAAGCGGTCACGGGTCACAGGATCTGCACACGTACACTACTACAGTACTACACTGCGTCTGCGTCTCTTGTGCTTCTATGATTTTACGTGTGAACAGTGCTCATGATTGCTGGGTGAGCAGAATAAGTTAATAATAAGGACTCATAATTGCTTCAAGCACTCCAGGTTTTTGTGATTGTGTCTTTCGTTTGATTGCTGTCGGCTTAAATTAGATTTTCGCGTCAAGTCACTGTCCTTGCCACTGCCTGCACGCATATAGTGGATTACATTTGTAAATGTGACACATAACAATAATATTAACAATAATAACAATAAATATGAGACGGCCAAAGAAGTAGGCCTAGTGTCTGCCACTCCCAGGACCACCCTGTAACGATATTGTTTGTCAGTAATGATCTAGAACAAAATTATTTTCTTACTCTAGATAAACTATCAAATATGAATAAACAATGAAAAACAAAAAACAACCATAAATAATAATAATAATAATTTCTTAGCCTCAATCAGTCACGAAACCCAGAAGGCTCACAAACTTCTCCAGCCTCTTCCGCATGTCGTCCTCTGTGCACTGTTTGATTCGGACCCTGACCAGTCCCCCGAGGTCCCGGTAGAAGGCCTTGGCCCAGTCGGCCTCCACGCAGTGCGCGGAGATCTTGCACACCTTGTGGAGAACCGTGAGGAGTTTCTCGTCGCTGCTCACCTCGCACCTCCTGAACACCCATCGGCCCCACTCCGCCCACATGGCGTCCTCCGTGAAGTCCACCGTCAGGCCGTCCCCGAAATTGCGCCGCAGCGACTGCAGCGACCGGGCCTCCGTGTCGGTCACGTCGTTCCATATGGCGCTGCGTGTTTGTGTTTATTGATATGAATGGGATATACACATACAAAGTGACACAAGCGACAGCAAATAACTAATTATGATGTTGTCATGTTGTTGTCAATTCGAAATCACATTGTTGTTATTGTTGTTGTTGTTGTTGTTGTTGGGCTTGAACTCACACAACTTTATTGAGAGGTGTTTGAATCAAGTCACTGAGTGATAGCAGACCTCTGCAGCTCACTCTATTCCCCTCCATCCTTTAAAGAAACACAACATGGGTCACATCGGATGACAGAAACCGTGGAGCAACTAATACACGACATGATGATTTAAAATGCTCTCGAGTTCATGTGCCTATCCCCTGTTCTTTGGTTTTTAAGTAAAAAAAAACCCCAAAAAAACCCTGACCTGAATTTCTACCTAAAAAAAACCACAGGTAAGTACATAGAAAATACATTGCTTAACACTAGTCCGCTAAAGGCATGTCAGGTTGTTTCAAGGGGGACATTCGTTTTGATAGCGAGCTACAAGTGCTGACCTTGAAGATCTAAGTGAAAAAGCATGCGTTTCATGATTTTCTATTGTAAAAAAGCAATGCATCATTTATATTTTTGTGCATTACCCGAGTGTAAAAGAAAATCCCCTTTGCGGGCACAAGAAGTGACATCCACCCACGCTGTATCGTTATGAACGGCAAAAGAAGTGTCCGGATTTAACGACACATCATTGCTCACCATAATTCTTTGAGAACTTTCTTCTGTCGTATTGCATCGGACAGAACTAGCAGTTCCTCATCTCCGATGTCTGCCCAGCCGATTCTGAAAAGAGGGAAATGGAAAGTATTGTTTGGGAAGCTGTCGTTAATCATGAGATAAATCTTATGATGTCTAATGTCTATTAATGGATAATTGACAGAGAAAAACCTCCCCCGGAGTACAACCAAGCTAAAAAATAACAGCTAACCACTGTGCAGTTGACAAGCACACATGAACAGTGGCGGTGGCGGTGGTGGTGGTCACCTTACCCCAGATGGGTTATGCTGTCTGACAGTAGGATCACATCAGCGATGACTTGAATCGTGTCCATATCAAGATGATTTTCTCCAACCCTGAAGAATACAGTTATGAGTATTTTTTTTTTTTTTTACAGTGGCCAACATTTGAGTCATTGCAGCTGTTATTCTCAATTACCCTCAAATAGTAGCCTGGCAATCCAGACCCACATCTAGAAAGCTGTAGGGTCTGGTAATGAGTAATGAAAATGGCCCAACTCAAGGGGCGGCACCAAGCATGCGTTTGAAAATATCACTGCACGCAATTGGATAACACTACGACCAATCAGAAGAATACACGGGGTGACGTATCCAGAGAGACGGAAACGAGTTTGTTTTGGAGAATAGTTTGACAGAGAGACGTAAATGTAGCCTAATGGAAATGGAGCCACTAAACGACTTTTGCCGTTTTTGCAAGTAGAATATGAGAATAGTTGGTTTGTACAGATACTCAAGTTTAACTCTTTTATTGTAGCGGCCAAAGCCGTTTCAAACAACTGGTGTTCATCCGTAGCCATCTTGCAATGTTTACTGACTGATTCCGGACTGATTCCGTCGCAGCACTGACGTCCTCTGTTTAGCCCGCTTCTGGCCCGCCTATATCAGATACACCGATGTGATTGGTTTAGGTTGGATCAACAGGAATTGCTAATGAGCATGTTACTCATTACCAGAGTGACTCGCTGAGCAAATTCAAATTGTGCTCTGGCGAGAACTCTGGATTTCCAGGGTACTTTCCAGGGGAACTGTGAAAAATGACAGAGAAGGTGGCTGTTAAATGGCAGAAAACACAGAAGTACCAACTCTTCTGTGTTCTGGCACTGCAGTGCTGGAATGTGTTCACCTGGACTCTGCATAACCCCTCACCCCCCCCCCCCCCCCCCCCAAGCCTCCCCTCTGCTAACCCTAGCACTAACTTGCATGTTTGTACGTCTTGGCATATTAGTACTTAGCAATTCTTAGCATATTGTATGTTCTCAGATGTTGGTAATGAGCTCAGAATGACACGTCTGCTCTTACCTCAGCTATTATGCAGGCAACCGAGCAATTATGAAACTCGTTCTCGCAACTATGAATGCTTGAAGCCTGCTCTATTCTTATCTTTATGTACCACAGTAATATATTGCTGTTTCCTTCAACAAATGTACTCTTTGTAAGTCTCTGGATAAAAGCGTCTACCAAATACCCTAAATGTAAATGTATGATACCTGAGAACTCACCAGAGCCTCTCGCATTTGACCAAGTGAGGCGTGAGATCCCTGAGTGCCTCGTGACTAACGTCGGTCCCCGTCAGATCCAGCTCTGAGAGGTGCCCCGCCGTGGCCTTCAGAAAGTACTTGATGGTGTTGTAATCCATCGGGGAGAGGGCTTCATCGCTGACGTTCAGTCGCAGGGTCTCCGCTCGCACGTCCTGCCCCAGGGACGGATTCTGCTGCTCAAAAAGACAATGCAAACTATTGAGGATGTGACAGCCGTTTTCACACAGGCTCCTGAGATTGCTGACCATCCGTTGGCGATAAGCCTCCGCTTTGTCGGCGTCACAAGACAACCCCACGTGCCTCGCCAGAAGCTTGGAATTGCGTTCGGAGAGGATCCCAGAGAGGAAGCGGTTAAACAGTTCCAAGTGACCCTTAGCCATGTCCTCGCCTGGGCCGACGCCGTGCTGTAAGACGTCCGGTAGCGGCTGGTCTGTTGTGGCACAGTAAACCGCGGCGAAGAACTCCTGAACCGTGAGGTGTGAGAAGGAGTAGATGTCTTCAGTGCAGCCAGGATCCTGTGCCACCGTCTTGTCCAGGAAGGTACTGGCCAGGGGGCAGCCTTCCAATAGGGCAACATCCGGGTCCGTAGCGTAGAACAGCGTCTGCTGATCCATCAGCTTAAGGAATGCCAGACGACCCAGGTTCAGCACCCCTTCAGAGAGCTGCTGCCTGGTGTCCGCTCCTCGATCCTCAACGGAGGCCTTGGCTCTCTCTTGGGTGTGGGAGCGAAGCAAGGCCACCAAATACTGCACGTAAATATCAGTCATGGTCCGCGGATTGTCCCCAGCCAGGCCTTCGCTTTCTTTCAGAATGCAGCAGATGATGTGGCAGAACGCTGGTATGTAGCACAGCGTCAACATCAGCTCGTTCTCGGCCACCACCTTGAACAGCTTGTCTGCGAGGCCGTCGTCCTGGAAGTAGCGGTGGAAGAAGTCTTGGATCTCGGGCAGCGAGAAGCCGACGATGAGCACGAAGCGGTCGACGCAGCCCACGGGCACGTGGCCGATGGCCGTTGGTCTACTGGTCAGGATGACGGAGGCGTTGGGGAGCAGCTCGCCCAACATGAGGCTGGTTAACACCTCCTCCACCTGGCCGTAGTCGTCCGGCTCGCACACAAATGCATCAACATCGCAGCGCCTGTAGTGCCTGAACTCATCAAAGCCGTCAAAGACGATGAGCAGTTTGTCGTCGTTGGCCATGATGTTGTCCAGCTCCTTGGCCAGGTGCCGGTTTTTACGCAAGATCAACTCTCTGAGGTTTACAGGCTTGGTCACCAGATTGAGGTCCCGGAAGGTCATGTGGATGATGAAGTCAAAGCCGAGTCGGTCCTTGTTGTTCCCGAAATCCAGCAGGAGCTTCTGCACCAGGATGGTTTTTCCTATTCCCGCCACCCCAGTCACGAGAATCTTCTTGACAGGCTGGGCTCTGTTGGCAGTGGAGAAGAGTTGGGCGGGCGCGATTCGCCGATGCTCTGTTGACTTCTGCTGCAACGTCAGCCGCTTCTGTCCGTAAGCCAGCACCTCGTGCCTTTTGATGTCCAGGCCTTGGTGTCCGTTGACCAACAGGAGGTTGACATATTGCTGGGAGAAGAGGATTTTCTCGCCATGGCGAGTGTTATAGTAGAGCATGCTTTCACTCCTTCGTCTGAGAACTTCTTGGTGCTTCTGTTTAATTTGATTGTACGCTGAATAAGAACACAGAAATCTGATGATGAGGCTCCACGCAGCGCTCAAATATGTGTGGTTTCAAACAATGCAGTGACAAGTATTACCATTTCAGAGTTTAATCAATCAATTAAAAAATGTACATACCCGAAGACAGCGATGGGTCTTTGCCCTTTCCCACAGCGTCGCTTGCTGTTGTTTCTCGTTGATCATGACTGACCACAGAGAGAAATATTTTGGCAGCTTCCTCACCTTTGCACTCCAAGATGTCCAGCACTTTTCTCACTTTCGCCCGCGGCCCTAAGTTCTGACACAGGACTTCCTCGCGGTCATCTCTGTTGAAAACCTCCCTGCACAAAAGAACATCTAAGACGGAGTCGATTCGCTCTTCCACTTCGTCCACAAGGGAAACCCTCTTCACCCTGATTGCCGTCAAACAGGGTTGTTCCTCTTCTTCTGTCAGCATCTTGCACACCACATGCGCATTACCCGCCCGACATCGACAGCAAATAGTCGAAAGATAGTCGTGGCGATGACTGGTTTTTCTTGTTGTTGCCACATTTCTTCTGTACTTGGAACGAGTGAGAATGACTAATTATAGTGATACAATAAAGAGGAAGTAAGTCTTGGCACTGCATTCCATTTCAATGTGGACGTCGACAGGTGACTCATAGGTTCTTTGAGCAGCAGGAATTGCAAGTTTTCATAACGTGACGGTATGGAATGTAGGAAAGTTTTGAAACTTTCACCAGTGGCCCGCAAGCTGACTCAAACAATACAACAATACAAATACAGTCGAAGCTAGAATGGAAGGGGGATACACTGCATGGAGCGTAGCTTATTCTATTCATTAAACTATCTGTCTCACATCCGAGTTTCATGAATGAATTAACATGAATGAAAAACATACACATTTTGAGATGTATGGACTATGTACACACGCACGTACGCACAGCATATTCCTGCAACACCAAGGTATGTTTAAGTAGGAAAGGCAAGGCAAGTATTGTTGGAGGAATGTATTTCATTTTATTGTCTTGTGAATAACATTTGCATGGAACAACAATGCATCAGATCACCAACAGAGGGCCCCGACTGCATGCACGTTGGATAGTATTATCTGGGAGGAGAGAATGAACGGTAACGTCCAAGCCCTGGAGTATTTATTACAACAAAAAGAAAACTCACAGTTCAACGACAACACACACAAATAAATAGTTAAAAGGAAAAAAAACATCTTATCTTCAGAAGAAAAAAAACCATTTAATATCTACATAACTCCACGTCATCATTGTTCTTGTAGGAAAAACCATGCAGCTCCCAAATGGCAAAATCTTGTTTCTTGTAGGCTACAATTGCATGGTATACGTTTTTTTAAGATTATAGATCAAACACTGAATGAAATGATCCGCTGTAAGAAGTCTTGAAAGCTTTTAAAGACAAGAAGCGGTAGCATTTTAAAAACGTGTATTTGCTATTTACATTATTTTCCGTTCGTGTTGAGCTTGAGTGGGCGACGTTTGCTAAGGACAGAAGACAAAGGCGAGAAGTGCAAACCCAGCAGTAATTTACAGTTAAATAAATTAACAAAAAAATGTTTCTACCCAGAACACACTTTTTAATTTTTATTTTTTTTAAGTGGCCGTGTCACAAATGACATATTAAGCAATGTTTACATCACCGTCCTGATAACACTCAAATTCCAGATTTCCTTTAATTGATTTTCATTGGCATGCAGAGATCAGATAGACCTAAATGTTGTATCTAAGAGTGCATATAAAGATGATATAAATATGACCCAAATCTGATTTGAAAAGGGAGTTGGACCAATCTGAAAGTGCCCATCTGATCTGTGCCACATTTATTTAAATGGGTAAAAAAACCCATCCATAATTGGTTCTATTATCAATAGATAATAGAAATAGTATGACATTAAATAGTGTGTATCTTTGGTAAAAGGAGGGTTTGGTGGATGCAAAACACAATGTTTGACCTTGAGTTCAGATACGTCACGGCGTCAAAGTGGTTAAAGGAACATTCTAACAATTTGGCGAAACTCACCAAATCATGTCACGAAAGAAAAAAAAAACAAGAATAAAAACCAACTGTATCATTTATTAACAAGAAAGAGGAGATTTAAAAAAGAAATCCCCAAGCAATGTCCCTAACATACACTTGGGAGTTTTGAGTGCAAAAGTCAGATTTTCGTTTTCTGTAAAGATGTTTTGATTCAGTCATGCTCCTCCATAATAGTGCAATATGATGGAAATTGATTTTGTCCAATGAAAATGTGAGACCATTTTACCAGAATGGTTCAAAGAAAATGTCATTAAGCAAGTCGTGCAAACTACATAACATACCTTTCTCTTTATCAAAGGCTATTTGGCATGGCAGTCTCCTGTTAACAAACCACAATTATTTTCATATTTGATTATTTAAACATATGCTCTGTGGAATTGGGATATTTCTAAATTCCAGTGGTTATGTGAAACACGGCACTAGTTGTGAATTTGGCATAGGATAGCATATCAAGGCAGCTCAACAGTTTGTCCACGAGGAAACCGACGATATTAAAGGGCTCCTATTATACCACCAGTTGGTACAGTCCATTGGATAGACTGGTTGGTTGGCTGATCTGTTCAGCATGCGTCTCGCATGACACTCCCACTTGCGATGTCATGAGGGGGGAGATTCTGCAACCGCTTGGAATGGCTAATCACGCTCACGCCTAGTGGTACAATAGGAGCCCTTTAAGTCCCCTCCACATGACAAAGTCCTCCCCAAAAAGGCCACTTCAGGCGTTAAACAAAACTCCAGTTAGACTTTAAAAAAAGAATTAAAATAAAATAAATAAACCGAAGGCTTTGTTGACAGAGATAACACACACGTCTCATCCTATAGCGTGGGCCACAGTCTAAACTACCGTACAGCACAGCACAGTGTTCCTCTGCCCCCACGGTCCTCCAGGAAGCTAGGGGGCGCTGTGAAGAAGCGCTGAGTTTACGTTCCCCCCCCTCCAAGGACCTGCTGTCCACTTCTCGTTGTCGTCATGTCAGCTGTGTCTCGTCCCTCCGCATGCATTCCCGTGTGTCTCCTCATGTGTCGCGGCAGGACTGGCAACATCGCGTTTTGAACTGGGGAAGGTGGCAGAGCTGCAGCTGGCGAACCTTCTCACAGTAGCGCGTGCTGTCCCGGCACTCGTCCGCTGTGGAGACGCCAAGCGCATACGTTTAGGCATTCACCCATTCATTCATACACCGACGGCGGCGGTGTCAACCATGCAAGGTAAACAGCCAACACGTCAGGAGCAGTTAGGGTTAGGTGGCGTCTTGCTCAGGGACACCTCGACACTCGGCGAGGAGGCGGAGCCCGGGGATCGAACCAGCAACCTTCCTGTTGCCAGACAACCTTCGTTCTACCTCCTGAGCTACTGGGGTCTGATGTATGGATAATTACACATTGGGGATTCATTATCATTGATTGTTTACTTTTTTTCATAGCCAATCATTAGTTATCTAACCAGGAAAATACAATATACTCTCGGATGTTTGAAAAATTCAATTCAAATCATTCATTCATGTTTGTTTTTAAACTGATACAGGATTGATCACGCAGTCAAAAACACAAAATAACAGAAACAAACAGCCAATCAACCCCAGGGTGTTCAAACCTCACCTTTCCCGCAAGGCGCCAGGTTGCACCGCTGCCAGCTGGGTGGGCGGGGCTTCCTGGCACACTGGTGGTCGCGCCCGCCCCGCCCCGTCCTGGGGTGGACGCACGCCACGTGGCGCGACTGGAAGCCGTGGCGGCCGCAGGTGGCCGTGCACTGGGTCCAGGGGGCCCGCGCGCCACTGCAGCGCGCATGCCTCCGACGAGCAGTTCCTCGCAGTGCTGGGCCTGCGGGGGGGGGGGGGGGCCGCGACCGGGACGCACCGTTAGCGTTAGCAACAAAGATGCTACTATTGGATTCAAGATTCAAGAACTTTATTCGTCACATACACATACAGGATATGCAGTGAAGTGCCGATGCCCAGGGAAACGTGCAGAAGAATACCATAGATAACTTGAATTATATTTACAATCTTTACGGTAAAAAAGTCCAGCAGGAATGAGAAACAGATATTAAATCAACATGAGAATATTTCAGAATGTTTCAGGAAAAAGTGGCGATGCCCAGCGGAATGTGCAACAGAACAAGTACAAATAACCAGAGAATCAGATATCCACATTATTTACAATCTTTACGGTACAAGGAGCAGTTTTTAATTTTTTTTGAATATAATTCCAGAATTTTTGGAATATAATAATAGCCTACAATTAAAAATAATTCAAAAGTAGGCATATCAATATCAAGTAGGCATATCAACAACAGGGCAATGGTGCTGTTCTATTAACCTCGTAATTATGAAGTATTTGAAACTTGTTCTTTTCAAATCTGACTGTAGCGTCCGTGGTATGTTTCGACACACGTACTTATCATACAAGTCGCATGGGACGATAGCGCCTGCTAAATGCACTCCGAAATGTACATGTAACTGATAATGAAGGCTCAAAATGAACCCATTTGACTCGATAAATAATCTAGCCGTCTGAATGAAAGTACACACACACACACACACACACACATCCACACATACACACACACAAAAGGCACAATTCTGTCACTAATTTAAAGTTTTTAGTTTCGCAAATAAAAGTACAAAAAAAAATAAAATAAAGTGCGCTAACTTAATGCACATGTGGCGCGCCGTGGTGTGAGAAAATGGCCGTCGTGTTCGGGGAGCCTCACCTTTGCAGGCCGGCACACAGTCTGTGCGGGGCCTTGGCGCCGCCGGCCGTCTCCTGGCACTGAACGCTGCGCCGCTGCGTCGCCAAGCCGGGGCCCACGCAATGACCGTGACACTAAGACACAAGATTTACATATACACCGTATAAATATATATATATATATATTCACAGTATATATACGGGGGATGACATCACAACACAACCCGCTAGCCTGTTAGCCCATGTAGCTCGTCACACTAATCTCTCGCCGTGTCCCGTCCGAAGCCCAGCTTAGCGAGGCATATCCCGGTGTGTGTGTGTGTGTGTGTGTGTGTGTGTGTGTGTGTGTGTGTGTGTGCGCGTGCTCAGCCCACGTTAATAAACATGTGCTATTCATTTGATCTCATCTCTTAAATCATAGGGTTTTGGTTGGGTTTTTTTTAAAAGGAGGAAAGAAAACATGGCTGCCAGTTGTAATGGGCTGGACTACGGATTGTAATTGATCTAATTTCCACTTTGGATGAAGTCAACGCGTCCGACGGATACAAATTCAAAGGGCGGATGAAAGATACACGTTTATTACGTTTTTGTCGGTTGAAAGGAACATGGAATGCGTGTTTCCTCTCATGGTAACTTGTGAATTGAGGGACAACTAATGCCGCCACTTAGTGGACAATTTTAAAATAAAAACACTGTCCAAGTGCCGAGTCTCCAAACTGGTACCTGGAACTTATTAAAAGAAGCATAACAGGATGGATACACAGAATCCAACCAACAATGTTTTGTCCAGGCTCTTTGTACAACAGCGATTGGAGGCAACATGGTTTGTTCAAGAAGAATTTTACATACAGTATGTCCAAATAAAATAGCATGTTCAATTATTTTGACTATTCATGTGCCCTTAATAAAGTTTATTCAAGTTTGAGTTTGAGGTTACGTGGTTTCACACAATGTGACCTGTGAAGCTCTTTGTGAGACCGCGAACCGACAGTACAGAAGCGCGAGAGCTTACCGCCCCCCAGTGGCCGGAGGTCCAGCTGGCGCAGGGCTGCGGGTTGCACGGCCTGGTGTCGGACGGAGGTCTCCGCCCCGCGCCCCCGACGCAACGCTCGCTCCCCAGCTCCAGAGGCCGGTGGTCGGGGCCCTCACGCACGTCACCCTCCGGCCTGGGTGCCCCCCCGCAGCTGGCCGAGCAGGCGACCAGGCAGCCACCTGCCACCTGCCACCACCACCACCACCACCAAAGAAGAAGAGGAAGGTCCGATTAATGGTTTAATTTATCTAGTCCTTTTTTCTTTTTTTATCGTTTTTTGCATTAGTTGTTTTCCCCCTCAAGTATTAATTATTGACAAGAATAGTCAAGATGTGTACGTTTTTAATCCCCAAATAGGAAATTGATGTTTGTAAAAAGTTTTGTCGTTTGATTTAGATGGGCAAGTCTTCCCAATATAATATGGTTGTTACTTAATAAAGATAATTTATACTTCATTGTCTTTTATGGTGTGTTTTTTCTGTGTGTGTGTGTGTGTGTGTGTTGTGTGTGTCTGTATTGCATGCATGTGTGTGATGAGGAAATCCCAGCATTGACCTGCAGTAGCAGTCAGGTACCTGAGGGGCAGGCCTTGTCCACGGCAACAGCTCAGCGCTCTTGCTGCTGGTGCTGTTTGTGGCGTCAGGGCAACCAGAGCCATCCGTCGCCATAGCACCACCACCACTGTTGCTATGGAGACAACTTTGACCTGTGTTGTGGGGGGGGGGGAAAAGGAACCAAAACGACAAAATATGGAACTTGATGAGTGGGGGATTTGGATATGGTACAACCAAAACCTATTATTAAAATATTGTATTAATGCCAATTGGACCGTTTTGTTTTTTTATTTTCACTTCCTAAACCTTCTTAAACCAGACTAAACCATTATCAGAGGACTAGGGGGACTAACCAACTCCTGAATGACTGCAAGTGTGAATTCTGGTATATTAAGGCTTTAACGTGAAATATGCCATTGAAATACATATGTTTCTCATACAAGCCTGATATAAGATTACTTTAAGGGTATGGGACAGTTAAATCAAAACATGTGCGAGCAATGTGCAAAAAGTTGCACACCAGAAAATAAGCAGAGACCCATTATATTATTAAGTGATAAAAATCTAAAACTATAATCAAATAAATAATCCTATTGAATACCGGAAAATGGATAATGGGATATTTGTCAATGTTCCACATATATATTATCAAAACCGTCTGGTTTGTGTGTTCGTGTTGTGTGTTAGGGTGAGACCCCGTATCAAGAGAGTTCATGTTTGTGATTATATATTTATAAATCATCCATTAAATATATCCCGCAAGGCATCTCTGTCTAAAGGAATCCATTGAAACTAATCTTTGCTTTCACAGATTGACAGTAGAATCGTGAAACGTGAGAAAAATGCATTTCTCCTGCGTTCTGTTTTTCCAACGATACTGTACCTGCCCTTGAACGACCCTTTCCACAGAGTCACAATCTGTGTCCCCTCTCTTTAGACAACGATACGTATGCACCTTCATGTGCTTTGAACCACTGCCTAGACCCCTCTGTTCCTCCTCCTCCTCCTCCTCCTCCTCTGTCATTGTTGTAGGGGGAACTACAGTTGCCGTCGGTGCTTTGAGGACACAGGAGCAGGGGGGGGTTCATGGGTAATCACCATGGTGTGTGCGTGTGTGTGTGTGTGTGTGCGTGTGTGTGTGCGTGTGTGTGGGAGCGAGGCGTGCGCAGGTGAGGCGGTGGAAGTCCAAAGGGGTGAGAGATCCAAGCAGAGTGACATGTTTCGAGACATTCCCCACCGGTGACTCAGAGCGAGTGTGTGTGTGTGTGTGTGTGTGTGTGTGTGTGTGTGTGTGTGTGTGTGTGTGAGAGTGTGTGTGTGTGTGTGTGTGTGTGTGTGTGTGTGTGTGTGTGTGTAAGGTGTGTGTGTGTGTGTGCGCGGAGGTGTGAGGTGGAGGTGTTGACGTCTGGCTCCACCAGACGAGAGACACAACCAAACCAAGTCTAAGTGCACAGCCCTCGTGAGAACAAAGCAAGATGTCCGCCTTATGAGACAAGCGACTTGAGTTATCGCTCGCCTTCGGGGACGAACTAAAGTCTTTGATGATATGACGCGATGACTCTGTGTGTGACATCACCAAAGATATCAAGAGAGTTCATGTTTGTGATTATATATTTATAAATCATCCATTAAATATATCCCGCAAGGCATCTCTGTCTAAAGGAATCCATTGAAACTAATCTTTGCTTTCACAGATTGACAGTAGAATCGTGAAACGTGAGAAAAATGCATTTCTCCTGCGTTCTGTTTTTTCCAACGATACTGTACCTGCCCTTGAACGACCCTTATCCACAGAAGTCACAATCTGTGTCCCCTTCTTTTAGACAACGATACGTATGCACCTTCATGTGCTTTGAACCACTGCCTAGACCCCTCTGTTCCTCCTCCTCCTCCTCCTCCTCTGTCATTGTTGTAGGGGGAACTACAGTTGCCGTCGAGTGCTTTGAGGACACAGGAGCAGGGGGGGTTCATGGGTAATCACCATGGTGTGTGCGTGTGTGTGTGTGTGTGTGCGTGTGTGTGTGTGTGTGTGTGGGAGCGAGGCGTGCGGCAGGTGAGGCGGTGGAAGTCCAAAGGGGTGAGAGATCCAAGCAGAGTGGCATGTTTCGAGAACATTCCCCACCGGTGACTCAGAGCGAGTGTTGTGTGTGTGTGTGTGTGTGTGTGTGTGTGTGTGTGTGTGTGTGGTGTGTGTGTGTGTGTGTGTGTGTGTGTGTGTGTGTGTGTGTGTTGTGCTGTGTGTGTGTTAAAGAGAGCGTGTGTGTGTGTGTGCGCGCCAAAGAGAGGTGGAGGTGGAGTGTTGACGTCTGGTCCAACCAGACGAGAGACACAAACCAAACAAGTCTAAGTGCACAGCCCTCGTTGAGAACAAAGCAAGTGTCCGCCTTATGAGACAGCGACTTGACTTATCGCTCGCCTTCGACGGACGAACTAAAGTCTTTGATGATATGACGCGATGACTCTGTGTGTGACATCACCAAAGATTATCCAAACTAGTAGAGGAGCTCGGGACTTTTCGGGTTGTAATTTTTACGGCTTTCATTTACCGTTGACTCATCGTAAGGGTAACCGAAGGATAAGGATGTATGTCTTGGCATTATTAATAGTACTTGGCACTGATTAGCATATTGTATGTTCTTAGATGTTGGTAATGCACTCAGAATGGCTCTTATCCCAGCTATTATGCAGGCAACTTGGTAATTATGAAACTCGTTCTATTAACCTCGTAATTATGAATGCTTGAAACCTGCTCTATTCTTATCTTCAGGTACCACAGTGATATATTACTGTCTCCTTCAACAAATGTACTCTTTGTAAGTCGCTTTGGATAAAAGCATCTGCCAAACGCCCCAAATGTAAATGTAAATGTAAATGTAAATGTAAATGTAAATGTGAATGGATAAAAAAAATGGCTTCCATCTCACCTGAGACTTGCAGGCGGGACGTGGCGGAGGCGGAGCCGTGGTGGTTGTTGGCGGTGCAGGTGTACGCCCCCTCGTCCCCCTTGTCCGGCGAGCGGATGCGGAGGGAGCCGTCGGGCTGCAGGTCCACCCTGCGCCAGGACAAAAGAACACAACGAGACAACACCCTTACAAGACCTTGAGCTTAGAGGACCACCGGACAATTGGTCTCGTCCCGCATAGCCAGACCGATCTTCTCCACACAGCGCAGGAACAAGGTTCTGGCGGAACCCCGTTATCATTCAGAGATAAGTCTGTCTTGTTTGTATTTCTTTCAACCAATCACAATCGTCTTGGGCGGCGCTGGGGAAATTAAACTGCGTACCATCTCGCTGGCTGTGGAGTGTGTGTGTGTGTTCGGTGGCTGGTTTAAGCAGCCTCACTGGGCCCGAGGAAAATAGTGTCGGAGGTGGAACATTTGCAGGTTGGGGGTAGGAGAGCCCTTTTAGCATGTAGGTTGCTAGCACAGAGGTTGTTGTTGTTGTTGTTGTTGTTGTTGTTGTTGTTGTTGTTGTTGTTGTTTGAAAGGACTTTGAAAACAGTAACACATACAGTAGAGAGCGGAAAGGGGCGGGGGGGAGAATTCTGACTGAAATAGTTGGCCAAGGGCAGGCCGGTCCCCTAGCAGTCTGCATCCAGTGCCTCTACTGCCTAGTGCCTAGTCATCCAGACTAGACACGGTCAAACCACCACCTTGAAACCATTCACTTCACACAGGAGCAAGGAAGATGGCCGACATTCTTTGAAGAAGCCTTTGAGAACCAGAAAAATATCACAGACATCCCGTGATCACTGTATCAACGTCTGTAATCTAAAAGAAACGTCTTCTTCCGGTCATACATACTTTGTTTATCACCCAGCTCTTTCCTGAGCCCAGGGATCCATCCCACATCGCTAATCACATAAAAAGAAAAAGTTGTACGACCTATCATGTGCTATATTATTATTATTATTATTATTATTAATATTATCATGCTGTCTATAAATACTTCACCTCTCATCTCCTCTCATCATCATGTGCAATATTCTTAATGTCATGTCCAATAATATTTCACTTAATTTATGCCAAATTGTTTTCGCCGTCGGAATATCTTATCTTGCCTACATATTTGTATATTTCAACTGTAAATGTGTAAATCCATTAGTTTATTTTTATCATTCTGTTGTTTCCATATTGTTATATTGTTTTATTGTACTGTATCGCTATGTAACCTGACACAAGAATTTCCTCCGGGATAAATAAAGTTCTATTCTATTCTATTCTAAAGAGGACATCCAAGGTGTGCATGTCTCACCTGCCGTCCGAGTGGACCTCCTGTCCGTCCCTGGTCCAGGTGACGGTGGGTGTCGGGTGCCCCATCGCCTCGCACCTCAGCTCCACGCTGGCCACCGGCCGCTGCAGCCTCACCGGCGTCCCCACAGGCACCGTCACCTCCGAGGCCGCCGCCACACCCACCTTCCTGGGCCACTGGACGATGACGGGGGCCCTGGGTCCACCGTCTGGCCCGTCGAGCAAGGGTGGCGGCCCCGGCGTGGCGGACGCCTCGGCTCTCTCCGGCGGGTGCAGCGTGGACTCGTTGGCGTCGGCCTGCGCAGCCAGGAGTTCACCCAGCAGCCGCGTCACCGCCGGCTCCTCCCAGGGTCCGCCGGGGCCCTCCGAGAGCCTCTGGAGCACCGCGTCCAGCTTCTCCGTCTCGGCGATCAGCAGCAACGGAGGGTCGGAGGTNNTGTATAAACATATAAAGTTGACATTTACACATTTAGGTAATCAAATAAAAATAGTAAGACAACAAAGGTATAACAATATAACAAAATAACATGACATAGCGATACATTGGACTGTGTTCTTAAAGGAGGCCCTATTTATTTCAAGATAAGATAAGATAAGATTTCTCCTGTAGGTTCCACACGTACAGAGTGGACGGCAGGCTCACCTGGAGGACAGGCAGGGACCAGGTCCACTGCCACCCACAGCCCACGGGGTAGCGGAGCGTGGAGTCGAGGTGCGACCGGTGGCCGGCGACGTCGGAGTGGCCGCAGGGGTGTCCGTGGCAGTGGAGGCTCCGGCGGCGGTGTGGGTGGAAGGACCCGGCGACCTGCTACTGCCCCCGGGACCCAGGCGGCAGACCGGGCAGCTCGTTCCCACCGCCGGGGCCACACCGCCTGCGGAGCCGAGAGAGGCCGCCCACGTCGCACCTGAGCAACCGCAGCCGGACGCGTCGGTCCTCAAGTGGGTCGTCGGCGCAGTGGCGGCCGAGGAGGGTCCCAGGCGGCCCCGGGAGGCTCTCGGAGACCTCGTGGCGCAGGTCGAAGAGGCAGAGCCGCTAGTCGTCGTTGCCTCCCAGCCGCGGGCGGTCCAGTAGCAGGCCGCAGCAGTGACTCGGCAAGGAGACCGACCTCACGCCACCGCGCCGTGGCTGCCGGGAGAGGAGGAGGAGGAGGAGGACGACCCGCGGCCTCCGAAACTCCCGCTCGTCGGAGGCGTGGCGGAGCAGCATCGCCGGCTTCCGCAGCGCCTCGAGGACCCGCACTAGGCCGCCGTCGTCGCGCAGACCAGGCAGGCAGAAAGGGCCGAGGGCGGGCCGCGGCCGCCCGGTCCTCTCGAAGACGAACGGCGGCTACTAGAACTCCTGCTTCGAGAGGACCCGGAACGGCCGCTGCGTGCACATGTGCGGGTGCACTCTCCGCACGTCGACGACCTAGAAGTCCACCGGGCCCCTGCGGTCCGGGTCCCTCTCCACCCCCTCCGCCCGGTCCCCTGCTGGGAGGAAGTCGGTGGCCTGCACGCGGAACGCCTTCGCCGCGCACCCCGTCGCCTCCTGGTGGCTCCAGGTCCCGTCGTCCATCCGCATCGGGGGCTGGTGTTTGACGTCGGAGAACCGGAAGGAGTTGACCTGCATCTGGAACTGCAGCCTCTTGGCCTTCCTCAACTGGACGTAGACCTTGCTCTGGGCGAGGATGGTGGGGTCCGGCTTGGCCAGTTCCAGCCTGTTGCTCTCTGGGATAGAACGATTTAAAGATAGTTAAAGATGGTTCTGTCCAAAGTCAACTATAAAGTCAATCTTTAGTGAGTTATGCTTTTTTTTACCCTGATGAAATAATTTTAAAAGGGCCCTATGCCAGGTGTGACATTTCAAAATTGTCATGTGATCCAAAAATTCACAAGTGGGAGTGTCCACCCAGATGTATGCTACCTATGATTTATTAATTTGGAAGCGGCTGGTAAATTGCTAACCACACTCACACCTGGTGGTATAACAGGGCCCCCTTTAAGATTGTTTCCTCAGAGTGTGTATTGTCTTACTGTCGCAGGGTTTCGGGGAGCACATCCGCACGCTGGTGGGCGGGGGGAGCGCTGCGCAGGCGTCCAGGGACAGGGTCCGAATCCGGCCGTCCTGTCCCTGCATCGCGCACTCCGTCTCCACGCGCTGGACACCTTTCCCACAGCTCACTGAACACTGCACAGCAATTCACAGTACAAAGGATAAAAATATGATGATAATGATAATAATAACATCAGCTCTTTCTTTCATAACCCCCAATGACACCCATGGACCGGAACAAACACGTGATGTCCAAGAGGGTGAGATTGCTCTTGCATTAAAAGACCCTTTTAAGGTAAGGATGGAGGTCCTCCTACCTGGGACCAGACACCGGTCACCCACTGGGCTGGACAGTCCTGCCTGGCGCAGGGCTGCTGGCCGGCGGGCACCAGGGACGGGCAGAAGGTGTCGGGGAGAGCCAGGGCGCTGCCGTCCGCCAGGTGCTGCTTGCACGCCACCTCCCTCCGCTGGACGCCGCCGCCGCCGCAGCTCTGCGAGCACTGGATGGAAACGCGTGACAGGAATACAGCGCTGTGATTGGCCCTTTAACCGACGGTTCACAGCGTCACAAAGATGGAAAGGATAAACTGTAGACGTGTGTACAGTCAAATGAAATACGGTTCGAGTGAGAAGCGTTCCTCGTGGTAATATATCACTATATTACTATATATATATATAATGCATTTGGCAGACACTTTTGTCCAAAGGGTCTTTCATATATATATATATATATATTTGTATATTTACAGATATATATTTGTATTTCGGTTTGGTGGTCAATCAACTATGTGTATACATTTATATCCATATATTGCACTTGTTAAAGCTTCCCCACGGGCGTACCTTTCCCCACTCCCGGGTGTCCCACAGGGGCGGGCAGTCGAAGCGGTTGCAGGCCTGCACGGGGCCGGGCTTGGTGGGGGGGCACTCCTGGTCCCGCAGGGCCCGGGTGTGGTTGCTGCCACGCGCCGGCCGCAGGGTGCAGGCCACGGCGCGCGTCATCAGGCCCACGCCGCACGTGGCCGAGCACGCGCTCCACTCGCCCGTCTGCCACCTGCGGGGGGTCGGGGGTCGGCGGACGTTCTTAAAAGGACTCATATTATTATACCACCCAGGTGTGAGCGTGATTAGCCATTCCAAGCGGTTTCAAAAAAAAACGCTTGGAATGGCCCCACTTGACATCACGAGCGGGAGTGTCCACCTAAAAGTACGGTGGATAGATCAGCCTACCGGTTGCTACAGTCCACTGGGTAGTGCTGGTAGGCTGTTCTATCCACCGTACTTCTAGCTGTGGTGTGTGTGTGGCTGGTGGCTGGTTTAAGCAGCCTCACCTGTGTAGCAGAAGCCACTGCTACACACACGTACTGTATAAGGGTGGTCGTTTCAATCATAGTAGCGTACACTAGTGTCTATAATGTCCACCTCGACTATCTGTAATATTTACATTTACTGTATGTTTTTGCATTGACATGGTGACTACTCTACATTGTGTTTATAGATATATTTTGTCGTTTTTACTAAAAAAGAAAAGAAAATAATGTTATCTCCTTTTTAATTCCCATTATTGTCCTGTACTTTATGCTTTCTTTACTTAGGGATTTTAAGCAGCATCTTTTATAAATAAAGTCATCTGATCTTATCTTAAATTAGCTCGCTCCCACAGTAGTGCATATATAAAAACATTTTTTAAAGGTGGATCATATTTCTAAACCATTAGGTCCAATATGCAGGGGCATAGATTCCACAACACACAAAAAATATGGATGTAGCATCTGTGACCCCAGATGCCCATAGACGTCTGGAAGTATGTTTTGAGAGCCGAAAAATCGGCTTTTCCGACTTTTCGCAGTCGTCTTGACCTTGGACATAAATCCGGATTTGGCGGGGAGCCCGGACGGCGTCCGAGGGGAGAGGGAGACGGATCTGGAGGCTGTCAGAGTTGAGACCTTCAGCTACCCGGACCGTCCTGTCAACAACGCTACAAGCTGCGCACAATATACCGGAATAATGGATTTTACGATCGAATATAGCGCAATGGAGCCTCTTAAGGACCGGACTGTTTAAACTCTGATTTACCGCCGGAGCGGTAACACTTGGCACATGACTTCCGAGATAAAAACACAACATCACTAAATCACTGAATACATACACACGAGGCCGGGATCTGAAATAGACGGCGAAAATAAAATACGCCTACATATTTGTATATTTCAACTGTAAATGTGTAAATCCATTAGTTTATTTTTATCATTCTGGTTGTTTCCCATGATTCGTTATATTGTTTATTTGTACTGTATCGCTATGTAACCTGACACAAAGCAATTTCCCTCCGGGATAAATAAAAGTTCTATTCTATTCTATTCTAAAGGGGACATCCAAGGTGTGCATGTCTCACCTGCCGTCCGAGTGGACCTCCTGTCCGTCCCTGGTCCAGGTGACGGTGGGTGTCGGGTGCCCCATCGCCTCGCACCTCAGCTCCACGCTGGCCACCGGCCGCTGCAGCCTCACCGGCGTCCCCACAGGCACCGTCACCTCCGAGGCCGCCGCCACACCCACCTTCCTGGGCCGCTGGACGATGACGGGGGCCCTGGGTCCGCCGTCTGGCCCGTCGAGCAAGGGTGGCGGCCCCGGCGTGGCGGACGCCTCGGCTCTCTCCGGCGGGTGCAGCGTGGACTCGTTGGCGTCGGCCTGCGCAGCCAGGAGTTCACCCAGCAGCCGCGTCACCGCCGGCTCCTCCCAGGGTCCGCCGGGGCCCTCCGAGAGCCTCTGGAGCACCGCGTCCAGCTTCTCCGTCTCGGCGATCAGCAGCAACGGAGGGTCGGCGCCCGCCAGGTCATCGTCCGGCGTCGTCACTGAGCCGTTCCTCTGGCTGGAGTGCGGTGGCGCGGCACCGACGGCCCTCTCCTCCTCCTCCTCCTCCTGCTGGGCGCCGGAGGCTTTGAGGGCGAGCAGCCTCCGCACCGCCTCGTCGTAGCGGCCGAAGGCGTCGCGGAGCTCCTGGGCGTGATCCGGTGGCAGCAGCGCGTCTGGTCCGTCCGTCTTTCCCGGCTCCCGCCCGGCGCCGGCGGGCCAGGAGAGCTTCTGCTTGCCGCCGATGATCTTGAGGACGAAGCTCTCCTGGGCCTTGCCGGCGACGCACGTGTACACGCCCACGTGAGAGGCGTGCAGCTGCTGGATCTTCAGGTGGCCCGGGGACGCCAGGCCCAGGGAGAGGTGGGGGAGGCGGGCCAGGGGACGACCCTCCTTCAGCCACCGGACGTGGGCCTTGCGGAAGCGGCGCGTGGGGCAGCGGAGGACCACCGAGGTCCAGGGCAGCAGGTAGGCGTAGCCCCCGACCACAAACTGCAGCCTCTTGGCCTTCCTCAACTGGACGTAGACCTTGCTCTGGGCGAGGATGGTGGGGTCCGGCTTGGCCAGTTCCAGCCTGTTGCTCTCTGGGATAGAACGATTTAAAGATAGTTAAAGATGGTTCTGTCCAAAGCCAACTATAAAGTCAATCTTTAGTGAGTTATGCTTTTTTTTACCCTGATGACATTTCAAAATTGTCATGTGATCCAAAAATTCACAAGTGGGAGTGTCCACCCAGATGTATGCTACCTATGATTTATTCATTTGGAAACGGCTGGTAAATTGCTAACCACACTCACACCTGGTGGTATAACAGGGCCCCCTTTAAGATTGTTTCCTCAGAGTGTGTATTGTGAGCGAGTGCCTTACTGTCGCAGGGCTTCGGGGAGCACGTCCGCACGCTGGTGGGCGGGGGGAGCGCTGCGCAGGCGTCCAGGGACAGGGTCCGAATCCGGCCGTCCTGTCCCTGCATCGCGCACTCCGTCTCCACGCGCTGGACACCTTTCCCACAGCTCACTGAACACTGCACAGCAATTCACAGTACAAAGGATAAAAATATGATGATAATGATAATAATAACATCAGCTCCTTTCTTTCATAACCCCCAATGACACCCATGGACCGGAACAAACACGTGATGTCCAGAGGGTGAGATTGCTCTTGCATTAAAAGACCCTTTTAAGGTAAGGATGGAGGTCCTCCTACCTGGGACCCAGACACCGGTCACCCACTGGGCTGGACAGTCCTGCCTGGCGCAGGGGCTGCTGGCCGGCGGGCACCAGGGACGGGCAGAAGGTGTCGGGGAGAGCCAGGGCGCTGCCGTCCGCCAGGTGCTGCTTGCACGCCACCTCCCTCCGCTGGACGCCGCCGCCGCCGCAGCTCTGCGAGCACTGGATGGAAACGCGTGACAGGAATACAGCGCTGTGATTGGCCCTTTAACCGACGGTTCCACAGTGTCACAAAGATGGAAAGGATAAACTGTAGACGTGTGTACAATCAAATGAAATACGGTTCGAGTGAGAAGCATTCCTCGTGGTAATATATCACTATATTACTATATTACATGTAATGCATTTGGCAGACACTTTTGTCCAAAGGGTCTTACATATGTATATATTTGTATTTCGGTTTGGTGGTCAATCAACTATGTGTATACATTTATATCCATATATTGCACTTGTTAAAGCTTCCCCACGGGCGTACCTTTCCCCACTCCCGGGTGTCCCACAGGGGCGGGCAGTCGAAGCGGTTGCAGGCCTGCACGGGGCCGGGCTTGGTGGGGGGGCACTCCTGGTCCCGCAGGGCCCGGGTGTGGTTGCTGCCACGCGCCGGCCGCAGGGTGCAGGCCACGGCGCGCGTCATCAGGCCCACGCCGCACGTGGCCGAGCACGCGCTCCACTCGCCCGTCTGCCACCTGCGGGGGGTCGGGGGTCGGCGGACGTTCTTAAAAGGACTCATATTATTATACCACCCAGGTGTGAGCGTGATTAGCCATTCCAAGCGGTTTCAAAAAAACCGCTTGGAATGGCCCCACTTGACATCACGAGCGGGAGTGTCCACCTAAAAGTACGGCGGATAGATCAGCCTACCGGTTGCGACAGTCCACTGGGTAGTGCTGGTTGGCTGATCTATCCACCGTACTTCTAGCTGTGGTGTGTGTGTGGTTGGTGGCTGGTTTAAGCAGCCTCACCTGTGTAGCAGAAGCCACTACGACACACACGTACTGTATAAGGGTGGTCGTTTCAATCATAGTAGCGTACACTAGTGTCTATAATGTCCACCTCGACTATCTGTAATATTTACATTTACTGTGTGTTTTTGCATTGACATGGTGATTACCGTATTTTTCGGACTATAAGGCGCACTTAAAATCCTGTAATTTTCTCAAAAATCGACAGTGCGCCTTATAATCCGGTGCGCCTTATGTATTAATTCTGGTTGTGCTTACTGACCTCGAACTGATTGTATGTGGTACACGGCGCTCAAAAATCTGTCAAAATGTTTTAGTACGACTTTGGTAAACTACGAAGCCGCACCGCTTGATGGATTGTCGGAGCATTACGGCTACCGCGGCTACTGCGACTCCATGCGCGCCCATCTCACCGATACTGTCAAAACCCAAGTGAAGCAAACTAATTCGGAGCTTGCCGTCATTCCGGGTGGATTAACCAAAGAACTCCAACCGCTAGATATTGGTGTCAACAGGTCATTCAAAGTTAAATTGCGAGCTGCGTGGGAGCATTGGATGACAGAAGGCGAACACACATTCACCAAGACAGGGAGGCAACGCCGGGCGAGTTACGCCACTATCTGCCAATGGATCGTGGATGCCTGGGTTAAAGTATCAGTGTCAAGTGTCGTCCAAGCTTTCACGAAGGCTGGAATCATCACTGAACAGCTCAGTGACAGCAACGAGACTGACTCGGATAATGACGAGAGGGATCCGGGCATGCTTGATGCCGAAATCGCCCAACTGTTAAACTCAGACACTGAAGATGAAGAATTTGATGGATTTGTGGAAGAGGAATGAACTGAAAAAGTGAGTGTATTGTTTTGTATTTTATGTGTTACAACTGAACAATGTTGAGTTATTGTGAATGAGTTGAATAAAGTTCGATTTATGACTGTTTTGTGTTGCTTAATGCGCCTTATAAAGCGGTGCGCTTAATAATCCGGTGCGCCTTATGTATGAAAATAGACCCGTTCATTGACAGTGCGCCTTATAATCCGGTGCGCCTTATAGTCCGAAAAATACGGTACTCTACATTGTGTTTATAGATATATTTTGTCGTTTTGACTAAAAAAGAAAAGAAAATAATGTTATCTCCTTTTTAATTCCCATTATTGTCCTGTACTTTATGCTTTCTTTACTTAGGGATTTTAAGCAGCATCTTTTATAAATAAAGTCATCTGATCTTATCTTAAATTAGCTCGCTACCACAGTAGTGCATATATAAAAACATTTATTAAAGGTGGATCATATATGCAGGGACATAGATTCCACAACACACAAAAAATATGGATGTAGCATCTGTGACCCCAGATGCCCATAGACGTCTGGAAGTATGTTTTGAAAGCCGAAAGATCGGCTTTTCCGACTTTTCGCAGTCGTCTTGACCTTGGACATAAATCCGGATTTGGCGGGGAGCCCGGACGGCGTCCGAGGGGAGAGGGAGACGGATCTGGAGGCTGTCAGAGTTGAGACCTTCAGCTACCCGGACCGTCCTGTCAACAACGCTACAAGCTGCGCACAATATACCGGAATAATGGATTTTACGATCGAATATAGCGCAATGGAGCCTCTTAAGGACCGGACTGTTTAAACTCTGATTTACCGCCGGAGCGGTAACACTTGGCACATGACTTCCGAGATAAAAACACAACATCACTAAATCACTGAATACATACACACGAGGCCGGGATCTGAAATAGACGGCGAAAATAAAATACGCCTGTTTACTTTTAATCTCGTGATGTTTGGGTAACCATGAAAACACATCCAGGACCCCCGACCCCCCCTCCCCCGGGGGCTTTTCCCGCCAAAACGCGTCTCATGTGACCTAATCAACGCTAAATCTGCTGGCGTTGGCGTTTCGCCTCTGCCCCGGGACCAGTCGAAAACATCTGACATCTCACGAATAAAAATAATAATAAAAAAAAAAAACTGAGGATGACAGATATCGCACGCACCTCCAAACAAATACCGTCGTAGTATTTCAAGTATTCGTATTCAACGAGGGGAACAGAAAGCCGGTAAGAGAGGTGGGGACGGGGGGACGGGGGACTAGTGCAATACTTCAGTCCAAATATCGTTGTTGTTTCCCTTTTAAAGGGAATACGATCCAAAGCGTGTTGCTGAGGGCAGGAGGGCGGCGAGGCGGGGCCAGCGGGGTGAGGAGGCCTCTGGGAAGGGCCCGTCGGGTCGGCGCCAAAGGAAACACGTCCGATACAGAGTTTGTTGTGCCTAAAAACACGCCGCCAGGCCTGGAAAAACACGGGCCGCTGCCGTCGCTCCTCGACAACGCCGCCGAGCGAGGGCGCGCGGCAGAGAGAGAGAGAGAGAGTGTGAGCGGCGGAACGGTGTGTTAACTCGAAACGCGCGACCCACCGCAGAATTCCGCTCGCTGGCTCGGGCCGGCGCCACGGCTCGGAGACGTTAACAACGTGCCGCCGTGGCGTTTAGCAGTGCAGATGCGAGCGCTTTGATACGAGGTGCGACAGACACGCTCGCAGGGGGATGTATTAAAACGTTTTAAAACGACGCTGAGGAGACAGGACGACAGGCGTCAGTTAGCATTACCACAAAAGAACAATGCTAACGTAGACAAACATGTTGTGTGTTGTGTACAATATAACTTTCTTTTGCATTCTCTAAAGTGGCTCAACCATAAATCAATATAAAAACAAAATCTGATTTATGAACCGTCAGGTGTGTGTGTGTGTGTGTGGCATGTGTGTGTGTGTGTGTGTGTGTGTGGACTCACCTGGGCGGGCAGGGCTGTGTGTTGCAGTCCTGCAGGAGCTGCGGGGGTCGCCGGGAGGTCACGCACACACTCTGCTCGGCGGCCTCCCGTGTCTGCTTGTTCAGACAGATGACCACCGCCTCCTGCACGCCTGGAAACACACACACACACACACATGGGTGGGCGTGCGCGCACACACACACACAGACAAACAAATATGAAATGCTTGAGAATGGTCAATTATCCTCGCAATTATGAAGTGCTTCTTGTTCTATTCAATCTGTATCCTGAGCGATATACATCGCTTTGGTCAAAAGTGTCTGCCAAATGCCATAAATGTAAATGTAAATGAAGATTTTCGGACTGTGTTATCCATGTGTTATCCACTTACGTCGTAAATCGTTGTAATGTATTGAAATATTTGACAATGTAATAGCCTGGAATTTGGAAAAACATCAACAAATAAGAATGATAGTTGACATAATTCTGCCACGGTGTGACAGCTGGCGGTTCGCTGTGTTTTAGCGCCTGAATTCTCATTAATCTGTATCTCAATAATAAACCCCATGACAGTTATCAGCATGTGGACCCGCAGGTTCTAAAGAACTGCGGATGAACTTAGCTGAGGTCCAGGTTCCAACATTAGCACCTCCGTACGGCACGCGATCTTAGCAGACTCTACAAGTGGCCCCCTGGTATTAAATCTGATGCCCCCCCAACCCCCCCACCCCCCGGCCCCTCCGATTGTCTCGGAAAGACTTCAAAACAATACCGCCGACCGCGAGGCGAGCGCGAGCCTCAGCCTTAGCGCTTCGTGTGTAAACCCTCGGTTCGGTGTGTGTGTGAGCGGTGGGTCTCGTGTTCAAAGCACCGCGGCTGTAACGTAAACCCCCCCCCGGCCCCCCCTCCCCTCCCCACCCCCACCCACCCACCCCCCTTTCTTAATTCAGGGGAGAATAACAGCCAGTCAAGGGCCCGATCTTGTGACAGTCCACAGGAGCAGCAAGCAGCAGAACCGCTGTGTGTGTGTGTGTGTGTGTGTGTGTGTGTGTGTGTGTGTGTGTGTGTGTATGTGTGTGTGTGTGTGTGTATATATGTGTGTGTGTGTGTGTGTGTGTGTGTGTGCGTGACATCGGATACCTCGCTCTCTAATCACAGGCGGTGCGGTGCGGACGCTGGTTGAGATTTAGCCTGAGCACAAGCAGACCCTTAAAGACGGGGAACTCAAACACGCTCACACACCGCCCCCCGGCCCACACCTCCACCCCAACAAACACGAGTAGGATTTACACATAAGAGAGGCCTGCTACACCCATTCTCTCTCTCACACACACACACACACACACACGCACACACACAGAGATCAAAGTTGGGTTCTAAGTAACGCTGGCAGGCGGATAGTGTCGATCCCTGGTCTACCACGGTGTTGCTGCTGCTGGTGGTGGTGGTGCTGGTAGTTGTGGTGGTGGCGGACGACCTCCAGGGGTCAAACGCGACGCTGCTACAACGTTGTACAAAATTGTCTTATATATACAGTATAACTTTGTGTATGAATGCTGGCTGGACACCAGAGTTGGGCTGCAAACCAGGAGTTATAAAACCAGGAGTGATAAAACCAGGAATGATAAAACCAGGAGTTATAAAACCAGGAGTTATAAAACCAGGAGTGATAAAACCAGGAGTGATAAAACCAGGAGTGATAAAACCAGGAATGATAAAACCAGGAGTTATAAAACCAGGAGTGATAAAACCAGGAATGATAAAACCAGGAGTTATAAAACCAGGAGTTATAAAACCAGGAGTGATAAAACCAGGAGTTATACCTCCTCCGCAGCTTTCCGAGCACTCGCTGAAACCATCGTACTCCCAGTCGTGCAGCTCCTCTCTCGCCTCCTCCTCCTCATCTCCCTCCGCTTCGGTCCCTCCCTGGGGCCCCACACCGCCAGGGCACGGGGCCCGGTAGCATGGGCGGCTCCCGGGGGGCTTGGGGCCCTGGCACTCGTCGAGGGGCAGCTCGGCCACCGCCTGGGAGAAGGAGAGCAGCACCTGGCACTGGACGCCGCGCCGCTGGGTCCCCGAGCCGCAGGAGCTGCTGCACGGCTCCCAGGGCCCCGGGATGAACCTGGAGAGTGGGGTGGGGGTCGGTGGATGCATCAATAGGAGATAGACGAGCTTGAGAGAGAGAGCGCTTGAGAGAGATAGAGAGAGAGAAAGATAAAGAGATAGAGATAGAGAGAGATAGAGCCAGAGAGAGATAGAGACATAGGTAGTGGGAGAGAGAGAGAGACAGAGACAGAGAGATAGTAACAGAGAGATAAAGACAAATATAGAGGGATAGAGAGATAGAGACAGAGGTAAAGAGAAAGAGAGAGACAGATACAGAGAGATAGTGACAGAGAGATAAAGACAGAGATAGAGACAGAGACAGAGAGAGGTAGAGATAGAGAGATAGAGACAGAGACAGAGATCAAGAGAGAGAGAGAGATTGAGAGAAATCAGAGAGAGAAACAGAGATTGAGAAGATAGATCCATGGAAGCCAATTCACCAAAAATTCGGATCACAGGCCAAAAAACGCCTTGCCAACCTCCACTATACGTATATATATTATATATATATATGTATACTGTATATACAGTATATATAGAGAAGCCGTGCACATAAATGTAAACCACATTTGTATGTACAGAATAAGCACATGTGTGTGTTCACCACCATTCTCACCGAAGCCGTGTGCAGCCAGTCAGCGCGTCAACACAATCCCGTTTCTAAATCTTAAGAGCTGATCCGGACTGACGGTGGTACATCAGAAAACCCTTATGCTGAGGGAAAATCAAATGGTGTTTGGCCCCTTTCCCTTGCCTTCCCCCCCCTCCCCTTCGTCTCTCCTCCTATTGGCCGCAAAGTTGATAAAGGGGCGGGGCTCCCGCTGTGGTTAACTGGACAGCTGTGAGGCATTTGGGCCCCGGAGATGCAGTTGCTGCTCGATGCGTACGGGGCCTTCTCCTTCCTCTCTCTCATCTTTAAGAACCCATCAGAGACAAGAGGAGAAATATGTGTTGTAGATCAATGCCTAGGAAGAGCTGTGGTCATTAGGTGTGTGTGTGTGTGTGTGTGTGTGTGTGTGGTTGTAGTACCTAAAACCTGCTGATTGTAATGCAGTCTCAATGCTGTATTGTTTTTGTATTGACCATTTCATTGCAGTTTTTGCATTCATCGTTTATTTGTTTGTATTTAGCCTCCCGCTCCGTTGAGAGAAACAAATAAAGTTGTACTTGAAGCAACGACGGAAAAAAAACTGCAAAAATTCTTTCTTCATTGTTCTCCCGAACTCTGTTTGCTCGCCAGGGAACTCTCCCGAACGTGAAAGTTGCCGTCGTTTGTCGAGATGGCTCAATATTAAACGGTAATTACACCCCCGTCGTCCCCTTTTACGAGGCATCCCGAGAGCTCATTTCACGCTAAAACCCCCCGCCCCCCTCCCCCCGCGCCCCATGGAGTCACCAGTAAAAAGTTCACCCGTTGTCGGAACGTGGACAACAAACATCGGAGCGCCGCGCTGCCGCTGCGCTTTCACGGCCGGCTAGGCGTAGGCATCTGCTGTTTTCCTTAAAACACTCTGAGCGTTGTCTCGTTTTAGCGCATCGGACCCCCCCCCAGCGGCCGATTCAGTTCCCGCCATTCTTGTATCGTTGTTTTCTCCGTAGAACAGAAAAAAAAAAGGAATCGTTCCGCCGCGTGTTTCGTGTAATGCCTCCAGCTGGGCGAGGTTAAAGACCAAATTTGGCCTCACCGTGGCCGCCGGTGAAGGAATAGAGGGCGTGGGGTTTTAATTCTTCAAGCGTTCCGTCGGCACAGCGGTAGTCCGGGGGCTGACCGAGGGCCCCCCCCGCCCCCTCCGGAGAAAGAGGTGCAATAATAAAATAAATAAAAACCTTCGCCTCTCTCTGTGTCTCCCTACGACTCTCTACATCCGTAACCTGGGCCCAATATGGCACGCAGATATTGTTGTTGGACGCGCCGTGACAGCACACTTTACGTCATTATTCATGTGCGTTTGAGGGAAGTGGTGGGATTTTCTTTTTTTACAATTGGACAACATATATGTTTTGGCATCGATTGCATCTCTTTCGCTCAACCGCTCGACTCCCCGCTCTCACTTCTTTCTCCTTTTCCCTTCCTCTGTTCTCTGTTCCCTCTTTCCTTCTTTTCAGCCACCGTCCCAAAAATAAGTCAATGGCGACAGTCAGGGGTTGTTTGGAACTGGCTAGCATGGTAGCTAACTCAACTCATGTGAACATTGGGAAGAGTTCAGAGGTCGTCCATCTTCGGGAAAAGACAGCTTCGCGCCGAGCCAGCGACTAGCAGGGACACGAGGAACATCTGGGCCTGAGTTTTTCTTTTTTTTAGGTTTTTCTTTTCCTCTGGCCGAGGTAATGTTTAATGGCTGCGGCGCCTAGATCTCTGGCTTTTTCCCGAAAGTCCTGTTTTACCTTTCACCTTCGGTTTTCCCGGGCCTGCTCTCACCTTAAGAACCCTCGTTACGGTCCACCGGGAAGCATTTATCTTTCGGAGGAAAAAAAAGAATGACGGGAGAACTAAATTTCTTAAAGACAACACGAAACGGAAATGTACTTTTATGACTTTTTTTTACCGTGTCGACTTCGCTTTCATCGTTTCTTTTCGTGCGTGTGATTTTCACACCGGGTCCTTGCGGGTATGTACTGTATATAATATTAACAACGCATTTGAGAGGTTTGTGGGGGGGGGGGAGGCGGAGGGAAGAGTCCTGTAAGCAACACCGGCGATCGCAAATCTCCATGCATCCTGTTTTATTTGGAGTCAGGCACCGCGTCCCTGAAGCAGCAACGTCGTTGAACTCGAGTCCTTCACCCGGGAGCTCCCCGCGGGTGCAGCGATGTCACCAACGCCGGATAACAACGCTGGATGTGGGCGGTTAAAATCGTGAACGTGTGTGTGTGTGTGTGCGCGTTACGTGTTACGCAATGATACGACAACACCGCTGCGGCTCGCTCTATCGCTCACAGGTGCTTTTTTCCGAGGGAATCGAACATGAAGGCGAGCGGGGGGGGGCGGAGGGGTTTGACGAAAACGCGCGTTGACTCCAAACACAACCGCTGGTACACTGGAGGCTTCATTCATAGCAGCACAAAGGACCCTGTCTCCCTGCATTTCAGCCCTCAGGTCTAAACAGCAGTGCTTACGAGATGAGAAAAATGTGTTCTCAGAGTACTATTACTACTCCTACGACTACAACTACTACTCTGGGGGGGACCTGACATCATAAATACACAAATAAATGAATAAATTCATCTTTCGGGGTGAACCCAGATCCCTCATCCTCACCGGGGCGTTGGGGGGGTAGCTGTGGTTAATTTACCGATATCATAACCGAAATTTAATGAGATGCTCCCGAAACCTGCCGCGATTTCAACAGAACATCAATCTTTTCGAGGGGGGAAGGGGAAACACTCCTCCCAACATCGCCGTGGGAGCAAAAGGGAAATGTTAACGGCTTCCTATAAAATATAAAACAGCCGAGACGTTACATTGGCGTATTGAAGACGGAGGCAACGAGAGTCCAGGGCGTCGAGGGTGTGTCCGGTGCTGCAATGGATTGTGGGCGACGGTGACTCTGGCGTGGGCGTTGGTGGAGTCTTATGTTTGCGCTCGCAGGCCAGACACTTTGGCTCAAAATGATTTGAATATGATGAGCGACTAAAGAATGTAACTGATCCGCCCAGCGGCTCAATCAACGGAATTCAATTTGAGGAAAGAAAATCGAATTTTGAACTTTGAAGTGGTGACGAAATTATGTACGCAAGTAAATCAAACGCAGGATTAAGCGTGTTTTTTTCCATGTGTGGTGTGTGTGTGTGTGCCTGCATGCACATATAATTGTGTGTGTGTGTGTGTGTGTTCTGAATGCATGTGTGCATGTGTGTGTGTGTGTGTACTGAATACATGTGCGTATTTCCTGTATGTGTGTATATAGTGTATGCATATACTGTATGTGTGTGTGTGTGTGTGTGTGTGTGTGTGTGTGTTGTATGCATGTGTGTGCATGTGTATGTGTACTGTATAGGTGTGCGTACATACTGTATGCATGTGTGTACTGTATGCATGTGTGTGTGTACTGTATGCGTGTGTGTGTGTGTGTGTGTGTGTGTGTGTGTGTGTGTGTACTCACGTTGGCTCCTCGCTGGCGGCCACCACCTCCTCCTCCTGCTCCTCGTTAAAGAGAGAGAGACAGATAGAGAGAGAAGAGCGCTTGAGAGAGATAGAGAGAGAGAAAGATAAAGAGATAGAGAGAGAGATAGAGCCAGAGAGAGATAGAGACATAGAGTGAGAGGGAGAGAGACAGAGACAGAGAGATAGACAGAGATATAGAGACAGAATATAGAGGGATAGAGAGATAGAGACAGAGGTAAAGAGAAAGAGAGAGACAGATACAGAGAGATAGTGACAGAGAGATAAAGACAGAGATAGAGACAGAGACAGAGAGAGGTAGAGATAGAGAGATAGAGACAGAGACAGAGATCAAGAGAGAGAGAGAGATTGAGAGAAATCGAGAGAGAAACAGAGATTGAGAGATAGATCCATGGAAGCCAATTCACCAAAAAATTCGGATCACAGGCCAAAAAAACGCCTTGCCAACCTCCACTATACGTATATATATATATATATATATATATACTGTATATACAGTATATATAGAGAGCCGTGCACATAAATGTAAACCACATTTGTATGTACAGAATAAGCACATGTGTGTGTTCACCACCATCTCACCGAAGCCGTGTGCAGCCAGTCAGCGCGTCACACAATCCCGTTCTAAATCTTAAGAGCTGATCCGGACTGACGGTGGTACATCAGAAAACCCTTATGCTGAGGGAAAATCAAATGGGTGTTTGGCCCCTTTCCCTTGCCTTCCCCCCCCTCCCCTTCGTCTCTCCTCCTATTGGCCGCAAAGTTGATAAAGGGGGCGGGGCTCCCGCTGTGGTTAACTGGACAGCTGTGAGGCATTTGGGCCCCGGAGATGCAGTTGCTGCTTCGATGCGTACGGGGCCTTCTCCTTCCTCTCTCTCATCTTTAAGAACCCATCAGAGACAAGAGGAGAAATATGTGTTGTAGATCAATGCCTAGGAAGAGCTGTGGTCATTAGTGTGTGTGTGTGTGTGTGTGTGTGTGTGTGTGTGTAGTACCTAAAACCTGCTGATTGTAATGCAGTCTCAATGCTGTATTGTTTTTGTACTGACCATTTCATTGCAGTTTTTGCATTCATTAGTTTATTTGTTTGTATTTAGCCTCCCGCTCCGTTGAGAGAAACAAATAAAGTTGTACTTGAAGCAACGACGGAAAAAAACTGCAAAAATTCTTTCTTCATTGTTCTCCCGAACTCTGTTGCTCGCCAGGAACTCTCCCCGAACGTGAAGTTGCCGTCGTTTGTCGAGATGGCTCAATATTAAACGGTAATTACACCCCCGTCGTCCCCTTTTACGAGCATCCCGAGAGCTCATTTCACGCTAAACCCCCCCCCCCCCCCCCCCCGCGCCCCCATGAGTCACCAGTAAAAAGTTCACCCGTTGTCGGAACGTGGACAACAACATCGGAGCGCCGCGCTGCGCTGCGCTTCACGGCCGGCTAGCGTAGCATCTGCTGTTTTCCTAAACACTCTGAGCGTTGTCTCGTTTCAGCGCATCGACCCCCCCCAGCGGCCGATTCAGTTCCCGCCATTCTTGTTATCGTTGTTTCTCTTTAGAACGCAAAAAAAAAAAGGAATCGTTCCGCCGCGTGTTTTCGTGTACTCTGGTCGGGGGCCGTGCCTCCAGCTGGGCGAGGTAAAGACCAATTTGGCCTCACCGTGGCCGCCGGTGAAGGAATAGAGGCGTGGGGGTTTTAATTCTTCAAGCGTTCCGTCGGCACAGCGGTAGTCCGGGGGCTGACCGAGGGCCCCCCCCGCCCCCCTCCGGAGAAAGAGGTGCAATAATAAAATAAATAAAAACCTTCGCCTCTCTCTGTGTCTCCCTACGACTCTCTACATCCGTAACCTGGGCCCATATGGCACGCAGATATTGTTGTTGGACGCGCCGTGACAGCGCACTTTACGTCATTATTCATGTGCGTTTGAGGGAAGTGGTGGGATTTTCTTTTTTTACAATTGGACAACATCATATGTTTTGGCACCGATTGCATCTCTTTCGCTCAACCGCTCGACCCCCGCTCTCACTTCTTTCTCCTTTCCCTTCCTCTGTTCTCTGTTCCCTCTTTCCTCTTTTCAGCCACCGTCCAAAAAATAAGTCAATGGCGACAGTCAGGGGTTTGTTTGGAACTGGCTAGCATGGTAGCTAACTCAACTCATGTGAAACATTGGGAAGAGTTCAGAGGTCGTCCATCTTCGGGAAAAAGACAGCTCGCGCCGAGCCAGCGACTAGCAGGGACACGAGGAACATCTGGGCCTGGGTTTTCTTTTTTTTTAGGTTTTTCTTTTCCTCTGGCCGAGGTAATGTTTAATGGCTGCGGCGCCTAGATCTCTGGCTTTTTCCCGAAAGTCCTGTTTTACCTTTCACCTTCGGTTTTCCCGGGCCTGCTCTCACCTTAAGAACCCTCGTTACGGTCCACCGGGAAGCATTTATCTTTCGGAGGAAAAAAAAAGAATGACGGGAGAACTAAATTTCTTAAAGACAACACGAAACGGAAATGTACTTTTATGACTTTTTTTTACCGTGTCGACTTCGCTTTCATCGTTTCTTTTCGTGCGTGTGATTTTCACACCGGGTCCTTGCGGGTATGTACTGTATATAACATTAACAACGCATTTGAGAGGTTTGTGGGGGGGGGGGGGGGGGGGGGGGGGGGGGGGAGGCGGAGGGAAGAGTCCTGTAAGCAACACCGGCGATCGCAAATCTCCATGCATCCTGTTTTATTTGGAGTCAGGCACCGCGTCCCTGAAGCAGCGACGTCGTTCAACTCGAGTCCTTCACCCGGGAGCTCCCCGCGGGTGCAGCGATGTCACCAACGGCGGATAACAACGCTGGATGTGGGCGGTTAAATCGTGAACGTGTGTGTGTGTGTGTGTGTTACGCAATGATACGACAACACCGCTGCGGCTCGCCTCTATCGCTCACAGGTGTTTTTTTTCCGAGGGAATCGAACATGAAGGCGAAGAGGGGGATGGGGGGTGGGGGGGGGCGGAGGGTTTGACGAAAACGCGCGTTGACTCCAAACACACGCGGTACACTGGAGGCTTCATTCATAGCAGCACAAAGGACCCTGTCTCCCTGCATTTCAGCCCTCAGTCTAAACGGCAGTGCTTATCGAGATGAGAAAAATGTGTCTCAGAGTACTGTTACTACTCCTACGACTACGACTACTACTTCTGGGGGGGGGACCTGGACTTATAAATACACAAATAAATGAATAAAATTCATCTTTCGGGGTCGAACCCAGATCCCTCATCCTCACCGGGGGCGTTGGGGGGTAGCTGTGGGTTAATTTACCGATATCATAACCGAAATGTAATGAGATGCCTCCCGAAACCTGCCGCATTTCAAACAGAACATCATCTTTTTCAAGGGGGAAGGGGAAACACTCCTCCCAACATCGCCGTGGGAGCAAAAGGGAAATGTTAACGGCTTCCTATAAAATATAAAAACAGCCGAGACGTTACATTGGCGTATTGAAGACAGAGGCAACGAGAGTCAGGGCGTCCAAGGGCGTGTCCGGTGCTGCAATGGATTGTGGCGCGACGGTTGACTCTGGTGTGGGCGTTGGTGGAGTCTTATGTTTGCGCTCGCAGGCCAGACACTTTGGCTCAAAATGATTTGAATATGATGAGCGACTAAAGAATGTAACTGATCCGCCCAGCGGCTCAATCAACGGAATTCAATTTGAGGAAAGAAAATCGAATTTTGAACTTTGAAGTGGTGACGAAATTATGTACGCAAGTAAATCAAACGCAGGATTAAGCGTGTTTTTTTCCATGTGTGGTGTGTGTGTGTGTGCCTGCATGCACATATAATTGTGTGTGTGTGTGTGTGTGTACTGAATGCATGTGTGCATGTGTGTGTGTGTGTGTACTGAATACATGTGCGTATTTCCTGTATGTGTGTATATAGTGTATGCATATACTGTATGTGTGTGTGTGTGTGTGTGTGTGTGTGTGTGTGTTGTATGCATGTGTGTGCATGTGTATGTGTACTGTATAGGTGTGCGTACATACTGTATGCATGTGTGTACTGTATGCATGTGTGTGTGTACTGTATGCGTGTGGTGTGTGTGTGTGTGTGTGTGTGTGTGTGTGTACTCACGTTGGCTCCTCGCTGGCGGCCACCACCTCCTCCTCCTGCTCCTCGTCCTCCAGCTCGATAGCCTGCTTGTGCCAGAGGGGCTTGGCCTCCACCGGGAGGGTCTCTGCGAGGAGGGACCCGACACGCTCGCGTTAGCGCACGCTCCGAAACGGGCGGAGGGCCCTTCGTTATCCCGAGGAGTTGTCCGCTATGCCCGATTTGTCTTCATTTGCTCGCGTCCCAAAAAGCCGATAGCAATTTATTTCAAAGTGCGTCAGGCCAGATTTCCCCCACATTGTTCACGTCTGCGCCTGTGTGTGTGTGTGTGTGTGTGTGTGTGTGTTATTTTTCTTCACATCTTTGCCTCGCCTTGCTTGTGTTTTTGTGGCGTGTTTTTCCCAGCAGCTGGAACGAGGACCTGCACTGGGTTAGTTTGGAGATCAAAACACTGTTTTGTTGTGTTGTGTTGTGAAGGTGGAGGTGGTGGAGGCATAGAGGTGTATGTAGGCTGGTGTAATGGCTGGTCTCCTGCTGGGTCTTCCCACACATTTGCACTCTGCACTACAGACGACGGATTCGAACCCCAGCTAAGCATTTCAAAACGGCTCAAAGGTGAAGCGAAAAATTCAGGTCAGGAAATGAAGTTAAGAAAATCAAGTGAACTTGAAAGAGATTTGTGATTCGCCTGCATAAGCAAAACATTCAAACAAACGGCAACAATCCTTATATTCATATACATTTACATTTAGAGCATTTAGCAGAAAGTTTTGTCCAAAGCAACTTGCAATAAGTACATTTGTCCAAAGAGTGTCAAACAACAATATATCTCTGACGGTACGGTGAGATTTAAATCAAGCCTCATAATTGCTAGGTTGACCCCTTGCTGGTAAACAGCAAGATACTCCTGGCACTTAAAATAGTACTTTGTGTAACATCTTATCCTAGCCATCTTGTCTTTTATTAGTTAACCTGGCAATATAAGTGCTTGAAACTTGTTCTGTTCAAATCTTCCCGTACCGTCAGCGATATATTGTTGTCACTCTCTTTGGACAAATGGACTTAATGAAAGTTGCTTTGGACAAAAGTGTCCTGCTAAATGTCCTAAATGTAAACGTAAAGGTAAGGTTCATTCTATAAAGTCTGCGGTGGTTAAAAAGCGCCTCACCCAGGGGCTTGTAGCAGGGCACGGTGACCAGGCACTCCTCCTTGATGTGGGGCTTGGTGGGCGGGCTGCACCCCCTGGCGTGGAGCCCCCGGTGGTCGATGCACAGCACCACGCGGTAGCGCAGGCCCTGGCCGCACGTCACCGTGCACTGTGGGTGGGGGTGGGAGCGGTGAGGGAGGGGGTCGGGAGGGGACCAGGAAGACATGGGATCACACACCACCACCACCACCACCACGCCATCGCTCCAGCCACGCGTTGGACCAACATTCGCGGGTGTCGGTCGATCAAACACGCGCACCCGCACCCACCTCTCTCTCTCTCTCTCTCTCTCTCTCTCTCTCTCTCTCTCTCTCTCTCTCTCTCTCTCTCTCTCCTCTCTCTCTCTCTCTCTCTCTCTCTCTCCTCTCTCTCTCTCTCTCTCTCTCTCTCTGCCGTCTGACATTGTGAGCATATTTCGGGGAGGACTGAACAGATACCGACGGGGGCAAACGTGCGATGAATGATGCAACTTTCATCATTGTTTTAAAACCCAAATAAACCTGGAGCCCGGGGGCCGGGGGGGCCACGCTCGCTGCCAAGACAAGCAGGGGGCAGGAATGTGGAAGGTAAATATCATCCAAGGGGGCTTTTTTTTCTTTTTTTTATTTGCCCCCTGGGGGTGGGAGGGAGGGCGGTAGGGAGGGACACACACCAAGCTCACCAATCACAGACGAGGAAGACGAATAACGGCAGCTACGATTGGCCGACACAATGGCCACTGTGCGTGCCGCGAGTCACGTGACGACGCTCTCGTGCTGGCGTCTCCCTAATGAGAGGACGGCTCCCTCGCAACGCACACACACACACACACACAGCCAAGCCAGCGCAGCGTTCCAGTCAGGTTTTTAATTAAAGCTTTGTGTGTTTTGGACGACGGCCGGCTAGCTCGGGCCCAAAGGGGGGGGGGGGGGTTAGGGTTAGGGTTAGGGGGCGGGGGGGGGGTGGGGGGGCATAGCAATAGCATCGGTACCGGCCATCACAAGAGGTAGCGCTGTACTGCAGTTGTTGTTGTTGTTGTTGTTGTTGTTGTAGTAACACAAGTTCACTGCAGCAGCGGATTCACGATTTACGAGTTCCCCCCCATTTTGTTTGCGAGGAAAAAAGGCTGATTGGGCATTTAAGGAGTTGGCTACGAGTTATCGCGTTGTCTGACGACTTTATTTTTCTTTCGCATTAAGATAATTAATCCTAAGCCCCGGTTAACTGGGAGCCAGCCCACAACTTGTGCCAAAATATACTGTTGTATGTATAAAACAACAACATCATTCCTTAACGTGCGATGCTCAGCCAAGCAGTCATATATCCAGGATAAAAAAAGCGACACCCTTGTTTTTTTGGGCGTCGAGGATATTAGATTTTCAGACAGTTGTTAGCCTTTCAACTTTCCCCCGCGAGGTGTTGACGCCACGAACGGGGACAGATTTACCGCAGACTCCTCCAAACAACAATTACACCCGAATCAATCAGCAGACGAGACCTCGATGTGTCCCAGCGTGACATCCATTTCCGATGAGATGCGCTCCCATCGTCATCGAGTTCAGCGCTAAAACGTTCGCCGTTTCGAGAGATTAGCGAGGAAAGGTACGAGACGACGCTGAGTGTGAAGTTCAGCGGGTTCGTCGTACCTTGACCGGGGCGGGGTGGGGTGGGGGGGAGGTGGGGGAGGAGGTGGGTTCTACATCACCATTACTGTACAATCCCCGCCTGTTTTCTCACCAAACAATCACCTTGGAATGTTTTCTTTGTCCCTTACATATATGTTATATCACATCTTTTTTTCATCATCGCGGCTTTTTCCAAATGTGAACCAACGCAGGCCGCGGGGAGAGAGAGAGAGAGCGAGAGAGAGAGCGAGAGAGAGAGAGAGTTACGACAGAAATGCTAATATCTGAACCTGAGAGAGAAGTCGCCTTTTTTCGGAAATTGGGAGAATTCTCTGGATTTTTTTTCGGGAATGGGGAATGTGTTTGGCTCCAGAGCATCGAAGGGGGCTGAGGGGGGTGTGGGTGTGTGTGTGTGTGGGGGGGTGTGGGGGGGGGGGGGTCGTCTCAGGTTTTAAACCTGTGCCTTTTCCCGGTGTGTCGCAGGAAATTCCTACTGACGAGAACAGCATAAACGACACACGTCTAATCTTCGGGACGGAGTGGGCTGTTTCTCCTTACCCCCACGACGGGTAATCGGCTGTGTCATGTTTTCACAGTTCCCTGCTTTGGACTTTCTGAGTGACTTTTTAGATTCGGTTTAGCGTGTTGCTTACAGATCCCCGCCCCCCCCCCCCCCACACACACACACACACACACACATAAACACACACCCCTCACTCCACCCCCCACACAGCGACACAATTGGTTGAAAAACCAATTGTCAGAATCTAAATAAATCAAGACACCCAGTTTCTACACATCTCAGTTCGCAGCCCCTCCCCATCCAAGATACGATAAGATAAGTGCTTTATTAATCCCAGGTGGGGAATGAAGGTGTCACAGCAAAAAGTGAGTAAGCCAGCAAGCAAAAAAAACCAAAACCCCAGAAGGTTGGAACACTTCGGACATCTTTGGAAAGTAGGTGTATTCCTCACATGAACCGGAGCTAGGCTAATGTACCGCTTCAGGTCAGTGGAACTCTCCCTCCCTTTGGTCGCACGAGGATAATTTTTACATGACTTACTACATGACTATTGTTTTAAATGTATTTTAAATTTAAATTTAAATTTTGACTGCCAACTTCACACCTGACTACAGATGAAAATTAGCCTCCAGGCTAATTCTGGCATATTTACAGTACTGTTTAATAATGAATAAATAAAATAAAATGAAATGAATTTGGAATTAACCGGAGCGTGGTCTGAATCTTGGTAAGTCAGTCAGGCAAAAATTCCCAGATCCCTTGGTGTGTCCATTTATAAAGTGTCACCAGCACTACACGAGTGTAGTGTCAGGGGGCGGCAGTAGCTCAGGAGTTAAGAGTGGTTGTCTGGAAGGTTGCTGGTTCGATCCCCGTGCTCCGTCTAGCTAAGTGTCCCTGAGCAAGACGCCACCTAACCCTACCTGCTCCTGACGTGTTGGTTGTTGCCTTGCATGGTTGACACCGCCGTCGGTGTATGAATGGGTGAATGTGAGGCAACTGTAAAGCCATTTAGTGTCGAGTCTTGTGGTTGCTCACCGGCGACCAGTCCTGTGCCAGCCAGGTGGGGCAGTGGAAGGCGTTGCAGGGCTGCACGATGGCCGTCTTCGGCGTGTACAGACACTTCCACTCCTCGGCCGCCGTCAGCGTGCCCTGCATGTCCTCCTCCACGCAGGACACGGCGCGGCTCTGGACGCCGCCGCCGCACGACATGGAGCACGCCGTCCAGGGGCTGCTCTCCCAGCTGGGGACCCAGGGAGGAGGTGGAGGTGGAGGAGGAGGAGGAGGAGGAGGAGGGTGAGGAGGAGGAGGAGGAGATGGAGGAGGAGGATGCATTTCAGATGCATGATATAAATGAGCAGGTCGGTGATTAGGGCATCGTAGCTCAAGCGTGACAACAGACGGCAAGACTGCAGAGATTAGGCGCTTCAAACCAAGAACCTTTCCAATCCTTTTGGCTGGGAGTCCTAAAAATAAACATGGACGCCGCTTTGACTGCTTTGGCTCGTTGCCGCTGAGATACGTCAACGTCCCCGCCGCCGCCATATTGGGGAGGCCAAGACTGGCCTGTTAACACATAGGCTACATGTAAACGTTTCAGGCGTTTACATTTCTCAACAGATATCAATTCAGTCATTAATATTTTCAAGGTTTATATATATAGTATATATAAATAAATATTATCCGTTAACTTAGTCTTTCCAAAATGGCAGCGTCATTAACGTCTAATCCATAGGCCAATGTGGCGTGTATGTATATACAGGAGGTCAAAAACCCATAACCACTGGCCCTCCATATTCGGCTTTCGGTGTGTGTGTGTGTGTGTGTGCCTGTGTGCAACAGTACATACCGTGGCAGGGGGTGGTAGAGGTCGTAGGGCATGATCTGCTTGTATCCGTCGCTAAAAATCAGAAACACAAACATGCACTCTGAGAAAATTGCGTCTCAATCCTCCTCCTAATCTTCATAAATGGTCCTCAGCTCCTCATTACGAACGATACGACCACCAAATCATTACTATTGGCCCGGAACCAAGTTACGATTTGTATCAATGGGGACTTGTTCATAATTTTCATCATATTCCGTCTTAAGTCTGCAACCTAATCAGGGATTGTTGGAACCTACCCCCCCCCCCTCGTAATCCATGAGAGGCCGTGTGTGTGTGTGTGTGTGTGTGTGTGTGTGTGTGTGTAGGCCTCTAATAATAATAATAATAATAATAATACTACAGTCATTAGAGCTCATTCACCTGGCCAGACACGGGTCCATGTTGCACTCGCGCAGCTTGGGCTTGGGCTTGACGTTCTCGGGGTAGTAGTGGCAGTACTGGTCCACCACCACGCGGCCCACGCGCTGGTCGAAGCACTCGGCCGAGGTCAGCTGGTAGCCTGGGCGCCAGACAAGGGGGTAAAAAAAAAAAAAGAACGTTTCACGAAAAAAAAACCCCACACCTCGAATTGAACCGAGTCGAACGGATGGCGCGCGCTCAAAAACCCCAGCGAACGAACTCGCCAAAGAGGCTATTTTTCTGTCATCGCTGTGCGCATTTGTGGCCATTAGACCGTAGGAGCGTTTTCTTGGCACCGCGCTGACATGGCAAGCAAGAAGTACAGTTCGGAGGGTTTCTTTTTTTTTTTCTGAAGTGCAAAATGATTGGATAATTGGAATGTTTTTTTTACATTTTATTTTCCTATCTCCCCGTTTTCTGTTGTACGTTGTAACCGTGTTTGACGTTTTTATGCTGCCGTCTTGGCTTTCGAAATAGATTTTTTCGATCTCGATGAGCCCAACCTGGCCCTAATAGTACTGTAATAGGAAAGCGGCGTTGAACTCAGGGGGCGTGGGGGACATGTCCGTTGGCGTGGTTGTTTTGGGGGGGGGGGGGGGGGCGTCGGGCGCCGTTACCTCCGCCGCACGTGACTGAGCACGGGAAGAAGTCGGTCTCGCGCCAGCGGTGGATGATGGGCTGGTAGTAGATGAACTGGACGACGCTGTCCGCCGTGGCGCTACTAGCATACTGGACCTGGGAGAGAGAGAGAGAGAGAGAGAGAGAGAGAGAGAGAGAGAGAGAGAGAGAGAGAGACAATCTGAGGATGGGGGAGACCTGGTTACTGTCACTGACTGTCACAGGGCAGTAAAGAGGGAGTTGGGGAAAGGACCCAAACGCAGGCAGCGGGATGAACTTTAATGATTTAATCAGAAAACTAAACAGAACAAAGGTACCAAAACGGAGCACGGCAGACCTGAACAGGGATACACCCGAAAATACAGGGGATCGCACGAATGCCGACAATGCGCAACAAGGATCTGACAGAGAACCCATACAAACACTGAACTTAAATACAGGAAGGAACTAAACCGGGCAGACAGGTGATTGGGCAGAAGTAACGAGGGACCAGGGGGAAGGCAATCACAAGGGGCGGGAAAACACACAACTACAGGTGAGGGGTCAGGGTCAAAAAGGCACATAAATAAAAACAGAACACAAACAACCAGCAGGGGACACCGGCGACAACTCAAATTGTTCTGCTCTCGCAATGATCCGATTGGACGGAGAATGTTGATGATCTGGTGCAACTATGGATATTTTTTGAACATGGTTTGCTCAAAAAATGGTGTTGGGACATGAGTTTTTCATTTTTGCAATGTTATTATTTTCACCCCCCCTTTCCAGTTCTCAAGTTCTTTAGTACCGATTGAAATTGATTTGTTTTCCGTCTATAATATGAACAAACGAACATGCGTGGCTGGTTCAAGTGCACGGCTTTTCCCCGCATTGTAACGAAAACAAACACGCTTGCAATGTTTACTTACTTTCGCGGAGGAGAAAGCCGGGACAAATTGCTTTTTTTTAATAAATGACAATCCACTTGTAAATATTTGCACGATCATTATTTACACGAAGGCCCCCCCCCCCTCCCCTCCCGGGTTCCAAAGGCTCCCACACAAATCAAGACGGTTCTTTACTCGTGTGTCTGTTAAAAGCTGAATCACGTGCGGGAACGTCGCCAGCGCACCGAAAAGGAAAAAAACCCAAGCTGTCTGAATTTGCAGAACAATAACAAAGCCGGGCAAATGAATGACATTAAACGTCCCCTTTTTTTAATGCGCTGTGTTATTATCATTATCCGGGCCAATGTTAGAAGAAGGATAGTTAAAAGCTACTTGGCTGTGTCCACAAGTGAATCACAGAGCCCGTCCCTTTAGAGGCGCGGGGCAGAGCCGATCAAAGGGAATTACAAATGGCCGTCGGGGGGGCCAAGGAGTGCGCATCGCCGTGTTTATTTTAAATACATCCCTTGGCCCCGGGAACACACGCTCTCGGGGTTAATTGTTCTGGGGGCAGCGGAGGAACGAGCATAAACAGATCCTAAGCCGCCATTTGAAGCGAAAAAAGAGTACAAGAATGTAGAGGGAAAAAAGAGATAATGATGATGATGATGATGACACGTGAAGTCATTTACAACGCGTCGACAAAAACGTCCGAGGAGGATCGAGGAGCGATTGTGAGGTAATCAGTGGCAGTGTGGCTTTTACTGGGAATGAAAAGCCACACCGCTTTTCTTCTGTCACTGCACTGGGACTATTGGGAACACAAGCAAGTGGGTTTTGTCTGCAGACCATCCGGGCTAAGATGCATTCCGAGTGGCTTTCAGTTTGTTTGTTTGTTTGTTTGTTTGTTTGTTTACCGGTTGTTTTCCAACTGCTTTCCTTTGCTAGCCAAACCACGGTAGCACCAACATACAAATGGGAGCGGCGTTGAGTTCTTTTATTCACCCCCTGACAAATGAAACACCGTTTATTAGACAGAAGAGGACAACATTGGACACAGGAAGGAAAAATTAACAACGTGAGAGTCGGTGAAAAGTAACTGAAATCTGTGCTCAACAGATTTTTGTAAACACAATTTAAGAAACGTTTCCTCTCGGGTCTCTCGTCGTCGCCCACCACCCCCAACGTTCTGGAGAAATAAGCAAAGACAGATTATACCGACCCCCGAATGTATAAATCAAACACCACGACTCTTTGTTCACTTTCACTTGCAGACCATCCGGGCTAAGATGCATTCCGAGTGGCTTTCAGTTTGTTTGTTTGTTTGTTTGTTTGTTTGTTTTTTTTGTTTTTTTTGCTTTCCTTTGCTAGCCAAACCACGGTAGCACCAACATACAAATGGGAGCGGGAAAAAAACGGCGTTGTGTTATTTTATTCGCCCCCTGACAAATGAAACACCGTTTATTAGACAGAAGAGGACAACATTGGACACAGGAAGGAAAAATTAACAACGTGAGAGTCGGTGAAAAGTAACTGAAATCTGTGCTCAACAGATTTTTGTAAACACAATTTAAGAAACGTTTCCTCTCGGGTCTCTCGTCGTCGCCTACCACCCCCAACGTTCTGGAGAAATAAGCAAAGACAGATTATACCGACCCCCGAATGTATAAATCAAACACCACGACTCTTTGTTCACTTTCACTTGTTTACAGTGGAAAGACAGTTTCTGGCACACTTTTTAAATAGGTTTTTCCATTTGCCCGGGCTTTTCCACTCTGCTGTGATATGAATTGGCCGTCTGCCTTGAAATGGATTAGAAAATTATGCACTTATGGACCGGCTCTCAGATTTCTGTCTCCTGCATTCCTATTTATTGTGCTATATCCTGACGCACAGTTTTTATTAGCATTTTTGCTAGCCCTGTGTCCTGTGTGATAGCTTGTTGGTGTTGGGCCCTGGTGTGTGTGTGTGTGTGTGTGTGTGTGTGTGTGTGTGTGTGTGTGTGTGTGTGTGTGTTGTGTGTGTGTGTGTGTGTGTGTGTGTGTGTGTGTGTGTGTGTGTGTGTGTGGAGGGAGGGTTCAGGTCCAGAGGGATGAGGACTTCCGGCTGGAAGCGCTGGAGATGGCCATGCTGAGAAAGACCTACTTGATGGAGGGGAGAGGGATAGGAGGCAACTATCCTCAAGGTCCTCCAGATGGACCTGAAGAAGAACCAGAACCAGACCTCTATCTCACTTGCCACAAGGAACATGCTGAAGAAAGGCGGCGGGCACCTTTGACTCAAAGTCAAAGTGGTTGGACTTGCTGGGACATAAATGGCAACTGAGGAACAAAAATATGTCTGTCTATTAACTACATAGTTAATGCAAACCGATGATGGCACCAGAATGGGAGTTCTGAGTAAAACGCAGCAATGGATTCTGGGATTTCTACGGAGACCATTTGAGAAACAATGGAGATGACTACGAGCTGAAGTGAACTGAGCGCGGGGTTGGAGGCTGTGGTTGTGCTCCGTGTCCCGGCTACCGTTTCCCTCTCGAAGCCAAGCGGGATGAGTGGGAATGATCAACGGGGGAGACGGGGGGGGGAAAAAGTGACGCGTAGAATCATGTCATGTAGAAGGAATATTGCTCAATAAAGTTAACATTCAATAAAGATTCATGCCAACGTTTGCCGCCATTCCTATTCTCGCCTGCGCTCCGTCCATGGCGAGGCGTTGACGTCACGGATCTATTTTGGAGGGAGGAAAGCGTGGCAGCCAAAGACATTAAATCGTTTAAAATGAGAACGGACACACCATTACGCCAAAACCAACTACTGGCCTTGGAACTGGGGGAACGGGGGGAAATGCTACCATTGTTTTCACTGCATGACACAATGCGCCGAAAATGCGTAGCCGCTTTCCAAGAGCCGAGTAGAACAAGGGAGACATTCGCGTTGGATGGCTTTGCTACACAGCCCCAGCGCTCAGTTAGCCGCTACCCTACCCTCCAAACCTAAAACAGGCTCAGATTCAATCTCATCTTAAACTCTTTGTGACACGAGGTGGGGGTGCTGGTTTGGGGGCGGGGGGGGGGCGGGGGCCGGGTGGGGGTCCTCCGAGAGGTCATGGAACAGGAACCCGTCGCCTTGGCCTCGCAACGTTGAGAAAAACTACCGTTTTCACCGTTCACTGGGGAGAGCGCCACGAGAGGATGATGTCATCCTACATCTATTCAGGAGCGTACGCGGAACTGTGTTGGGGATCGGTTACACAGAGAGGTAACCATTGCACCACTTCTGACCCTTTCCCAAAAGGGCGGTAATCTGTCCATGACGCGAGGCCATACAAAACTGAACAAAACAAGAAGGTGAGTTGAAGTCACAAAGAGCACTTTTGGTTTTAAAGGGCTCCTATTTTACCACCAAGTGTGATTAGCCATTACGAGCCCTTTCCAAATTGTCAAGTGACTGCCCCTCGAGTGAGATCAGAAGTGGGAGTATCTGGTGGGCTGATTTAGTCGTCATACATCTGGGTGGAAACTCCCACTTGTGATGTCACCAGAGGGTAGTCATGTGAGAATTCTCAAAGAGCTTTTAATGGCTAACCACACTCACAGCGAGTAGTACAATTGGGGCCTGCAAAACATTCAATTGAGTTTCACGGCAACGTTTACAGCAGATCTCCAGTGAGCCAAAAATGTATTGTAAAAAGAGGGAGACTATACAATCTAAGTGTAGTCAGCTCCTCCCAGACGAGGCCTTTTGAGTGCGTTGGCCAGCATGGGACTATATCGGATGATCTTACCTTGACAGTGAAGTCAGCTCCCAGGGGCCCTGCGATCCTCAGGACAGCCTTATCAGAGTGTTTTTGATACTCCAGGGTGGTGTTCTCCAGGTGGTGCTGGCCCGACGCCTCCAGAGAAAGCTCTCCTTTAACCCCTTGGAGGGTCTTGCTCTCGATGTCTGAAAAACAAGGATTTGTGTTATTTGAAAGGAGAAACCACAAGACCCAAGAGGTCGTGCAAGCGGAGACTGTTCAGAGTTTGCCATCGCGTTCCCTTGATCAATAAATCAAACACAAAACCCGAGGAGGCCTGAGCTCGACACACCGGCCGATGAGACTGCAAACACTTCAGCCCGTCGTTGGGAACCTAACTCAGCGTGGCCCACTTTGGTTCTGGTTCGATTCTGTCTATTAAAGCTCCAACAAACCAAAAGGTAAAGTGTGGAGACACCGGCGGTTCTGCGTGTGTCAACAGATGGCTCTGGTTTGAGCGCCGTGGGCAAAGAAAATTGGGGAAATATTTAATGAATAATGTGCTAACGTGGGAGAGGATAGGTAGTGGAGGGAGATGAAACATTTGGTATTGATTAGATCTGAGAGGGAGTTGGCTGCCAACACCTTGAAATATCTTCCAAAAAGATATCTTTTTGGAAAGGCTATGGTTTCCTCTGAGAGTCAGAGGAAAGAGAATTTGTCCAACAGCCTTGCGTCTTTTTTTTGCTGTAAACTGCTTTCAAAACCAATCAAGGAAACTTTGTAAAAAAAGAGCACAGTCTTACAAAAAAAGTTCTGGCGTTTCCTGAACTATAAACAATTCCGTAAGATTGAGTGAACCGAAATCCCAGCAAGCATAATTATACTCTGAATTGAACCAAGTCAAATTGTATTAGATCTAATTTGATTACAATTAAAGTTTCAAAGGCCTTTACAGGCCCACATTCAAAATACGCCTTGACAACACCCCGTAAACGCTAAGCGAAGCCAAAGAAATACAGTCCATGCCGCCAAACTCCGTCATTTTCTGAACATTACGAATAAAGTAAACAACTAAAAGCAATTTGAAGAAGCCCTATAGTGCAAAAAAGCTGCAGTAGCCACACTGAAGGACGCCGCATAGTAAGCTCCAACACACAGTTAATTATTTAAAATCAGCGTTGATGGAAAGATACCACGGACCTACCAAGACTTACACAAGTGATCCGGACCTTTAAGAACAAGCCTCACATGACGACTCCTATAGGGGATGACCACAACCGTGTCCTCAGCTTTTAGGAGAAAGACAAAGAGGGAAGGTTAAATAGAAGCTTAAATAGAAGGCTTTTAACAGCAATACAGAGTTACCGATGCACCATGTACAGTATAACCATATTTTAATACGAGAAATGTAATGGAATAAACAATACATTAAAGGAATCAATGTGTGGCTACAACTAAAAGCGGTGTCTTTGTGGTGCACTTTTGACCATGTCGTAATGTGTGGCTGTATTTCTAATTAAAAACCAAACGCAGATGTCAGGGGTGACATTTCTCGGCCCTGAAAAAGGGAAATCTGCCGCTGTGCGTTTTTTCGTACTTTTTCCAGATGCATGCTGGGACTTGTAGTGTCCCCGCACCAACCGGCAAGAGGAGCCGTCTCCGTTGCACACGCCGCAGTTGTCCTCCTTGGCCGCGCTGCCCAGTTCGTGATCACAGCCAACAATCTGAAAAATGAGGCAGAATATATCCACAAAACCTCAACAACAACAGAAGGTAAAAGTTCAGCGTGAACTCTCCTCTCTCGCTCGCACACTCACAATCGTTCTGAATACACTTAACCCGGTAAAGTAGTTCAAGTGGAACTAATTAATACAAAATACACGTGCGGTGAGCAGATAGAACAGTAACCCGCTGTGTCCTATTACACATTCTTGCTCGCCGTCGTGAATTTGATGGATGCGTTTCCTCGCGCGTTCTGTCGGAGAGACGACGCGCACAAACCGCACTGTGATTCTAAGCGAGGCACCGAGATCGCTTTAAGAAATCCGTCCGTGCGCACGCGATGCCCTGGGATGCCGTTTCACTCAACCGGGGGAAGAAATGCATTGCAAACCATTTCCCGGCTTGTCAGTCAAAATAACAGCCATACTGGGATCCGGTTTTTTTTTGTTGCTCGATCCTCGTTCGGCGTTCCACATCCACAGAGCAGATGGCTCTTCGCCGTTCGCCCCAACGTTGCTCACGGACCGTTGGTTTTTGTCATCCATACACTCGTCGGTCAGTGGGTTTCAACACGCCACCGCCGCCACAGTTGTTTTAGTGATTAGTGTGTGTTTCAGTGGCGAGAAGTTAATATGCAGATCTGCAAATCGAAGAAAAATGTGGTTTGGTTCAGGCAATCATTTGGCAGGGATGCGCGTTTAAAAGTGCAATTTTTTTAAATTGTTTTTCAGAATGGAAAATAGAATTGGGATTTGTTCCCCGAAACTAGAAATTGAATAAAAGCTGACTTTGCCGATAACAAAGTTTGTTATCCATCGCCGAAGATTATGTTTTCTTTGCTGTCAAACTAACATTTGAATCTTGCAACCATTCTGTGCCACATTTTCATATGTAACTTTAAATACTTTAATAACAATAATAATAATAATAATAATAATAATAATAATGATGATGCATAACAAATAATTAAATATTGAAATACTAAATAAATGTCCACAAACATATGCTTTATTACCATGTTGTTTTGTTTGGCAACAACTGCATAATCTGTCAAAATCAAATGTTGAGTCTGTGGTTTAAGTTTAGTTTGGTTTCCCCCCCACAGGCACCTGAGCAACCAAATGAAACCAAATGAAACCAAATGACAACAGGAAGCGTTCCTGCGTGTCCCCGCCCCCTCTTCCTCCTCCACGCGTCCCACCTGGCAAGCTCCGCTGATGCACATGTCCAGGGACTCGGTGTAGCAGCGGGTGCCGTCCAGCACCTTGGGGGCCAGCTCCACCAGCAGGCCCGAGCCCTGGGCCCGGCACTTGAGGGCGCAGGGGTTGTCCGGGTCGTTGTCCACGGGCAGCCACTCGTGGTACTGGCCCTGGTAGCGCACGTCCGCATGCGCCGAACACTGCTGCGCGCGGAAGTCTCCGGCCTCCGGCGGGCAGTCCTGCAGCAGTGCGTCGTGGGAAATGCATGTCCTCAAAACAAGGTCTATGGAATTTGGCAGTATTTGACGGATGGAAACTAAATTGTGATCCGCATTACGAATAAATCACTTCTACGCCACTAACTTAATATTTTTACCCTTTCCGTGCACCAGGTTTTCCGAAACACAGTTTGCCATCGCATTGTGTCCCAAGACAAACTAAAACACGGACCTTTGAGCCTCAATGCATAAAGATGAGTTTGAACTGAACTTACCACGTTACTGCATGTACGATATTTGATATTCTGCCCTTCGCAGGTCCTGTGAGAAAAAAGGGAGAGAGAGAGAGAGAGAGAGAGAGAGAGAGAGAGAGAGAGACAGAGAGAGAGAGAGAGAGAGAGAGAGAGAGAGAGAGGGGGGGGGAGTAAATGGACAAGACGGTGAACTCGCCATCAGGGTGTATGATAAAACAAACCACCAAGAACTTCTGTCATCCAAGGGGTTGGTGGACTGAAAACAGCTGCATTGTTGCAACCACAGAGCAGAAATGTCTAATTCTGTCTCCTGTTAAGAACGTAGTTGACTTGAATATGACGGGAACCCTCAAACATGGAGGGCTGCGTGTGCCTTTAATAGTGCGCTTTGTGGTATGACCACAAAAGCACATTTTTTAAATAATATTCATAATTGTATTCATTATTTATGAATTGGATGTGTAACTGCTAACCGGTGTTCTCCCCTGGTTCTACATTTTGAGGGGCTTTTTGGACGGGGGGGGTTCTTTGATGCATAGGTTGACATTGTGCAGTGTCTGCATCTAAATTACAGGACATATTTTAAACAGGGACGTGGCATGACCGTTTGATGTGGCGGCGACGATAAACCATTGACAGTATGCATGCGGCGGAGCAGACTTTAAATTAACCCAAGACACCCTTTCGCCTTTGAGCTCGGGAACTTAAGAGGAATTCCAATGTCACCAGCACTTAGCCAACGCCAAAACCTGAACGGGATTCAACACTGCAGGCCTCTGGTGGAAGGTTATTTGGATGCAGGAAGAAACACAAACAGGTTCTGTTCAAGTCATCCCCAGAGAGGGCCAGGGCAGACTTTCGGGGGCAAAATGGCCACTTAGTTTCTCGCACGTGACTCATTTAAGGCAGTTTCCGCTGCCAAGTTAAACACAAGGGAGTGGAGCACAGACCCAAACAAGAGTTGAGGTAGGAGTGATTCAGATTCCTCGGAAAACTGCTGGAAATGCTGGAAAATCCAATGAACAAAGGAAAGTGCTCTGGGGACAAAAAAGATTGGGAAATAAAATCGTGAAATGTCATGGTTTTTGATGTAGATGAGTAATATCCTCATAGTTTCTACCACATCAAGGGAACACACATGCATGCTTGTGTACTAACATATAAATATGTCATCAATTAGTGGGAAGAACTGAGAGAAGCAAATTATGTTGTAAATATTGTGCAACATACAAATGGAATGAGTTGCAAAACAAATTATGTAAGGCTCTCTATGACAAGAACGAGATCTCTCAATGAATGAGACTTTCTATTTTATGAAAAGGATATAATAAAAAATAACTTCCCTGGCTCACATGCAAATATGACCCATCAACATGAGTCTGTTGGAATCTTGCTATCTCCCACCAAATCTATTTAAAGTTTGAAAACACATGAGAATTATGACACTTGAAAGATATAAAAGGCAGTAAAAACAATGTGAATACATTCGGAATGAGAAGTCTGGCTTCATCCAGCCGATTAAGTCAGCCACCAAACACACACACTCCCACAGGGATATACAAATTTATTAGAACCGAATGAATGACTTGTAAATCTGTACGATTTTAGGAGATGTTAAATGATCTGCAGGATTTCAGGAGCCCAAGAGTTCAAACATATCTCAAATGGAACACTATATTATTCAATAAAAAAATGCATGGAAACATTTTTTTCCCCGACATGAAGAGCAATAAGCTACCGTCTATGAAGTTTCCTTTCAAGGTACTTCCTCCACTACCTTTCTCTCGTGAGACGTGACCTAAAAGGCTCGGTCAAAAGCCAAAACCCCCAAAACTTAAACCTACAAGATTTATAAGGAAACTCTAAAACCTTGTGGTCACTCTTAGGGTTACCGGTACAGGGTTTACAGGCTACCACAGCCCAACAGCAGGACTTAGCAAAGAATGTACCACACACACACACACACACACACACACACACACACACACACACACACACACACACACACACACACACACACACACGGTGGTCTATCCGTTAAAACACAGCCTAGCTAATGGTTGTGCCAGGCTAAAAGGTAATTGGTTAATCCATAGCTATAGAGAACGACACCTTTAATTGCCTTTAAAGGGGGCACGGCCCCATTTACACAGCTATGGCTATGGCTATGGGTCCATACCACACACACTACCACACACAGTCCTTCACGGCAGCAGAACGTATGACCTTAATGCACAAACACATCATTTTCGGTTAAAAAATACATAGAAAATACTAGAAAGTGTTATACCTTTCTGTGTCATGATAAAGGAGACTTCTATCTCTTACCTCCTAATTCCAAGTCGAAGCAACCTCTCTAGACAGCTTGCATGTGGAACCAATGCCTGGTTGAGGAGGTCACTTAAGTCACTTCAAAGTTCCTGAAGTGACCTCTTCTATATCCCGGCCCAAAGGTTTCTTTGGCCATTTGCTTGCTGTTTTTGGACCAGCAAAGTTATCAAAGGCCAAGCAAAGTTAGCGAGAGTTTATTTCAAACCAGCAGTAAATCAATTAACCCTCGCACGACAATGTTACCGTAGGGGTCTGTATTTCCCCCTTTCCTCCACCATGGCTGCCCAAGCCAATGACAACAAAAACACAGCTTCATTAATACAAAAATAATAAATACACAGGCTCATTAATAAAACACGCCAGCGCATTTCGCTCGCCTCCACACACACAATCTATATGTCCACACACTCGCCCAGCTCCCTGGAGAGGAGCCATTTCTGCCTTGTCTGCTTGTAATTAAGCGAAAGTGAGGTTCATGTTGGGGCAATGGTTGGGTGGGGGTGAGGGGGTGGGGGTGGGCTGCCACGTTGGGGCTGGGTCCGGGGGTCCGGGTTCTGATGCATTTTGCATATGGTCGCCCACACCAGAGTACTTGCCGGGATTGTAAGGAGAAAAAAAGGGGGGGGGTTTACAGGTAAAGCGTGCTCGTGCCTTGTGCCTGCACTCATACCCCCCCCATCCACCCCCCCACCCTACCCAACAGAGGCCGCCGTGTGTCTGGGTCTTTAAAATGGCGGGGGCCGCTTGATCTGCTACCCGTAAGCCAGGTCCTCAGGTTCCCACGCCCACAGGCCAGGGGAGGGTGGTTACCCTCAACACTTACCTCAGAACCCCCCCCCCCCCCCCCACCCCCACAGAGTCCCATACATCACTGCCAAGAGCTACGCCAGTTTGTCAACATACCTGCCTACCCACCACCACCCACCACCACCACCGATACCACCGCTGCCCATGAAAACACTCACCAGCACACGCAGGGACAGGCATGTATGCAGACACGCAAAATACACCACAACACTGTTGCACACAAATATGTCGACAGGACTACACACACATTCACACACACACACACACACACACACACACACACACACACACACACACACACACACCTCAGTCTCTTTCTTGCTCGCCCACACACACACACACACAGACACACACACCGCATGTACATCAACACATGGACTTCCAAGAGCCACACATAATGTGCATGCAAAATCACCACTCAACGTTCCCGAGAACACACACACACACCCACACACACACACAGCTCTAACCTCAAACACCTCTTAACACGTCAACTGAGGGGGCTCTAACAGCCAGTAGCATTCTGAGGTCTGCCCCCGACCAGACATTCAGGGGAAGGGAGGGGGGGGGGAGGAGGGGGGGAGGGGGATGTTGTTGATGTCGTGAAATGAAATGAAATGAAGTGCTTTGAGAAGCCATGGAACCGCAATGGCTACCGGCCTACCGCGCAGCGTCTGTCTGTTCAATGTTGACGCTTTTTTATGAATATATTTAATTTAAGTGAATCGGTTTTATTGGTTTTTACCGCTTCTATCCCAAGCGGTAGGAGGGGAGGTGGGGGTGGGGGGGGGGGGGGTTAAAAATAAAATACGTGTTGATATGGCCGCCTGGGGCCCCTCAGGGCCCGCTGGTCGCAGACCCTGAGCTATTTTCTTTATGTTTCCTGGACTGTGGTATTTTTAATATAATCATTTTCTTGCTGAGTAGTCCCACCACAGTTTAAAGTCTTCTCCCCGGCTCCCCATCCAGAGGTGGGCAGAGTAGTTATGAAGTGTGTGTGGCTGGTGGCTGCTTTAAGTGGGTGGCAGTGGCTCAGCGTTAGTTAGAACGGTTGTTGTCTGGCAACTGGAAGGTGGCTGGTTCAATCCCCGGCTCCTCCTCCTTGCCAAGTGCTGAGGTGTCCCTGAACAAGACACCACCTAACCCTAACTGCTCCTGACGAGCTGTTGCCTTGCATGGTTGACACCACCGTTGGCATACTAATTATGTAACATTGTAAAGCACTTTGGATAAAAGCGCGATATAAATGCAATCCATTTACCATTCTCACAGCCTCACTCACCACACACAGTAACCAAAGAGTGTACTCCAGTAAGATTACTTTGCAAAAACAAGTACTCAAGTAGAAGTAAATCATCAAAACAACTACTAGAGTTATCGTACAAATGTATGTGCAACTGTACAACAAATGCACAACTTTATCCTGCTGCACTGGGCGCTGTCTGTCTGTAGATGCTAGCTGTGAGCGCAATTTGAAAGCCATACTCCTGCTGTAGCTTCAGCCATGGCTGTGATAGGATAACAGCAGATCTGGGACCAGCTGACCACCTGCCTCTTAACCCAATGTACATAAATACATCCAATGATAACTACATACATGGGGCGGCAGTAGCTCAAGAGGTAAGAGCGGTTGTCTGGCAACAGGAAGGTTGCTGGTTCGATCCCCGGGCTCCTCCCCCTCCTAGCTAAGTGTCGAGGTGTCCCTGAGCAAGACACCACCTAACCCTAACTGCTCCTGACGTGTTGGTTGTTACCTTGCATGGTTGACACCGCCGTCGGTGTATGAATGGGTGAATGTGAGACAACTGTAAAGCACTTTGGATAAAAGTGATATATAAATGCAACCCATTTATCATTTCACATAAAATTATGAACGTATCCAAACATACTTGAGCAAAATAGCTTAATATCAGACAGAATTGTCACCTCGGCAACAACAGGCAACAAGTCAAAAGAAAAAGTTTGTTGCATTGAAACTACTCTTACAGGCACTGAAGAGTTACTTCAGTAAATGTAAATATAACGCGTTAGTGCCCACCTCTGCTCCCCCACCCCCCCTACACACACGCACAGACATATGCACACACACACACACACACACACACATCTGATGTGACCTTTTCAATGATGCACACACACACCACGACGGCTGTGTTTGGTGAGCTGTAAAATTGTGGAATGTAGTGAAGTCACTGTGCGCTTATTCCACCCCCCCCTTCTATAAATGTATGTGACAACATTCAATGGAGAACATACTCTCTCTCTCTCGCTCTCTCTCTCTCTCTCTGTCTTTCTATCGCTCTCTCTCTCTTTTTAGATCCACTAGCAATTGAGGCGGGGGATGCCGAGAGTTCTTGGCCTCTTCCGCGGGGACTTTAATCTCCAAGCGCCGCTGTCAGTTTGAAGCCAGCCCCCCGAAACGACGGTCGACTCCCGACACGGGGCGAGGAGGAGGTGGAAGGGGGTGGGGGCTGTGGGGGGGTGCGGGGGGTGGGGGCAAAGTGCAAGTACCAGTTTTATCCTGAGATCTAAGCCCCAGATGATGATGAGGAGGAGGAGGAGGAGGAGGATGATGATGATGAGCCAGGCGGAATCAAAGCTCTAAGCCACTCATTGCTAGCAGATCCTACAGGCCAGGAGATATTAAGTGTGACGTGTCTTTGGCGCATTGTATTGGGGTTATTTTTTTTCGCGTGCTATGACTGGCATGACTGGGCCATGGTTATTATTATTATTATTATTATTATTATTGATGGTCGAGCCGCACAGCTGTCAGATGAATTTGGTGATTGAAGTGCAGATGGCTGCCTAAACCAGTTGGGGAGTGTGTGTGTGTGTGTGTGTGTGTGTGTGTGACTGTTAAGAGCTCCTTAACAGTCCTATAAAATGTACTTTGAGCAATTCCATTACAGCCCTGGGGTGGGGGGCGGGTGTGTGTGTGTGTGTGTGTGTGTGTGTGTGTGTGTGTGAGTGTACTCACTATTAGAGATTTGGTTGAGTGGGGGGTTGAGTTGGCAGGTCTGTGACGAGAGAGCGAGGCAGCGAACGTATATAGACGTATAAATGAGAGAGAGAGAGAGAGAGGAGAGAGAGAGAGAGGGAGAGAGAGAGAGAGCTCCTCCCCCACCTCACCTCAGACCACTGTGAGGGACTCTAATCAAAAACATTCCAGCTCTCAACCAGCAGGGTTCTGGAGGGAATAAGATTGTTTTTTTGATTGCGTTTCGGGCACAACTCTCACAAATTGTCCAGAGGAAGTTTGCTTTGTTTTGTTACGCTGTGTTATTCATCTCCGTCTCGTAGCGCCATGGGATTCAAGCGCCGAACTAGCCAAACTTGCGTTTCACGTAAAAAGGTTGACGGTATACTCGTATAGATGATGTGTGTGTGTGTGTGTTTATTGACCATCTATGGTTTTTATATTACAGTGTATCAAATAAAGTAAATAAAAAATACAGATAAAATGTCTTAAACCTAATGGAAATCGAAGCTAGTGTAGCCTTTGCAGCCAAGAGTTCATGCTATCAAATTCTCACAAAAAAGTCAAATTGTGAAAATTGTTATCATGAAAATTGTGTGAACGTGGAAGAAGGTGAGGAAAGGGGGGAGAGAGGGGGGTGAGGCAGGGAGGGGAAAGGGGGTGAGGGGGGGGGGGGGGGGGGTGAAGCAGGTTGGGGTTGTGGAGGGTCTTACTTGGAGCTCAGGCATCGGCGGAGAGAGTAGGATGCCCCGCCTCCGCAGGTGCGGGAACACTCGCTCCACGGACCCCAGGCGTCCCACAGCGTGTCCCGGTCCTCCTCGGACCGCGCCGTGTGAGCCTGCTGCACAAACAACACGCCAGCCACACACACACACACACACACACACACACAGAGAAAACATGCATGTGTGTGAGAAACGCTGATTTCAGTGAATCAATAACGTACTCAATACATTCAAGAAACACTTTCAATGGAGAACTTTGAGACTTTTTGAATGAGTTGAACATTGAACAAGTTGCTGGTATTGTAACGATGCCATCGAGTGTTTGAAACACTATCCAATTCCACACCAATTTAAACCTCTAATCCTAACCAAGTAGTTGTGTTGCATAAACCTCATCAAGAAGTTGCCTAAACATGAACCAAGTAGTTGTCTCAACCTTATCAGTAATAGTTACGTTGCATAAACCTGACCAAAGTGACAACTGAAAATATTAAAAAAGAATCATAAATAAGTCAACAAAGTCTAAAAATAACAGGAACCCCGGTCTCCCGGGGGGAAGCCCTGTGTTTGACCCATTCATCCACCATGACGACCTCCCAATATATATACTTTGTCGCTCTCTATGCTACGTCACCTGACTTCCTGAAGTGTTCCTGGCAGTGAGCCCTGAACGCCAAGTTCTCCCACGGTGCGCACAACGAGCCCAGCGCACCATCATATGAGAGCAGCGCGAGTATTATATTGTGACAGTGACAAACGACCATGTTTGCGCCGCTGTAAGCCGATCAGCTAATGTATAGCCTGCTCCGCAAATCAGCGTCCGTCTTGAAATCCTTCTGACCTCTTAAGGATGGAGCCGTGCTTTAGCAAGATGGTGATGGCTTTTTTCAAGGAGGACGAGGCTTTTTTAGGTCGGATGGAATCTATTCTATTGTCAGTTGATCCAGTTTGTGGGCGTGCGTCCGTGGCTGCATCGCGCCGTGTTCGCGTGCCAATTTGTTTGTTAATATCTGGCAACCCAACCCGGGGTAGTAACGCGGAGATTGGGTGAATCACACAGGCCAAAACAAAAACAGACGTTCCCGGCCCCTGCCTGGACATTTCAAAGATGACATATCATGGTCATTTTATGATTTAGTGCAGTACATTTGTTATTGTTTAGTTTAATGGAACAAAACATACTTTTTTTTGGAAGACTACGCCCCTTTGGGAACCTCATTCATCCACGTTTACGAAATCTGACGGCACGCTGTCTGCAATTATGAGGCGGCAACTTCAGACGTAAAAGTTGAGAATTTGCTCCACGTCGCCCCAAAGGCTCGCGGAGACCAATAAGTGAAAAATGTCGGAGAATTAAAAAGTCCAAAATCACTTTGAGTCAACGTGCGCAGAAACAGGAAAGCAATCGAAGGCCAATCTTATTCTTTTACAGTGACCACATATTTGATACGATCAAAGTGATGAATGGTCAACAAGAACTCTCTCTCTCCGCGTCTCACCTCATGCATACTTCATTCAAACCGCATGTTATCATTTACACCAACAATGAAAACACACACTCCTCCGCCCCGGTCTCTCTCCCCTCTCTCTCTCTCTCTCTCTCTCTGGGTTATAATTGCGGAGTGTGTCTGCGGCCAGGATATCGGTGTGAGATCCAAGGTCAATATTATGCGGAAGATTAATTCTCGTCTGTCGAGGACAACGCGCATCTCGGATGTATCACGGCCGGCAAATCACCATGACCCCCACCCCCTCTCTCTCTCTCTCTCTCTCTCTCTCTCTCTCTCTCTCTTGCTTTTTGGCGTTTCGATCACGTATCGATCACACATCCCTTGAGATTAATATATCTATACAGTATATATATATATATATATATATATATAACGCTCGATCATTAAACGATTTTTTACATCAAAGAAACTCCCACAGCGCTTGTACAATCATAGCCGTACACAACTGTACACACACACACACACACACACACACACACACGTATATGCTGTAATCCATGGAGACAGGAAACAGGGGAGGGGGGGGATGGCGGTGGAGTGATGGATGTGCTGTGGGGTGGGGGTCCTTCAGCAGCTGTATGGGCACACGCAAAACCTGTTTTAGATGGAAGCCTGGGAAGACAAAGATGGGAGCGGAGGTGGGAGGTGGTTGGAGGACGGGTGTCTGGGTTGCGGGGTGGGGAGTAATGGCGAGACCTAAAACAGAGTCAATGGGGCATACGAGGCAAAAAACATCTCGGCGGCGAAGGGGGGGGGCGGGATGCTGCTGGGGGGGGTTTGGGGGGGGGGGGTAGGGGTGGGGGGGACACACCATCTGGTTAAATAAACCACGAGGGGTGGGGCGTGGGGGGCGTTTATGCGCCTCGCGGCCCACCACCTGTGAAAGGCAATCAGTGAATTATTGCAACTCAATACTGGCCAGGGGATCGCATGGTGGTGAACAAGAACGCTGGGGATAGAGAGGGAGAGAGAGAGAACAGAGAGAGAGACAGAAAAGAGAAGAGACAGAGAGAGAGAGACGAGAAGAGAACGGAGGAAAGGAGAGAGAGAGAGGAAGAGAGAGAGAGAGAGAAGAGGAGAAGGATAGAGATGAGAGAGAGAGAGAGACAGAAACAGAGAGAGAGAGACAGCAGAGAGAGAGAGGAAGAGAGAGAAAGAGCAGAGAAAGATGGAGAAGGATAGAGAGAGAGAAGGAGAGAGAGAGAGAGAAGACAGAAACAGAGAGAAGAGACAGAGAGAGAGATGAGACGAGGGGAGAGAGAAGAGAGAGGAAAGAGAGAGAAAGAGAAGAAGGATTAGAGAGAGAGAGACATGAGAGGAGAGAGAGAGAGAGGGATGGGAACGGGAGGGGGGGTGAGCTTGGGGGGTTAAACCAGTATGAAGGACAGA
>PIJE02000290.1:12500-67500 GCA_002895965.2 Coryphaenoides rupestris | reverse complement strand
CAGAACTCAATGCCATTTCAACCGCCGGTTCCTTTTCTCACGCACACACACAGAGACAGGGCCTGCAGTGGTTTAACTCCATGCATTCTGCTGTGACTCTACTTAGTCCATTGACTTTTCATACACACACAGCGACTCACAATAAATGAACCTAGCCTATAGCATAAGCACAGTGTGTGTATATGTCTCTGGCATTTTACCGTTTCAATGCTTTTTTTTATGCATTAATTATTTCTACAGCAGACGTGGGTCACTGGCAGGGAATCATAGTACAGCAAGTACCGTCAAATTATACCATTTATATATTTTTTCAGCCATTAAGGTGTGCTTGTAAAACTTGGCCACTTGCACCACCATTGGCCACTGTGGGATTAATGATTTTGCCATGAGACTGCTGGGAACGTACACCACCTGGCACCACCATCACCACTTCCACCTCCACCACCGCCACCACGTCCACCACCACCACCACCACCTCCACCACCGCCACCTACACATATATATATATATACAGTATATATAGACATATTTAGGTACATATTTCTCCTCTGAAAGTTCAGTTCCCCCACGTTGTCACCGCGGCGAAAATAGAACCTATGACGGCAGGATTGTCGAACGAAATCCGAAGCGGGAAGAAAGCGCCAGGAATAAAATGAAAACAAAAAAGCAAAATAAAAACGACGCTACGAGGTTTGCGGAGCCACGTCCTCGAACCCCCGACCGGCGGCCCGGCGCTCGGGTTCGCGGACGAGACGTTTTCCAGGCACCGGGGCAGTGACAGTGAACGTGTAAATACACTTCTCCCCCGGCCGCCCCCTACTCTCTCATCCTCTCGCCGCCTTGTCCAAAGTCCCTCAGACTGGGATACGTATATACAGCTGGTCCTTCTCTATAGCGTCCCCCACCCCCCCCCCCCCCTTGCCTCGCAGATGACTACCAGACTCTTCCCCTGCACCCCCTGCACCCCCCAGCCGATGTCTGGTGGCTGGTTGTGTTACCTGCCCCCCCCCTCTCTCCTCCTCCCCCTCCTCCCCCTCCTCTGATGGCAGGAGCATATGGGACGGAGAGAGAGACGGAGAGAGAGAGAGGAGAGAGGAGAGGAGAGGGAAGAGAGAGAGAGAGAGAGAGAGAGAGAGAGGTAGCCATGGAGTCTTGTATCGTACAGGTAACATCCACCTGTGGCTGTGGTGTGTGGAGTGTGTGTTGTGGGGATGGTGGGAAGGAGAGAGTGATGGGTGTGTTGTCGTTTGTGTCTCCCGTATTTTCTCTTCACAGGTGTGTGAGGAGAGAGGAGGAGAGAGAAGATGGAGGAGAGAGAGAGAGAGAGAGAGGAGAGAGAGAGAGAGAGAGAGAGCTAGAGAGAGAGAGTGAGAGAGAGAGAGAGAGAGAGAGAGAGAGAGAGAGAGAGAGAGAGAGAGAGAGAGAGAGAGAGAGAGAGAGAGAGAGAGAGAGAGAGAGAGAGAGAGAGAGAGAGAGAGAGAGAGAGAGAGAGAGCGCGACAGAGAGAGAGAGAGACGAGAGAGAGAGAGAGAGAGAGAGAGAGAGAGAGAGAGAGAGAGAGAGAGAGAGAGAGAGAGGAGAGAGAGAGAGAGGAGAGAGAGAGAGAGAGGCGGAAGAGAGAGAGAGAGAGAGAGAGACGGAGAGAGAGAGAGAGGGAGAGACAGAGAGACAGAGAGTGAGAGAGGTAGAGAGACAGAGAGAGAGATGGTGGTGAACCCTTGCCTCCGTCAGCTACTCTCGAGTGGTGGTGGGGTCGAGGGGGGGTCTTCTGTACTGCCCGGCACCCCGTCCCGCGACCAGCATGACCGAATCGGCCCTCTCCCCTTCTTCTCTCGCGGCGCGTCCACGTCTGGGCCGATAGTACGCGGTTGACCAAAGGCCGGCTGTTGACTATCACTTCTGAGTCGTGTCGTAGGAGGTGATGGGTGGGGAGGAGGGGAGGAAGCGCCGTCCTGAGGGGGGTGGGGGGCGTGGAAGTTGTGGTGTGGAGAGAATCTGTCTTGGTCAGTAGTTTAAATATGTGTGAGTGACAACCTTCTGGTGGTAGCAGGAGAGATAGTCCTAGGCGTCGCCGTGGTTGGTCTTGGTGGTGGTGGTGGTGGGTGGGGGTATATGCACCTTTTTCTTTTCATGTAAAGTATATGCACCTCTTGCTCATTGCGAAAATAAAATCAAGATTCAAGAGATTGAAGATTCAAGAAGTGGAACTGTCACAAACACACACAGGATGTGCAGTGAAACGAACACAAATATCACAAATATCACAAATTGAAGGGAAAGCATCAGAATATCCACACTATTTACGGTCTTTACGGCAAAAAGAGCAGCTATCAATCATTGCATATAGTGGCCAGAAACTACCCATTTTTGGTCTGTTTTCGAAAGTATTTCAAATGTACACACACACAAAAAAAACCCACACACACACACACGCCTCGCCCTGGTCGCTTGACATATATTATTTTCGTCGCGGTCTCGGTGGTTGTCCCGATCTTGTCGCTCTTGGTTATACTCCTAGCTCGACCTCCTTTTACCCTTTCTTGAAGGGCTCCAGGCGCACACTTATTTTTTTTTGTGTGTTTGTTGTCTTTCTTTTCCTTATACCTCTCTAGTCCAGGAAGTACAGCCGAAGCTCACCCCGCGGGTCTCAATTGGCTATGTCTTAGACTGTCCCCTTGATCACGTAAGTGCGAGATTCGCTCTCGCGGTGTCCCATTTCATTCCCCCTCGTTGGGTTTGTCCCGTTTTTCGACGCACGAGAGTGTGACGAGATCGATGTGACCACACACCAGACCCAGACTGAGGTATGTGAGTAGTATCGCATGATCTGTATTCCTCCTTGTGGACCGAGACTTGAGTGCCACCCGCCGCACACTATCCGCTCTCTTCTCTATCCACCCCACCCTCTGTGTCCTCTCCAGTGATCTCTCGTTAGCTTCTCTTTGAGACTGAGCACTGTATACCATCGCATACTGTGGCTCACACACAGACACCCACGACAGACACACAAAGACAGAGAGAGAGAGAGAGAGAGAGAGAGGGAGAGAGAGAGAGAGAGAGAGACACAGAAGACAGAGAGAGAGAGAGAGAGAGATGTGTTGGAAACACCACTCCTCACCAGTGGGAGAGGTGGGGGGGAGGGTTAGGGTTAAGGTTAGGGTGGGTGATTTTCAAACTTTGGTGGCTGATGGATGGATCATGCCGGGGATGGGGGTGGGGGTGGGGGGATGGGGGTGAGGGGCTGGTGTGTGTGATTTGTATGCTGAGTGCAGTCAAGTCGAGCTTATAGATTGCTTTACCCTGCCTGCAGTAGCAGTCAGTTCTTAAAGCCTGGGCTATAGATTGAAGAAAATTGGTACCGAGCAAGCTGGACGGCCCGGACCCCGACTTTTCCACCTTTTGGTGTTGTATGTAAGTGGCCACCCTTAAGCTCTCGAAGGCGGCATGCCTTACTTGTTGGAGTATAGAGATTAGTTAGGGGCAGGCCTCGTTTCTCTCTCCCTTTTCTTCTCTCTTAAAAGACAAGGGACCCGCGAAATGATTTAATTTTTTGGCCCAATTAGCTCACCCCTCTCGTGGCTGGGGGGGGCGACCTCGCCACCAACAACTATCTCCCGCCCGCTCCGTCCTCTCCCTCCTCCTCTTCATCTTTTGCATTTTGCGTTCCTTCGTGTGCTTCCTTGCCCTAATCATGATAAAAATTCCCTCGCCTTCAACTCCTCACGCATTGGAATATTGAGGTCAGTTAAGCACCCCGCCAGTTCGCTCCACTCCTTTCCCCCTTCTCTTCGCTTTTCTTTTCTTGGTGTGCGAGAAGATTGCTCTTCTATAGTCATTTAGCGGGTGGCGGGTTGCGCAGGGTCAGTGGGCTCGACCGCGTATATCGCCACGACACGACAACAGGGGAGAATACTTCATCATTCATCACACCCACACCAAGCTTCCCACCAACCCACCCAACCAACAATCACTACTAGGGCGAAACACAAATTCTCCACATGCCGCTTTCTCCTCCCTCCCCCCACTCCTCTCTCTCCTCGGCCCGTGCCGGCGGGGTGGGTCATTCTTACTCCCCCCCCCTTACGTCTCATACCCTGGCGCGCCTTCTCAACTCCCCAAGCCCACCCACCAAAACTTTCAGAATCAACCTCGGGGTCTATTCCAACATCCATAAACGAAGAGGACCGTCCCCCCCAGCGCCCGCCCGGGTGGAGGTGGGTCCGCTCTTTGGGTCACCTTCTCGGTGTGACTCGTTCTTCTCCTCCACTAAGTGGTTAATATTACTATGGGAATGGACGGCTCCAGTGGTGACGCCGACTGTTTGTATGGACGGATGGTGGTAGGGCGTAATCACTTCTGGCGGGGCCGCGGGTTTTGGGTGGGTGGACCAACCCCACCCAACACCCCCCCGCGGGAACCAACCCAAACCACCCCGCCGCGGAACCCACCGACACACCACACAACACGCACCCCCGCGCGCGAAACCAACCCGGAACACCACCCCAACAGTGCTATCCCAACCAGGCTCCGCGCCTAACGCCCACACCAAACCCAGAGGAAACACGAACCAAAAAACACCACAAACGGGCGCGTCACACCCGCGACATCTCCCGCAACCTCGCCCGGACCACCCGGAAGAACCACCACAATGGTTAGACCACCGACCCCGATTCACGACCACCCAATCCCAACCTGAGCCAAACCAGCCACGCCAGCACCAGCGAACCGCACACAAACAACCACTGAGACGCCTCGGCAGCATGAAACTAGCCCGTCCCCTCGCTCCCCCGACTCGCCGGCAGCCGGGACAGGCGCCGACTCAACGAGCGCCGGCCCACCCAGACGGAATCCAGCAGGATACTACGAGTTTGCAACCACTGAGTCCCTCAAGCATCCCAAGGCTTAGCCAGAGGAACCCCGTCTAGCTTCCCCGGAGCTGAGTGCAGTCTCTTCGCTAGTCCGACAGGAAACCAAATACAAAAATATCACTGGCTTCACCCTCTAACTAGAAGATTCGTTTCCTCCTTTGCGAGCCCGCTCTCGTTCCGCCAACAACACCTGTACCAACACCCCGCGCGGAGAACGGCTTGGTAACTGAAGCATAAGCGTACCCATCAGAAACCTCCAATGAACATCCTTCCCCTCTTTCCCTCCTCCCACTCAACTCGACCCCCCCTTCTTGTGTCACCACAAGAGCCCACCCGATCGGACCTAACTTATTATCGCCCACCAAACTCGACGCTATCGTCCACTCGTCCCCTATCCTACGTTCACGCCCCTCATATCTCCTCCATAAACCGCCCCTATCACCTCCACCTGAAACCCACACCGCACACCAACCACCACAGAAGTCCAGGACACACACCGTCTAACACACAGCCCGACATCACTGACGACGTCTCCACGACCCACCGGGAAACCCACCTGAGGTAGCGTTCAAGCGCTCTGAGACATTGGGGTCACAATTTCCTCATCCCCATGACCCCTCCCGCCCTGTCCTGCTGAGATGACGACGACCTCACAAAAACTATCCCACATTGTGAAACAAAGGACATAATTAACTGGCCCTCTCTCTCTCTCTCTCTCTCTCTCTCTCTCTCTCTCTCTCTCTCCTCTCTCTCTCTCTCTCTCTCTCGTTCTCTCTCTCTCTCTCTCTCTCCCTCTCTCTCTCTCTCTTTTCTCAGTATTCCCTCTCCAAACACACGATTACGCTAATTGGACACCCCGAATTAAATTTTCCAGGTTCCTCCTAGTTATCCTAAACCCCAACTTACACCGCAGCAACTCGGAGCCGCTGGATCCACTCAACACCCCACCCCACGCCCAACCCACCCCCCACAACCAGGGGCTCTTCCACGCTTGCGTTCGCCAACAGCACCACCAGAGCACCACCACCACAACACCACCACACCAACACCACCACACCACCCAAAACCAACCACCACCACCACCACAACACACCAACACCACCACACCACCACCACAACACCACACCACCACCACCACAACACCACCACACACCACCACACCACCACCACCACCAAAACACCACCACCACACACACACAACACCACACACCACACACACACACACACACACACACACACATACACACACACACACACACACTCATTTCCTTTCCTGTCTGCACTTTACAGGTTAAGCAAATGCATCTGGGTCACCCGGCGTCAATCTTATATCTATTGCCATCTCGGAGCGCCCCACCCCAGTCCTGCCCTCCTGAAACCGTCATCTCGCAGGTCCCCTTTGCGTCCTGAAAATCTCAGGTCATGAAGCAAGATTGAGCCACCGGGAGGACCAAACAGCGTGTCCCTCATGCTCCCCTGTGGATCATCGCTGGCCTCCTGTTCATTTGTGGTGTCGATGCTGTCGTTGGGTGGGAAAGAAGACCCTTTGTGTTGCCCAATAGTGCCAGACACCTGCTAATATCGCTCTGTAAACAGAACACACGGCGCGCGCTGCGCAACCGGCGGACCACCCCAGCCGGAACGCCCAACCAACACCAGCCACCCCACCCATTTAAGAGTGAGGGTGTTGTGGTGGTTCCCTTGGGCAGAAGTGGGAATGCGCCCGCCCCCGGTTGTTGTTTTGGCGATTGTGGTGCAAGTTGAGGTGGTTAGGGATGGGGGGTTTACAAACGAAAGGAAAGAAAGGATAGAAACGCCGGTTGGGGTACCCCACATTGTTGGCCCACCCCGGTTTTCCCGTGTTCGTGGGAAAACCCTAGTAAGAGAGCCGTGAAACGGCGGTGGGTGTAGCCGGAAATCAAGGCGCCAGTGGGTGATTGTCGGTGGCCGGACGACCGAAGGGGGAGCCGGGCCGGGCGGGTCCCCATTACTCGATTGTTTTTTTTTTCCAAAGAAGTAAAAACTACCGCTAGAACGCTGGCCGGCTGGTAGAGCGGTTTGTGTGGCGAGTCGGGAAGGCGCATAAAGGATAAAATCTTCCAATGGTTTCTTGGAAAGGGCATTTGTTGAAAGGGCCTAGTAGGGTTTTAACGCCGGGTTAAAAACCCCGGGGATAAGGGGTTTAGGCGCCAGGAAGATTTGTGATGAGGAGTGGCGGGAGGATGAGGGACAGGGGGGATTTCCCAACAGCTTGGTGGTTTTTAGCATCGTGTCGTGTGTAGGTGATGTGTGTGTGGGTGTGCGTGTGTGTGTGTGTGTGTGTGTGTGTGTATGTGGTGTGTGTGTGTGTGTGTGTGTGTGTGTGTGTGTGTGTGTGTGTGTGTGTGTGTGTGTGTGTGTGTGTGTGTGTGTGTGTGTGTGCAAGTGTGTGTGTGTGTGTGTGTGTGTGTGTGTGTGTGGGAAGGAACGCAGAGAGTGTGTTCTGTTCAGCGTCAACGCAGGACAAAGGGAGACAAGATTCTGCATTCTGTGCTACCAAACATTAGCGCGTGAGCATTAGCGTTAGCATTAGCTTTAAATGCTTAACATTTGTTTTTTTGTATAGATTTATAGATTCTATTGATACTAAAGTCACAGAAAAGCCAATGGACAGACAAGAACGTTCGACTGTGAGTGAGGTTTAAAACATTTCTATATGATACTAAAATCACTAGAAGAGTCCATTATGGACGACGCAAGAGGATCGTTTTATAAAGTACTCGTGTTGTGAGTAGAGGTTAAAAACAACACTCCTTCCCATATTCTCAATAGAAATATACTCCATCGCTCCATAAAGAAAATAGATTTACGCAATTATGAGTGAATATCTAGAATTTTTCTTCTGTATTTATTTCGCCTCCGCTCTGAGAAAAATTCTCCTTGACTGTTAGTTCAATGGATAGTGCGTTTACATTAAGCATTTGTGAGAATCAGAACTCGTGTGCAATTATGTGGTTACTTATATTGATGTAGTGTTCTCAGGTGGGCTCGTTTAGTTATAGGATGAGTAGAATAAAGAGAAAAATCGGTCTTTCTTCGGGTGTGGTTGTAGGCAGTTTCGATAAAATCAGTAGTCAGCGAAGGCTTAGACGTCTACCTTAAATGCGCGTCTCACCTGATTTTAAACGCCTATACCCCTCGTCGCCCCCCTGTCCCCAACCTATCCCCCGCGCCGGCTAGATCTTTCCAGCGCGCCCGCGCAGAACCGACCTCGTTGTTTGGTGCTTGGCCTGGGCCAATCCCCCCGAAGGCTTTTAGCGGCTTATTTATGGACACCACCTGAGCGTGGTCGGTGGTTGGGCTGCGGTGAGCGCTAAGGAGGGCGGAGTGGAGGCGGCGGCTTAAGTCGAGACCTGGCGCACTTTGTCCCCTGTTCCTGGACGGGAGGTTGAAAACGCATTAGCCGTAGATAAAGTGCACGCTAGGCCCGGGCTAACGCGAAAACTCCGTCTGCTTCTGCTGTCGTTCTGCGCTAGCGTTTCTTTCAGAGCGCTGTCAACGCCATTCCTGCTTCTTAATTATGTTGTTTCATCCCCTCCTCTGCTCTCCGGGATACATGTGGTGTAGAACTTGAGCGGTCGCTACAAAGAGAAAAGTAGACAAAGTCTGACCGACATTTTTTCCGATATTTTTACACAATCGTAAAATGCGAAAAATATCAATTGACTGTTTTTCTGCTCGCTTTTATTCCCCTCATAATCGCCTTATTCGGGGGCCAGATGAAGTTTTAATGTGCTACATTAGCCATAGTCCAAATAGCAGCACGAGCCAGCGAAACCAAACCCGGCGACATTCCCGCTGACCGATTCTCACGATTATTGACAGCCGCAGTTTGAGAGCGGCGGCTGCCAAACCGTCTGCCTGCTCGCATGTACTTGAACCCTTTGTTGACGCTGTATAATTAAAAGTTAATATTATGACAGGAATCGCACACTGCGAACAACCATGGTGTTGGTCATGCTATACAAGGCGCGCATACAAGCAGCTCCACATTGAGGGTAGGGTACGACTAAAGATAGGAGGGGAAAACACGAGCCGCGGAGGAAGGAAGCAGTAAAAAGACACGATATTACCGTTACGTGTTTTACCCAAAGGAAAACAAGTAGATATTTAAAGGGCTTTGGGCGAAAAAGAGACACGGCTTCCCAAAAGACGAGCCAAAGAAGTACATATGATGCTTGTATTTCACCGAGGTTTTGGCATCCCCTCGAGGACGACGCCGCGACCCCGTAAAGGATATTTATACGGCGTGTTATGCGCGCCGTCCGTCCGTCTAAATGCATCGTTTCACCTCTTCAACTCTTTTTTTAAGGGTGGCTGTTATTCCTGGCTGTTCCGTGACTTTACCGTCCCCGAGCGGCCCGTCCCGTCGCTCAACTGCCATCTGGCTGGAGTTGGTTTTGTCGCTTTTAAATTTTTTTGTTAAATCCTCCAAAAAACAGTCTTGGGGGGGGGCGGGGGGGGGGGGGCTGCAGGTGATAACTGAAGCGGTGGGGGGCGGGGTGGTGGGGGCGCGGGGGTGGGGTTTTGGTGGCGGCGGGGGGGTGTGGTTTGATTGATACTCAGCTGCAGGCCATAAAGTTTCTGTCCTGGTAAAACATTTTCTGAGGACGCCCCGGGAGAAAGTTTTTAAATACGGTGGGTCGCGGCGTAAATCACGGCGGGAGGAGCGCACGCTACGTCCGTCTTCGCAGGGGACGGACGGACGGGGGGGCGGTGGGATGTGGGAGGTGGGAGGAGCCTAGCGGCGTTCATTTCCACCTGAAGCACTTTAACACACACCCCCCCATCGTGGGAAACTACAGGGGGGGTCGCCCTTGCAGTGTGGGGACCGAACATGTGCTCCGTGTGTGTGTGTGTGTGTGTGTGTGTGTGTGTGTGTGTGTGTGTGTGTGTCGCTTTTTCTATTCTCGTGAAGACTTCTCTGAGATCTTGGGGAGGGGATTACTACTAATACGTTTTTATCCTTTCGTTTATTTCTCGGGTTATTTTGCTGTCAGGGTTCGCTGTAATCACATATGCTGTGCAGCATCAACACAACGTGAGCGCGGTGTTCATTTATATGTATATATCGGGCAAACATTGCCAGATAATGTCAATAAGGAATCGGGGGGGGAGAGAAAAATCCTGGAAACGAAAATACGATCGCTTCTAGAATAAACAGAATATGGAGCCTTTATTTTCACTTTTTTATTCTAACTCTGCTGAATTTGCAATGCAGCTTCAAGGTTTCTTTTTTTTCGATGTGGAAAAGTGTGCATGGAAACGGTTGTTCAGAGTAATTAGTGGCCGATCGAGCAGGCACACTTCGGACAGTATTTTCCAACAGCAGCAGCTATTTCAAGTTTCAAGTCAGGTATTTTTTTGTGCATTTCTGGCTTTCTTTTCCCCCTTCCATATATATATCTCTATATATATATAGAGATATATATATAGATATATGGAGAGGTCAAGACCACATTATATCTTCATGTTTCCAGAGTCCGATTGCCTTGCCGAACGTTGCCTAGAGAACAGAAGCTAGCATCGGCGCCACATGTTAGCTTAACTGCTTTTCCGACTTTTCAGAATTCCCTTGAAGCTCCGGCCAACTGAACTGTCCACTGCCGCACTTCACCGCCAACGCTCGCAAATATGAGACTGGCCGGCTCACTTTGAAAGCAACTGGCAGATGATTATGAATTAATGGTGTGTGTGTGTGTGTGTGTGTGTGTGTGTGTGCCAATATGTCGTCCCTGTTGTCAACACACAGTCGATGTGCCAATTGTAAGTTTGTGCCGCTTGCAGGCCCATTAAGTGCTGAGACCACAAAGATGCCGACTGGTTTGCCTTTGCGGTTGGTGGTGGGTGGCTGCCCCCGTCTGTGATTGAGCGGCCAATTGACCCCCCCCGTTCTTCCCCCCATGACGGGTGTGGTGGGTAGCGCATTTTTCCGAGGTCTGGGCGACAGGGAGTTGCGGGTTCCTGCTTTTACCAAACCCCCCAATCGTAACTTTCCGGTGTTTACTAACGCTGCCGACTTCCTGATTATGGCCTTCTGCTTGCGCACATCTCTCTCGACACCTTTTTCCCGGACCGAGTAACACCACGTGGTCGTAAGAGGTTAAACAACTTTTAATTAAATGAATACACTATGCAGAGGAAGGGGTCGAGAACAGGGAGAATGGAGTGTGTGTGTGTTCGTGTGTGTGTGGGTCTATCCGGTGTGTGTGTGTGTGTGTGTGTGTGTGTGTGTGTGTGTGTGTGTGTGTGTGTGTGTGTGTGTGTGTGTGTGTGTTGCTGTTGTGCTGTGTGTTTCTTGACAGAAGCTCAGTGTCCCCCCTTAGAACTTTTTTCCGTGAACGTTTCGGCTCCTCTCCAGAACTGGGAGCTTGGAAAAAACGCTCCAATTCATAACTAGGGACTTTAGCAGTCCGCCGCCGCTGGCCGTCCACGGCATTGCGGGGTCCCTCCGACCAAACGGGCAGGACTGGCTTCCTGGTTTTTTTTCCCTATGAGCGCTTTGTAGTTGCGCCGACCGATCTTGTCCCAAATACGCCGTGGCGGGTGAACTGCGAGCGTACGCGGTGTTTGCACCGTTACAGCTCGTGGCTGAGGCAATAAACATGCACACACGCACACACACACACTCACACACACATACACAGACACACACACACACACGCATACACAGACACACGCATACACACACACACACACACACACGCACACACACACTCACACACGCATACACACACACACACACACACACACACACACTCACACACGCATACACAGACACACAGTGCAGCAGAGGAGAGAGGAAAGAAAAGGACGAGACAAGAATGGACAAGATAAGAAGAAGAAAAGAGACCAAAGATCGGAGAGGACACGAGAAGAGGAAATGAGGAGACAAGAGGAGATGAAACAAGGAGATGAGGAGACAAGAGGGGAGGAAACAAGAAGACAAGAGAGTAGGAAAGAAGGAAACAAGAGGGGAAGAAACAAGATGACAAGAGGAGATGAAACAAGGAGACGAGGAGACAAGAGGGGAGGAAACAAGAAGACAAGAGAGTAGGAAACAAGGAAACAAGAGGGGAGGAAACAAGAAGACAAGAGAGTAGGAAACAAGGAAACAAGAGGGGAGGAAACAAGAAGACAAGAGAGTAGGAAACAAGGAAACAAGAGGGGAGGAAACAAGAAGACAAGAGTGGAGGAAACAAAGGAGACAAGACGGGAGGAAACAAGGATACAAGAAGGGAGGAGATGAGGAGACAATGAAAGACGAAACAAGGAGTCATGGGAGGAGTAAACAAGAAGACAAGGGTGGAGGAAACAAGGAGACAAGAGGAGACAAAAGGGGAGGAATCAAGGATACGTGATAATATTAGGCTCTTATCTCTTTGTCATGTATATAACCAGCATATCCATTTCACATGCATCCGCCAGAACCTGAAGGCCCGTTCTTGATCCTTTGGAGAGGGTGTGTGTCTCTCTGTCTTCACTGTGGTTTAGAAATAGGACAGTACACTTCAGTTATCCGGAGCCAGCCCCCGCTCCTACACGCACGCAACACCACACACACCACACACACACACACACACACACACACACGACACCACAACAACACACACAGTGCTAGGGAGCGCACCCTGCACCACACACGAGAGAGAGGAGGAGAGGAAGGAGAGAAGAGAGAGAGAAGAGAGAGAGAGAGAGAGAGAGAGAGAGAGAGAGAGATTTATAATTTTCCCTCATCAAACACTGTGTGTGTGTGCGTGTCCATAAATCAATAGAGCAACAACGAATGATGTTGAAATAGACTATCTTGTCACATACTCAGCACGCAGCACGGGCAAGCAGTGTGTGTGTGTGTGTGTGTGTGTGTGTGTGTGTGTGTGTGTGTGTGTGTGTGTGTGTGTGTGGAGGGGGCCATAGGAGATGGGTAAAGAAAATCGGCCGCTTTTAATGCAAGGAGCCGTCGCAACTAAATGTCGCCCTCTACTGTCCAAGATGATGCACCACAGGTCCTCATAAAATAAATCAATACATGCATGTACAGTATACCTCAGGTATGAGTTGTATATTCTATTACAACTCATACCTGTTCCCTGCTTTCACACACACACACACACACACACTCATACTCATACACACACACACACACACACACTCATACTCGCACACACACACACACACACACACACACACACACACCCAAACCAGGGCTAGTCAATGCTTGCTCCTTTGGGAATACATTTATCTTGCGTGTGTGTGCGTGTGTGTGTATGCGTGCCACTGCAGTGTTTCTACACACACACAATTTTTTTTATTTGTGTATTTTATGTATGCGCGCACGTGTGTGTGTGTGCATGCATGTCTGTGCCTATCGTGTGTGTGCGAGTGTGCATGTGTGTGCATGTGCATGTGTGTGTGTGTGTGTGCATGTGTGTGTGCATGTGTGTGTGCATGTGTGCGCGCATGTGCGTGCATGTGCATGTGTGTGTGTGTGTGTGTGTGTGTGTGTGCATGTGTGCACGCATGTGTGCGTGTGTGTGTGTGTGTGTGTGCCAGACAGGAGCTGCAGTCTTGAGCTCATCACCGACGGCTTGTACTCGGCGCACTTCCCTCTAATTGGTCGGTTTACGACCCCGCTGCGCCGACATCATCTCCCCCGGGGGAGGGGGAGGAGGAGGGGGAGGGTGGTTGGGTGGAGGCTTTAACAACCCCCAGAAAAAAAGACCTTAAAAAGAAAGAAAAACTGTCAAATAAAGCGCCCCACTTATCCAAACCTCCGCCTCTCCGTCCACCAACCCACCAATTCCCCCCCGCCGCCCCCCCCCGCTGTGGTCACGTACACAGCAGCACGCGCGCCAGCTCTGCGTGTGCGTGTGTGTGAGCTTAAGTGTGTGTGTGCATGTGTGTGTGTAAGCATCAGTTTGTTTCAGTGTGTGTGCGTGTGTGTGTGTGTGAGTGAGTGTGCGTAAGTGTGTGAGCTTAAGTGTGTGTGCGTGCGTGTGTGTGTGTGCGCGTGTGTCCACCACTTCCTCCTGCCCTATCATTACACCACGGTGAGGTCATCATCTCCAGCCCGGCGCTCCGCTACGCTGGCGTGAAATTGATGTGCTGAACTAAACAAAAACACACAAAAAAACACAAAAAAAAACCCTCAAAACCTCAAATCTCGTATAACTCGTCGTGGCTTTAAACTGCGGAAGACACACAACGGAGCGGGAGGGTGAAGACGGCGGCGTGGTAGAACAGAACCAGCCGGCGTTTTTTTTTTGTCATTTTCTTTTTCGGTGCGCGTTGTTTAGCTTAAAGAAGTGCTCTGCATGTCTGTGTTATCTGCTTTATGACCCAACGCGGGCGGAATGGAGACTCTGCTGTCTGGTTTCTGTCAACGCCGCGCCAACGATGTTGTACTGACGAGGAGCCGATGGGCGGAGGGGGAAGCGTGTGTGTGTGTGTGTGTGTGTGTGTGTGTGTGTGTGGTTTCTTGTTCAGACTGCTCGGTAATCGTTTCATAATTCACTCGTCAGACATGTGCCCTGTTCGCAGCGCGCCCCGTCCGTTCGAAGTGGCCCGACGAGTGTGCCGCCTGCGGTATCGCCGCCGCTGCTGTTGTTTTAGAAGCGCTCACCCAAAACCCTAACACTTCACACTTGACACCGGGGTCCTCGGCAAGTTCCCCTTTCCGTGCCTGTTCGGAATGGGCGCCGTCTGCCTGCAGCGTTCTCGAGAGCCGCTCACCTTAAACGACTTCGCACTCGACACTGACTGCACCTCCCGGGGTCCTCAACGATAGGCCGGCAAGAACCCTTTCCGTGCCTGTTCGGAATGGGCCGTCTGCCTGCAGCGTTCTCGAGAGCCGCTCACCTTAAACAACTTCACACTCGACACTGACTGCACTTCCTGGGGTCCTCAACGATACACCAGCCAAGTGTGAAGTCGATCGGATGAAGAGAAAGAAAATCGAATTGAGGACGTACGTGCATCCACGCACACATACACAGTGTCACTCCTTCCATTATAGTTAGATAATCACCAGTGATTGGCTGAGAAGTCCTTCTATTTTGTTGGCCTTGTTGCAGAGACTCACATCGTGTCTGCCAATGAGAATAGCTCAGGAAGCACTTTTTGAAATAAATCTCTCTTCTTCATTTTTGGTTCGGGGGACAAACAAAACTCCCACCTCGTTGACTCTGGTCCAGCCTCCCCCCCACCAACCACCACCACCACCACCACCACCACCCACCCAGCCTCCTCCAAGCATCAGCACCCCCACCGCCCGCCACCACCACCCACCACCACCACCACCACCCACCCACCAGCCTCCCCAAGCCATGGCTGCATGCCCGGCTCCTGCAGACAGACACTGTTTCCCCGTCCACCGGAGGGAAGGGAGGAGGAGGAAGGGACCTCCGTCGTCCGCTCCTCGGCGGGCCTCATAAATCCAGGAGACTTCAACACCGGGGAGGGGGGGGGGGGGCGGGAGCCGGGAGGTCACCTTTACTGTAACCGCTTTGGGTCGGGACTTCAAGTAAACACAAAAGAAAAGCTCGGCCCCCCTCCCCCTGGCCGCCCCCCACCGTGTTGGCCAGATGCTGTGCTGTGTGTGTGTGAGAATATAGTTGCTTTCGATTACACCAATGACATTTAACTTTTGAAAGTAACACACATCGACATGAATTCCTTACTCAACAGCCCCCTTTACACACACCACACGGCTTAATTCGCCCTCGCCCTTCCGCTGTGTGAAAGGTACGAACACGGAACGGTGGGATTATTTTCGTTCCGTCTTTATTCCCGGCATCGGAGGCTCGTAACAGAGCCGCGACAAAGCCGGATCGATGCCCCGGCCGTGAAAAGGGGTAAGCCGGGGAACGCCGGGACAGGGCGTGGGCCGTGGCGTGTTTGCGAATGTATTCCAACTCCTCTTCCCGTTTCCGCACAGACCTTCCGGGTCCTCCAACGCATTTCTGAGCGCACGATCAAGTTGCTCGCACAAATTCGGCCGTGTAATTTAACGTACAGGGCGAGCAGAAACACCCCAATTATTGTTTAGAAAGGCACATGTCGCCGACTCCGGAACGCCGGAACGTTCCAGGATTATGCCGGGTCTTTTGGTTCTGTGTAAATAGGCGACAGCCAGCACGAACGCTGGAAACATCTTTTGGCGATGTCGAGGTAACTGTGGAAAACAAAGTCGGTCGTAATCGCACAATGAAAAGATTCACCCGTCCATTATGACATTCCCGGAATCGACGGCTAATCGAGCAGAAGTCTGCGTTCACGAGGGTTGCCATGGCGAGGAGCAGCGGCTGTGAACACGCAACGCGACGAAAACGCGGTAAAACCCACGAAAGAAAAGAGAGAAAAAAAAATCCCAAATCTCCCCAGGCAGGCGCAGAATCCTTTTAAATCTCCATTGGCGCTGGCGTTGCGCACGATACGGAGGACGGCGATCGCTGTCGCTCTAACATCATCGGCTTACCACGAACACAGCGTCCGCGTGCGGTGCGGGTGCGGTGTGCATCTGGGAACACATCAGCCGCGTTAACCCACGCTCGCTGGCCGAGAGGAGTACGGTCAAACATAGAATGAAGAAGAAGAAGAAGAAGAAAGAAGAAGAAGAAAGGACTATGTTAGGACACCGAATAACCCAAACTGTGGCAAAAAACTGCCAGGTGCGACATCTTTTTGATTATAATTGTGAAACCCGTTTTGGACCTAAGAGAATTAGGAAGGGTTGGAAGAGTCATGTTGTGATGTTTAACCCCAGAAGGCTGCCGGTGTCTCAGTGGACAAGTTGACAAAAAACCACAAAAACTTTCCCGTTGCCAATGTGAATGAGCCTATGCCGTGCGTGTGTGTGTGTGTGGTGGTGTGTGTGATGATAAACAGCCCCCCCCCACCGCTCCGGAGTGGGAGTCTTGGGTTACAAACCAAAGGGGGATCTGTAAAATGATGCTAATTTGAAGTCAGATGTGTAAGTTGGAAGAAAAGGTTTCTTTTGTGTACAAATGTTCTGTCTCGCGTTACGAAGGACAGTCTTTGCAGCTTGGGAGTGTGTGGTCGGTGTACGTTTCCAAATTGGTGTGTCTTTCTTGACACACACGTCGAATTCAACACACACACACAACACACACACACACCCACACAAATCCCTCCAGGCAGGGTGTATGTGTGTGTGTGTCTCAAGAAAGAGATTCTAAAAAGCTGTGGCGAAAAGCAGGTTTTAATCCATATCGAAACACACACAAATACACACACACTCTCCTCCTCTCTCTCTCTCTCTTCCCGTTACGAGCGTCTCGGAGGGGGCTTAGGAAGTGAGAAAGGATCTGGAAAGCCGTGATGCTTGCTCCCCTGGCTGCCGAGAGCGGAGGGCTCGCTAATGATCTGCTGAGAGCTCCCGAGTACGCCAGGGAGTACCCAGCAGCATTCCTTCCCACCGTGGAGTATGTGGTGCACACTGCACATCACACACACACATCACATACCAGACCCACACACACAACACCAACGTACCCACGTACAAACTACATCCCATGCTTACACGATTTCACACGAAACACACAACTATACGTACTAAAACAGACACACACGCAATCACACATGAACACATCCCACACCACACACCACACACACACACACACACAGGCCATAACACATCTGGCACACCAACACATACACAGACACACACTACACACACAGATCACACCCTATATAAAGTACAACACACACACACTTAACACACCACCCACACAAAAACACACACAAACACATATATACTATAAAGATAATACTACACATCTCATCACACACACACACCCACACACGGAAGCCACACCCAATCACGCACGCACGCAACACAGGAACAGAACGCGGGGCCAAACACAGGCCCAGTGCCCGAGCTCCAGCTCCCTCTTGATGACACACACATCCAGTTTGTGCTTTTTTATGGTTCTTCCACCGAGCATTTAATGCCTCGCTCAGAGCGTGGGACCACACACACACACACACACACACACACACACACACACACACACCCACACACACAACACACACACACACACCACCACACCAACACACACCACTTGAATTTGCCTGTGGGACGACAGCCGCCCATTCTTTGGAATGAGTCCACCCCATGCACCCCCCCCCCGCGCCCCCCCCCCCCCCGCTCCCCCCAAACTCCTAAGAAAACAAACCGGGAGAATCGGGTCGCATCCAGAACATGCCCCGCCCCCTCTCCACCCCCCACCCCAGTAGCATCCAGACCAGCACAACTGATATGTTTGGCTTTTCCTTGTCGTACCCCCACCCCCTCCATCCTCTCTCGCCACTAGCCCCCAGGACAGGGGGTGGTGGTGGTGTGGTGGGTGGTGGTGGCGGGGGGATTCTTCCCGCCACATGGGTGGTCGGATCCATCAGCAGGCCCCGGCTGGCGATTACGCCCGCTACCCCAGCCAGCCAGCCAGCCAACCAGCCCAGCCAGCCAACCCAGCCAGCCAGCCAGCCAGACGACGACGAGGCAAAGCTGTTGGCCCTGTGGAGACACAGGGCGATGGCCACCGCCCGCTAATGCCGCCACGCGGGCTGAGCCGATCGCAGAGGCCCCCCCGGCAGTAATATTATCCCCACGCCGGCCCCCCCGCTGCCCGCCTGCCTCACGCACTCCCTCCACCTTCCTCACCCGTCCTCCTCCCTTCCTCACCCATCCCTCCTCCATCACCCCGTTCCTCCCTCCCTACCTTCCCCTCAACCCTTACCCTCATCCCTCACCCGTCCCTCCTCCCCCTCCCCCCCCCACACCCGTCCCTCCCTCCTCCCTCAACCGTCCCTCCCTCCCTCCCTCTACCCTCCCTGACCCGTCCTCACCCGTCGCACCCACCATCCAGAGGGTCTTCGGGTTATGGGGGAGAGGAAGGGTGAGGGGATAGGGATGAGGGGGTTTGGTGCCATCAGAAGACCGATGCCAAACCCCTTTACGACGGGGGGTCTCGTACAAGACGTGTGTTATATTAATATGCGGTACGTCCCAAATACACAAAACAAAAAGCAGAACAAATTCGATTCAAAAATCTGACCGCCGTTGCTGCCGCTACCCAGGGTGGCGGACTTTCAAATTCGGTTAAACAAAAACTACAAATATATATGTTTTTTTTCCTCTCCGCACTTTAAAATAGACATCTTTGTACGGGTTTAGGGGGCGAATGTCAAAACACATCTGGAGTGCAGGAGCAGCAGCAGGCCTGTGTGCAAATTGTTATTTGGTTATACTGGCAAGGCGGTTTTGATTGTGCGTGTCATTGGACTCTTCGTTTCAAACGGATGTGAAACATCTTGTATTCCGCAGACGTCTTTTGACTTTGTCAAGACCACGCAGAGAGAGGCACGCACGCACACGCACACGCACACACACACACGCACACACACACACACACACACACACACACACACACACACACACACACACACACACACACACACACACACACACACACACACACACACACACACACACACACACACACACACACACACACACACACCACACACACACACACACACACACACACACACACACACACACACACACACACACACACACACACACACACACTTGAATGCACGACACACACACACAATGACACACACACACACTCACCCACCACACACACACACACGTCACACCACACCACACACCCCAAGAAAAACAAACCGGGAGAATCGGGGTCGCATCCAGAACATGCCCCGCCCCCTCTCCACCCCCCACCCAGTAGCATCCAGACCCAGCACAACTGATATGTTTGGCTTTTCCTTGTCGTACCCCCACCCCCTCCATCTCTCCCACTAGCCCCAGGACAGGGGGTGGTGGTGGTGGTGGTGGTGGTGGCGGGGGGATTCTTCCCGCCACATGGGTGGTCGGATCCATCAGCAGGCCCGGCTGGCGATTACGCCCGCTACCCCAGCCAGCCAGCCAGCCAACCAGCCAGCCAGCACCAGCCAGCCAGCCAGCCAGACACACAGGCAAAGCTGTTGGCCTGTGGAGACACAGGGCGATGGCCACCGCCGCTATGCCGCCACGCGGGCTGAGCGATCGCAGAGGCCCCCCGGCAGTAAATATTATCCCCCAGCCGGCCCCCCGCTGCCCGCCCTGCCTCACGCACTCCCTCCCTTCCTCCCTTGCTCACCCGTCCCTCCCTCCCTTCCTCCCCCCTCCCTCCTCCCCTCCTCCCCTCCTCCCTCCTTCCCTCCCTCCCTACCTCTCCCCCTCTCCCTCCCTCCCTCCCTACCTCCCTCACTCCCTCCCTCACCCCCTCCCTGACCCGTCCCTCACCCGTCGCACCATCACCATCCAGAGGATCTTCGGGTTATGGGGGAGGAGGAAGGGTGAGGGGATAGGGATGAGGGGGTTTGGTGCCATCAGAAGACCGATGCCAAACCCCTTTACGACGGGGGTCTCGTACAAGACGTGTGTTATATTAATATGCGGTACGTCCCAATACACAAAACAAAAGCAGAACAAATTCGATTCAAAATCTGACCGCCGTTGCTGCCGCTACCCAGGGTGGCGGACTTTCAAATTCGGTTAAACAAAAACTACAAATATATATGTTTTTTTTTCCTCTCTGCACTTTAAAATAGACATCTTTGTACGGGTTTAGGGGGGCGAATGTCAAAACACATCTGGAGTGCAGGAGCAGCAGCAGGCCTGTGTGCAAATTGTTATTTGGTTATACTGGCAAGGCGGTTTTGATTGTGCGTGTCATTGGACTCTTCGTTTCAAACGGATGTGAAACATCTGTATTCCGCAGACGTCTTTTGACTTTGTCAAGACCACGCAGAGAGAGGCACGCACGCACACGCACACACACACGCACGCACACACACACACACACATGTTCTGCGTTGTGCAGAACATGTGTGTGTGTGTGTAATAAAACAAAATAAAGATTCCTGGTGTATCTCTTTGGCGCCCGCCACAGCGTGTGTGCATCTGTGTGCGTGTGTGCCTGCGACGCGTGTGCCTGGGTTTCCATGTTTTTCTGTGTGTTTGCGATTGTGTGTGTGTGTGTGTGTGTGTGTGTGTGTGTGTGTGTGTGTGTGTGTGTGTGTGTGTGTGTGTGTGTGCGTATGTGTTTGCTCATAGGCACATGCGGGACCGCCGTCCCAACCGACATCTGCGGGAAATATGACCGTGAACATAAACAATTAGACCACCATCACGTCTCGTCCTCCTCCCCGGGCGCCCGTGTGCGTGCAGCGCCTGCACACGCTGCTCAGAGGAGGGGGGGGGGTTTGGGGGGAGGGTGTACCAATCCCCAGCCATTCATCAGACAGAGACAAGGCCTTGGATGCGTTGCACTCTGCAAGGTGACATGTGATAAGAGCAGAGCGCCAGAGCAGCAGAGACAACGCAGAACACACACACACACACACACACACACAGATGAACACACACACACACACACAGATGAACTCAAAGTTATCACAAATGTGGAGAGGGGGTGGGGGGGTGGGGTGGGGGATGTTGGTGGTTGTGTGTTTCGCAAAAACAGTAGCGCCAAAAACAGAAACAGATTTTGTCGAGGCCTTCTCATAATATTAATAATATTTGTTCATTATAGTTATTGTATCATTATTAGTTATTTGGTATTTTGTGAAATGGATGTATGATACAAAAATCGCAATAGATTTCTTCTCCCTGGGTGCACACACACAGAAACACAATGCCTGTACACACACACACACACACACAATGACAGATCCAACGTCACAGCATCAAGTGTGTGTGTGCATGTGTGTGTGTGTGCGTGTGTGCGTGTGTGTGTGCAAAAGGGTGGTGGTGGTCTTGGTGACCCACCATGGGGTTCTCACAGTGGTGTGTTGCAGAAGGGGGGGGGAACCACAAACCAACCATAGAACAACCATAGATCAACGATAGACCAACCAGATAAAAACCAGAGAACAACCATAGACCAACCATTGGCCCACCATAGACCAACCAGATACCAACCATCTCATTTAATTCCTCTTTGGTTCTTCAGACTGTAGGCATCACAAAAGGCAATTCTTGAATATCTTCTTCGACTCCAAAGCGCTGGCAGGAGAATCTTAGCGCTGATGAAAACGATAACGAATGAGTTTCAAGTGGGTGAGTGGGATACCCCTTACAACCCCGCGTATCCGATGCCGGGATCAGCTCACACACGGCATTGTTTGTTTTGGTTGCCGGAGGAAATTTAACAACAACAACAACAAAACTTTATCGGATAGATAAAGTCACACAGCACACAAGGAGGTTATGTCCTTTCACCGCCACCAGCTAATATCGTCTTCCCTCGAGGCTTACAAAGAACAAACAGTCGTTGCAAACAGTCACAAATGTCAACACCGTTAGCGTTCCGCCAACTGCCAACTTGCCTGACTGTGTTAAGTTGACAAAGCTAAGCTACGCTGCATTAAAGTTGACAAAAGCCCAGATAGCTTGCTGCTTATTTGCCTATTTGCTTGCTGTTCATTTGACGATCTGCTCATATTCTCATTTCCATTCCTTCAAGCTGTTCCCAATTGTGATTTTTGTATTGTTCTGTTGCACCTATCCGCTGGGCGTCGGCACTTTTCATTTTCACTGCACATCCCTGTATGTGTCTGTGACGATTAAACTTCCTTGAATACTCTGAATCCTGATAGTTAATAAGTCCACGTCTCCGTATAGATGTATTTTTACTGTAAAGTTTGAAGTGTGAAAACAAAGAGACAAGGCTGGTCGTGGGGCGTGACCGTAGGCCCCCGCGGGCGACGTGTTGAGGTGTGCGGCGTGGAAGCATCTTCACACCAAACCTCTGGTCATTAGCACCGAGCGGAGCCCTAAAGACCGTCATTACCGGCTACTCACCGCTCAGAAACGCATATAAGTCAACCCTTCCCCTGTACTTCCGTTGACACAAAAGGACAGCGTAGGATAGCGCGGTTTGCATCTCCAGCCCCCCAGTCAAGGCTCCAGTACCAGTACCTGTACCAGTACCTTTGCTTCCCGGTGTGACGAGGTAGCTTAAAAGCTTCCTCATATTATCACAGAATTCCAGAACCAGTCAACCACACACACAAACACACACACACATGCACACACACCTAGGCACGCACACACACACACCTAGACACACACTCACACAGAGACGAACACACACAGACACACACACACACGCCTAGACACACACACACACCTAGACACATACACACACACACAGCTAGACACACACACACAGACACACCTAGACACACACACACACGCACACACACAAACACGTACACACACAGACACACACACACACACACACACACACACCTAGACACACACACACGCACACACACACACCTAGACACACACACACACACACACAGACAGGTTTGAGTTGCCTTCAGAAAATACATCGCTGCCAAGTGTCTCGCATGGCAGTTCTTTTCCGCGTAAACAGAGACGCCGTACCGTCAAAGAGGTGACAGGATCATGTTGCTTACATATCGAAAGATAATCCACAAACACACACAACACACACACACACACTAGTGTGTGTGTGTGTTGTGTGTGTGTGTGTGAGAGAAAATCGCACAGCACACGACGTTGCCAACACGTAACAGGCGAGAAGGTCAATTTCAAAAATGCAAATGTGCAGAGACCGGAGCATTCCATTACCACACAATGACAGCTAACTAGCACACACACACACATGCACACACACACACGCACACACACGGCGAGACAGTGTAAATGGAGGATCCCCTTTCAGCGGGTCACTTGAAAGTCTGCTGATGACAGGATGATCTGGTCTCTGCTGTCTAGACAATAGCAGGCTACGCTAGAGCCCTCCACACCACCTCGGCGCCAACGCGCAACTCCGGGTCTCGCCTGCAGCTCGTTTCATCACACGTCACGTCTATCATTCCTTCTCTCTCTCTCTCTCTCTCTCTCTCTCTCTCTCTCTCTCTCTCTCTCTCTCTCTCTCTCTCTCTCTCGCTCTCTCTCGCTCTTCTCTCGCTCTCTCACACACACACACACACACACACACACACACACACACACACACACTCTGGCTCTCGTGTTCTCATGCTCACCTCACATACAGACTTCAGACTCCACCCCTTTTCTGCTTTTTGGGGCGGGGTCCCGTTTAAAAAAAACGGATTGTCCGTTGTCATTGGTGGTGTAGATACATTTAGTTTTGTGTTTTTAAGGGAAAGAGTTAAAAATTTGATTTCGTTTCCAGCATCCTATCATATTTTTACCCTCGTCTCACTTACAAGGACGTGGGTGGCAGTGAGCTGGGTGGCAGTTAGCTGGGTGCCAATGGAACTGGGTGCCGGTGGAACTGGGTGGCACTGGAACTGGGTGGCAGTGGAACTGGGTGGCAGTGGGCTGGGTGGCAGTTAGCTGGGTGGCAGTGGAATTGGGTGGCAGTGAGCTGGATGGCAATGGAACTGGTTGGCAGTGAAACTGGTTGGCAGTGGAACTACGAGTCATCAGTAATGCTGCTTTGGGTGATACATGTGTTCCGTGTATGCACCCCCCCCTACAGCCCCCCACCGCAACTCCATCACAGTAGCACTAGCGGAGACATTAGCAGAGACAACCATTCATCTATTGCTCTCTCGGGGGGGAACGGGTTCACAAGAGTTCACTTACTCCAAACTAACCCACGGTGACACACTTAGCGATGGGTGCTGAAGATTGAGCAAATTCATACACACCGAAGAGTGTGCATATCGCCTCCCGGCTAGCTGGCTAATTGAGGCGTGTTTGTGTTGGCGAGGCAGCTGATTGGATATCGAAGCGGGATCCAACCCAGAACCGTTTTCACAGACAAAATCCCCCCCAAAAAAACTGTGAGCAAGTGAGAGGAACCAGAAGTGGACTTTTGTGAAACCAACGCAAATGTTTTTTGGTTGGTTTTTTTCTCGAAGAAAATGTGACTCTGTTTTAGCCATCAAAATACAACCTTGCCAATTGTCATGTGCGTTCACTTGAGCATAATGTTTTTGAAAAGACAATGGACCGCTGGGAAGAAAAGTGCCACGGATACTTTTGCATTTAATGCCAGATGCTTTATTTTGAAGTCATTATTGTACAATTATTGCAATAGAGTGCAGTACAGCCCAAACACTTAGTCAGAGGCCAAGCCTTCCTGGTGACACGAGGACAATAGGACAAGAGGCGTGTAGTTTGGAAAGCGATCCTAGATTGAAGGTGAACTGTGAGGCGACCAGATGTCTTGGACGTTATGGAAATGGACCTCAGCCCAACGACCGACACGCCCATGCACCACGATGCCCACGACACACACCACACAGGCACACGCATCACACAGCGCACACAACATCCACAGTACTCACACAACACACATACGCAGCGCAAGACAACGCTGGTTGATTGGATTCGCGGTTTCAGGAATCTGCAATAACCGAGGTCGATCAATGTTGATTGCACTAACGAGAAAGGTCTGTCCCGCGATATGACATGCGTGTGCGCGTGTGCATGCGTTCATGTGCGCGTGCGCGTGTGTGTGTATGTATTGTTTACGCAAGTGTTTTCCGATCAGCGCACACTACAGCCAAACCAAACTCCGCCTCCTCTCTCGGCGGCGCCGCCGCCGCCATCGCGTTCCCCGCACACGCTTATTGCTTCCAGCTTCGCCGCACGTACATTTTGGCGCGTGCTTCGCCGTCTGATCTTAGCGTGTCACACATGACTTACACACACGCTTGAACAACAACAACAACAACAACAACGACAACTCGACAGATTTGCCGACACGACGAGCAGGATCCAAGGCAAGCGACGGCAACAACTTAAACAACAACAACAGTCGTAACGATTTACCCAGAATGCCCAGTTTTGGGGGCAACAGTTACAAGCCGCTCACTCACCGGGTCCTCGGGCTTTTGCGGGGCATGGGTGTCCTGCAGGAAGTCCTCGGGGAGGTGGTCCCGGCGAACCAGCGAGAACTCCCGGATGAACACCGCCTCGTCCTCGTTGGCCCGCACGCCAGCCTGGAGCGGGGAGAGAAAACAACACCATCACATCAACCGCCAACACGTGTGCATCGTGAAGCAACCGTAGCCACCGCCACCGCCACCCCCACTACACCCACACACCCCCCCCCCCTTTACATCTGCTATCCCATATTTCACATTTCTCAGGATTTATGAATATGTGTGTGTTGTGTTGTGTGTGCGTGTGTGTGCATGTGTGCGTGTGTGCCAACGGAAAGCGCCGTCCCGCTGAGAAATGGATGACTATGTCTAATATAATATAGGACATCAAATTGTAGAAGACATGAAGAATCGGGACCCAGTGTCTGGTTAAAGGGCCATTTAGCAACACGTTTGTGCTCATTTTCCCGGAGACACGCCAAATTGAGTCTCAGAGACCCCCTCGGACGTTTCACGGCGTCCTCGGTAACTACACAACGCGTGGGAAACAACGGAGGTCGGATAGGGAAGCCAAAATAACTGAGAAAGGAAAAGGGGGGGGGGCATCTTGCAAGGGTCTCCGCTTAAGTACGTCAAGATTCACATGATCCCCGCTGACATCGCGGTCGTTGCCTCGGCAACACGTGCCGCGTCGCTAATGCGCTTGACGCGAAAAGCAGCACGTGACGGCAAGCCGCCGCCGCCACTGCCAAAAATCTGTGTCGATACGAGGCTTTAGAGTCACTCAAGAATGCTTTGTACCGTTTATTAACTTGTGGAGAGTGTGGCGGTTGGCGCGCGCTCTAGAAGCAGCCGTCACCCGGCCCCCCGGGTCAGAGTCCGGCGGCTGGGGTGAGGCTGCACACCTTGTGGTGCGTTGGCTGGTCCAATTAGACAAGCCATCAACAACACACACACGTGGAGAGAGAGAGAGAGAGAAGAGAGAGAGAGAGAGAGGAGAGAGAGAGAGAGAGAAGAACAACATCCAAACAACATTCACCTGTGTGCTGTCATTGGAGGAGCCCTGGAAAAGCCAATTAATGTGGCATGGAGCAGCAAGTGTTGTGAAAAGCACATTCAAATAGAAGAGAAATTGGATCAGTTGTGCATACCGGGTCATATCCAGCTCAGGTAAACTACATGTGATATTGAGCTGCTCTTTTTTCCCCCAGATGTCAATATTCCTTATCCAGGCAGATTTCCGTCGTAAAAAATCATTCGCTCCTGTCCCGTATTATACACTGCTGAACAACAATTTTGTGAATAAATGCAAAGAACAGGTTCACCCTGTCCTTTCGTGAAAAGCTATTTTGGCTCCTCCTCGCCAAACGGGCTGGATTGGCAGGGATTCTGAAACCACAGGGCCTCAATCATTCAAAGGCCTAATGGTGCATGACAGCCCAAGCTCCCTCTCTCGGTGTGGAGACCTCGGGGGGGGGGAGGAGGAGGAGGAGGATGAGGAGGGGATCTTATATGGAGCTTGTTTCCCAAAGAAAACAAGTGGCATGTTTTGGGGGCCCAATGTCACCAAAGCACCCTGCACCCTGCATGACCCGGCTCCACCGACCAGGACGTTCGACCAAGTACGAGCACCGCGGTTCCGGATACATCTTCCGTTTCCCAACCAGGTTCCACCCCCGCCCCCCACACCCCGCTTTCATCGCACAGTTCTGGGTTATGTTAGCATGGGGCTGGAAGCAGGGGAGGCAGGTGGGGCGGTAATGAAAACAACCTCTCTCAGGGTCCGTGAACTTGAGGACAGAGGGTCTTCTGTGGACCTTTTATTCACCCGACGGCGATAATCCTTGGTTGGTTGGTTGGTTGGTTGGGGAACCTTCTGGAACATTTTGGGGAAGCCATTGCAACTCAATGTGATATTTTAGCTTTGCGTTCCCTTTCCTGGTACCCAGGTAGCACATTTACGATGCATTTCCGTTGAGTTGTCGTGGTTTTATTCCCAAAGATCCTTGAAGGTTTCTCGATCTAACGAACCAATTTGGTGAATCAGGATTATAGGATGAGTTTGTATGATCCAAAAATATCTTGGCTGATGAATTAGGGTGTTCTTTAACGCTTAAGGGGATAGCTTACTGTTCAAGCTAACATGAGCAATATCGTCTTCAGAATAACATTGTCGCGTTTCTTATTTTAAATTGACATGAAAGACGAAATATTTCGGAGTGACAGGTTGATTACCGTGACCTCTCAGACCTTGTAGGCTGGCAGGCACGCAACTATACTGCCGTGTATAATGTTTAGCATTAGCCGTGCGTGTCTGTCACTGTGACAAAGGGGTCGAGTTTCAAAGTGCGTATCCTAGCCTATAGGCTAGGCGAGTGCAGCGAACGCGGGGGCGAGGCGGCTCCTGCAAATCGCATAATCAACAGTAATAACACCAACCCGATATCATAATTGGGTTTTCCTACTAGCCGGTGCCAGCTTCCACTGTTTGGGTGGAAAAGTGTAAGAGTGGCCGGCTGCTCCTAAGACGTCTGTGTAGCCCCAAACCAAGGGCCAAAAACCAGAGAGTAACTCTGCTGTTGCCTTTGATTAATAAGATCTTCGTCCACTGTTTAGATAAGGTTAAGCTTTCCTCAAGACTGGTTCCTGTCTGAAGGAAACCCAAGAGGTAGAGAAAAGAAAAAAAAGGTATTTTCGCACATCGACCATAAAAACGAGTATAGATTGCGGACACGTCCCGAAAAATTGTCACTTTTTTGTTTTTTCTCCTAATGGTACATGTTTTTCTTTCTCCTCAATGAATGGCTTCAGCCATATCTGCTACCCCAACACATCAATCCAATATAAAGATTTATTTTCCTTTTTCCCGCCTCCTCCAAGACGGAAACAAGGGATTTTCGAACGGGGCTACCTCAATATTTGCCTCATAGTAGGAGGAGAGCCTTGGGCGGATCTCCAGGATCTCGGTATATCAATAAAGTTTCAACTTTATAAAAAGGGCAAACTGACAGGGTTTTGGCTTTCGAAAAAGGAATAATAATACCCCACCCCTCCCCCCAAGATAACCTACTTTATCATGTTTACTCACTCACATTCATCATGTCTGGAAATGCTACATAGGGAAATGTTAAACTCACACTATCTAATTTGTAAAAAATCTGAAAAAGTACAAACAGGAGATGATAAAATCAAATACATGACAATAGGATAAAATATGCAAATATCATTTTTTGGGTGGGCTGCCTATTACCTTTCATCCAACATGACACACTCCAGGTGTGAAAGATAATGGCAAAAAAACCCAAACAAAACAAAAAAAAGCAACCACAAATGTCTAGTTTACAAATTTGCAACCAACAGATCGAACCAACAGGATACCTGCTGGTGCAGCGGTCCGGGAGCCGAAGAGTTATTGGGATCGAAAACAGGCTTGCGATACATCTACCGGCTCCTTGGATGGGCCACTTGGCTCCGGTCTCATGTTCCACTTCCTTCTCCCCCAGGTGGAACTGAAGAGGTTCTGTATATAAACCCTCTCTCTCCTCACCTCCTCCACCCAAAGGCTCCCCACTTGCTGTTGTAACGTGCCTCGACCCCAACGCAGTTCCCCTTGCTGCAATGTGCACAATGTGATGTGTGGACGAGCGCCAGGGAGCTGGACCTCCACAGTCTACTCCCTATTGTGTAGACACTAGTGTAGAAAGACCTCAGTCCTACTGTGTAGAGACACTAGTGTAGAAAGACCTCAGTCCTACTGTGAAGAGGCCTCAGTCCTACTGTGTAGACGCCAGTGTAGAAAGACCTCAGTCCTACTGTGGAGGCACCAGTGAAGAAAGACTTCAGTCCTACTGTGTAGAAAGACCTCAGTCCTACTGTGGAGACACCAGTGAAGAAAGACTTCAGTCCTACTGTGTAGAGTCAGTCCTACTGTGTAGAAAGACCTCAGTCCTACTGTGTAGAGACACCAGTGTAGAAAGACCTCAGTCCTACTGTGAGACACCAGTGAAGAAAGACTTCAGTCCTACTGTGTAGAAAGACCTCAGTCCTACTGTGGAGACACCAGTGAACCTCAGTCCTACTGTGTACAAAGACTTCAGTCCTACTGTGTACACATAGTCATGTTTCATTTTGAGTGCCTGCTATTGGCCAACATGATTCATTTCTGCTATTGGGCCAAAGATTTCATTCTGATTGAATAAAATATTGAGTGGCCGGGCAAAGTCTCCCCTGCCACTTTCATCTGACAAAACGTAGGACCTTCATTATGATCCGGGAGAACAGGCGGGTATGCAGGCAGGCAGGCAGGCAGGTCATTAAGCAAGGCAGGTGGTGAGACAGGTAAACACAAAGTAGCACGTGATGTTCAGGCCAGGAAAGTGAGTTTGAATTAGGGATGCAACGGTACATGGTATGCCGGGCATTCACTTTCATTTTCAAAACCTGGTTCTGAAACCCACGCGTTGTACAATCAGAGGCGCAGAGTAACGGTAGAGCAGGCCTGGCCAACCCGCGGCTTGTCTGGTTTCAGCTCTTACGTTCATATCGAATTTTGTGTTTTTTATGGCTGTCAAAGTTAACGCGTCATCACAGATGTTGCGCCAAGGATGCGCAATGACGCTACCGTGAGGCGCGCGACGGGCTCCGAGTCAGCGTCTCTGGGGGGGTCCGTTAATTCGCGGTTCTGATGGGGGGGCCGTTAATTCACGGTTCTGATGGGGGGGGTCCGTTAATTCGCGGTTCTGATGGGAGGGGGGTCCGTTAATTCGCGGTTCTGATGGGGGGGGAGGGGGATCCGTTAATTCGCGGTTCTGATGGGGGGAGGGGGATCCGTTAATTCGCGGTTCTGATGGGGGGGGGTCCGTTAATTCGCGGTTCTGATGGGGGGGTCCGTTAATTCGGTTCTGATGGGGGGGGTCCGTTAATTCGCGGTTCTGATGGGGGGGGAATTCCATATTGGGTTAGACCCAATATTAGGATACCGAAACCGTACCGTTACCGTGGACCAAACACCGTGAGACATACGTACCGTGGGCACACTGTACCGTCGCATCCCTAGTTTGAATCCCAAAAAACATTAAAGTAAAATGTAAAATGACACTAAAGTGTAAAATGTGTTGTGAAACATGGGGTTCAATGCCCCTGTACAGTTTCCTACATCCCCCAAATAAGTCCTTACTTCCCTTTAGTCACTTCAAAATAAGAGTCTTCTGACTTCCTGCGGTCTTTCAATTAATTAAAGTGAACAAAACGGAAGTGCCATTATCCAACAGGGCTGCAAATCAAATCCAATCCAATCAAGTCAACAACATACAAATAAACGTTAAGTTTGTTTGATACAGGACATTCCTGTGTGGTTGTGAACGACACGCGGACATACATACAATAAGAAGATTAGAAAGAGAACAGGACGTACATGAATGTGGGCGGGGGGGGGGGCGATGGTGGTAAATGAAACATGGAGTGACATGAATGAACATAAGGTAAAACCTTCTAGTGAGTTCCCAGGGGAGGCTGGAATGTGTGTGTGTGTGTGTGTGTGTGAGAGAGTTTGAATCGCAGTTGAGTTACATCTGCTGCTCCTCCCGCTCATTACAAGGGGAGGCGCGGCCGCCGGAATGCTATCACTTCATGTCTTCACCGTCTGATGATGATGATGATGATGATGATGATGTCATACTTTTTGGATCCACGCCAATCTGAAGACCAGACCACGATGCAAAGAGCCCCCCCCCCCCTCGTTCCCTGTACAACACTTAAAATGATTTTACATTTTTTTTTTAAAAAACATCTTACTGTGCCATTAGCGATATATTGTTGTTTCACTCTCTTTGGACAAATGTACTCCTTGTCAGTCACTTTGGACAAAAGCATCTGCAAAATTTCCAAAAAAGCCCGAAATGTAAATGTAAATGTGAACAAATATACTGTATATATAACGTTCTATGTCTTAATTGACTCTTTTTCAACACTGGCGACATTTGAAAGAGTGGGCTAACGTTCACGGCGGGAGGTTGCAGTCCTTTGCCATCGGCACAGACTACATCCCAAAATTGACGCGGCTGAAAACTGAACCCCGGATGGTCCGTGGCCCCCGGGGCTTGTGGTAATTGGAAGCAAATCTTGCGGTGTGTGTCTCCGACAAAAGACGCCCGTCTCGTCCGACAACACGCGACGGATAACAATCTGAACCACTACCAGGGCCGCGGCGGTTGGCTGAATGGTAAAATATGTTGTTAGGGCATTATTGTTACTCTTGATTCTTTGGCGAGCCCTGACAGCTTACATGGTGGGGGGCTCGTATCACCACAGGCTACGGTTTGTCCTGCTGGGTGACCGTGTGTTCAAGACAGTTTGAGAATAAACTTGCTTTCTGATATCAGCGGACTGACCCAACAAGCGTGACCTAACAACTACACACACACCTCGGTTCCCACGGTGACTCGGTCGTCAGGGAGACTGATTAGTCTGGACTCATTTTCCCAAAGACATTCATTTTCACTTTGTGACGGAGACCAGGTCTTCCTGCAACAGGGATTGAGTTATTTCCTTCTCTTCGGTTCATTTTTTACAACTATTCTTTCGAAGGCAACCACAGTGCTCTCTCAAGTGTTTTGTAATACATTTTTAAATAAAAAATTGTACCAGACATGTTATTATTACCCGATTACCTTGAATCTTGACATTGACTCATTATGTATCTCGATCCGCAATTTGTGTCATCTGAAAATACCTCAATGAGATTTGGTTTGAGACAAGGTTGTTGTTGTTGTTGTTGTTGTTGTTGTTGTTGTTGTTGGGCGTCATCGGGGTGAAATAGAACAATCACAATTTATGCCCTTGAATCCAGACGACGACAAAAAAAAAAAAAAACTAAGGATGGATCATATATTAACCTACTTTTGGGTCACGGTTCAATCAGACACATATTCCCTGGTGGTTTCCCCCACGTTCTCCCCCCTCCTCAAAGTCTTCCCAACGTGAGAGAAAAACCTGGAAAAAAAAAAAAACCTTGAAAGGCCTCGACTCCCTTCTCTCATCGGGGGTCCCGTAGCCGTCGTGGGCGGAACGTATATACGAAGCGCTGCCGGGGATTAAACTTGACTGTAAAGCGACGGGCGCATTACAGCATCAAGACTTTTTCTGAAACGTATAGGTTCTCTTCTCTTTGGACGCTAATCCCTTTAAATCTTTTACCTTCACTTATCACTGTCTCCGTGTCTCCCCCCCGGTCTCCTCCCTTACACATTTGTATCCCCGAGTGAGATAACGTTGTGTCCTCTGTGTGTCTCTATACGGCACCGCACACCTTTTTTTAATGAATCACTTGAAACCCCGCTGTTTATGTTCACGTCACGCGTTCTACGTTTGAGTCGTAGGGTTGAATTTAAACCGGCCTGGAGATGACACACACACATGCACACGTGCACGGTGCCCATCCGTTCTCCCGGCACGCCAGCCCCCCGTAACACCCCAGAGCCCAGATGCACGAGGCGCGCCGAAATAGCAAGCCGTATAATAAATAGCCGGGGTCATCCATCATGTGCAGGCGCAGCGGTCAGAGAGAATAAATGGGGTATGTGTCTTTTAGTGGGTGTGTGATGGAGGATATAAACTGGGTGGAGAAGTGAAATCAGAGCCATTATGTCAGAAGGGAGTCGAGGCCTTTCAAGGTTTTTTTTTTTTTCCAGGTTTTTCTCTCACGTTGGGAAGACTTTGAGGAGGGGGGAGAACGTGGGGGAAACCACCAGGGAATATGTGTCTGATTGAACCGTGACCCAAAAGTAGGTTAATATATGATCCATCCTTAGTTTTTTTTTTTTTTGTCGTCGTCTGGATTCAAGGGCATAAATTGTGATTGTTCTATTTCACCCCGATGACGCCCAACAACAACAACAACAACAACAACAACAACAACAACAACCTTGTCTCAAACCAAATCTCATTGAGGTATTTTCGAGATGCTGCCTGGGATTTGGTTTCACACCCTGACACAAATTGCGGGATCGAGATACATAATGAGTCAATGTCAAGATCAAGGTATTCGGGTAATAATAAGATGTCTGGTACAATTTTTTATTTAAAAATGTATTACAAAACACTTGAGAGAGCACTGTGGTTGCTTTCGAAAGAATAGTTGTAAAAAATGAACCGAAGAGAAGGAAATAACTCAATCCCTGTGGCAGGAAGACCTGGTCTCCGTCACAAAGTGAAAATGAATGTCTTTGGGAAAATGAGTCCAGACTAATCAGTCTCCCTGACGACCGAGTCACCGTGGGAAACGAGGTGTGTGTGTAGTTGTTGGGTCACGCTTGTTGGGTCAGTCCGCTGATATCAGAAAGCAAGTTTATTCTCAAACTGTCTTGAACACACGGTCACCCAGCAGGACAAACCGCAGCCTGTGGTGATACGAGCCCCCCACCATGTAAGCTGTCAGGGCTCGCCAAAGAATCAAGAGTAACAATAATGCCCTAACAACATATTTTACTATTCAGCCAACCACCGCGGCCCTGGTAGTGGATCAGATTGTTATCCGTCGCGTATTGTCGGACGAGACGGGCGTCTTTTGTCGGAGACGCACACCGCAAGATTTGCTTCCAATTACCACAAGCCCCGGGGGCCACGGACCATCCGGGGTTCAGTTTTCAGCCGCGTCAATTTTGGGATGTAGTCTGTGCCGATGGCAAAGGACTGCAACCTCCCGCCGTGAACGCTAGCCCACTCTTTCAAATGTCGCCAGTGTTGAAAAAGAGTCAATTAAGACATAGCACGTTATATATACAGTATATTTGTTCACATTTACATTTACATTTCGGGCTTTTTTGGAAATTTTGCAGATGCTTTTGTCCAAAGTGACTGACAAGGAGTACATTTGTCCAAAGAGAGTGAAACAACAATATATCGCTAATGGCACAGTAAGATGTTTTTTAAAAAAAAAATGTAAAATCATTTTAAGTGTTGTACAGGGAACGAGGGGGGGGGGGGCTCTTTGCATCGTGGTCTGGTCTTCAGATTGGCGTGGATCCAAAAAGTATGACATCATCATCATCATCATCATCATCATCAGACGGTGAAGACATGAAGTGATAGCATTCCGGCGGCCGCGCCTCCCCTTGTAATGAGCGGGAGGAGCAGCAGATGTAACTCAACTGCGATTCAAACTCTCTCACACACACACACACACACACACATTCCAGCCTCCCCTGGGAACTCACTAGAAGGTTTTACCTTATGTTCATTCATGTCACTCCATGTTTCATTTACCACCATCGCCCCCCCCCCGGGCCCACCATTCATGTATCACGTCCTGTTCCTTCCTGTTCCTAACTCTTCTTTATTTGTATGTTATCGTGTTCTCCTTGACTTGATTGGATTTGATTTCAGTTTAATGCAGCCCTGTTGGATAATGGCACTTCCGTTTTGTTCACTTTAATTAATTGAAAGACCGCAGGAAGTCAGAAGACTCTTATTTTGAAGTGACGAAAGGGAAGTAAGGACTTATTTTGGGGCTGTAGGAAACTGTACAGGGCCATTGAACCCCATGTTTAACAACACATTTTACACTTTAGCCTCATTTTACATTTTATTTTAGTGTTTTTTGTGATTCAAACTAGGGATGCAACGGTACAGTGTGCCCACGGTACGTATGTCTCACGGTTTTTGGTCCACGGTAACGGTACGGTTTCGGTATCCTAATATTTACCCCCCCCCATCAGAACCGCGAATTAACGGACCCCCCCCATCAGAACCGGAATTAACGGACCCCCCCATCAGAACCGCGAATTAACGGACCCCCCCCCATCAGAACCGCGAATTAACGGACCCCCCCCCATCAGAACCGCGAATTAACGCCCCCCCCCATCAGAACCGCGAATTAACGGACCCCCCCCCATCAGAACCGCGAATTAACGGACCCCCCCCCCCCCCCCATCAGAACCGCAAATTAACGGACCCCCCCCCCATCAGAACCGCGAATTAACGGACCCCCCCCCAGAGACGCTGACTCGGAGCCCGTCGCGCGCCTCACGGTAGCGTCATTGCGCATCCTTGGCGCAACATCTGTGATGACGCGTTAACTTTGACAGCCATAAAAAAAACACAAAATTCGATATGAACGTAAGAGCCATGAAACCAGACAAAGAGCCGCGGGTTGGCCAGGCCTGCTCTACCGTTACTCTGCGCCTCTGATTGTACAACGCGGTGTTTCAGAACCAGGTTTTGAAAATGAAAGTGAATGGCGATATTTCGTATACCGTTGCATCCCTAATTCAAACTCACTTTCCTGGCCTGAACATCACGTGCTACTTTGTGTTTACCTGTCTCACCACCTGCCTTGCTTAATGACCTGCCTGCCTGCCTGCCTGTCTACCCGCCTGTTCTCCCGGATCATAATGAAGGTCCTACGTTTTGTCAGACGAAAATGGCAGGGAGACTTTGCCCGGCCACTCAATATTTTATTCAATCAGAATGAATCTTGGCCAATAGCAGAATGAATCATGTTGGCCAATAGCAGGCACTCAAAATGAAACATGACTATGTGTACACAGTAGGACTGAAGTCTTTCTTCACTGGTGTCTCCACAGTAGGACTGAGGTCTTTCTACACAGTAGGACTGAAGTCTTTCTTCACTGGTGCCTCCACAGTAGGACTGAGGTCTTTCTTCACTGGTGTCTCCACAGTAGGACTGAGGTCTTTCTACACAGTAGGACTGAAGTCTTTCTTCACTGGTGCCTCCACAGTAGGACTGAGGTCTTTCTACACTGGTGCCTAGACTACACAGTAGGACTGAAGTCTTTCTACACTGGCGTCTACACAGTAGGACTGAGGCCTCTTCACAGTAGGACTGAGGTCTTTCTACACTAGTGTCTCTACACAGTAGGACTGAGGTCTTTCTACACTGGCGTCTACACAGTAGGACTGAGGCCTCTTCACAGTAGGACTGAGGTCTTTCTACACTAGTGTCTCTACACAGTAGGACTGAGGTCTTTCTACACTAGTGTCTACACAATAGGGAGTAGACTGTGGAGGTCCAGCTCCCTGGCGCTCGTCCACACATCACATTGTGCACATTGCACAAGGGGAACTGCGTTGGGGTCGAGCAGTACAACAGCAAGTGGGGAGCCTTTGGGTGGAGGAGGTGAGGAGAGAGAGGGTTTATATACAGAACCTCTTCAGTTCCACCTGGGGGAGAAGGAAGTGGAACATGAGACCGGAGCCAAGTGGCCCATCCAAGGAGCCGGTAGATGTATCGCAAGCCTGTTTTCGCTCCCATAACTCTTCGCTCCGGACCGCTGCACAGCAGGTTGGTTCGACTGTTGGTTCAAATTTGTAAACTAGACTTGTGTTGCTTTTTTTGTTTTGTTTTGGGTTTTTTTCACACTGGAGCGTGTCATGTTGGATGAAAGGTAATAGGCAGCCACCCAAAAACGATATTTCATATTTTTCCTATTGTCATGTTTTTGTTTTATCATCTCCTTTTGTACTTTTTAGTTTTTTTACAAATTGATAGTGTGACTTTAACATTTCCCCTTGTAGCATTTCAGACTGTGAGTGAGTGAGTAAACTGATAAAGTAGTTATCTTTGGGGGGGGGGTGTTATTTTCCTTTTTCGAAAGCCAAACCCTGTCAGTTTGCCCTTTTTATAAGTTGAACTTTTATTGATATACCGAGATCCTGGAGTCGCCCAAGGCTCTCCTCTACTATGAGCAAATATTGAGGTAGCCCCTTCGAAAATCCCTTGTTTCCGTCTTGGAGGAGGCGGGAAAAAGGAAAATAAATCTTTATATTGGATTGATGTGTTGAGGTAGCAGATATGGCTGAAGCCATTCATTGAGGAGAAAAAAAACATGTACCATTAGGAGAAAAACAAAAAAAGTGACAATTTTTCGGGACGTGTCCGCAATCTATACTCGTTTTTATGGTCGATGTGCGAAAATACGTTTTTTTTCTTTTCTCTACCTCTTGGGTTTCCTTCAGACAGGAACCAGTCTTGAGGAAAGCTTAACCTTATCTAAACAGTGGACGAAGATCTTATTAATCAAAGGCAACAGCAGAGTTACTCTCTGGTTTTTGGCCCTTGGTTTGGGGCTACACAGACGTCTTAGGAGCAGCCGGCCACTCTTACACTTTTCCACCCAAACAGTGGAAGCTGGCACCGGCTAGTAGGAAAACCCAATTATGATATCGGGTTGGTGTTATTACTGTTGATTATGCGATTTGCAGGAGCCGCCTCGCCCCCACGTTCGCTGCACTCGCCTAGCCTATAGGCTAGGATACGCACTTTGAAACTCGACCCCTTTGTCACAGTGACAGACACGCACGGCTAATGCTAAACATTATACACGGCAGTATAGTTGCGTGCCTGCCAGCCTACAAGGTCTGAGAGGTCACGGTAATCAACCTGTCACTCCGAAATATTTCGTCTTTCATGTCAATTTAAAATAAGAAACGCGACAATGTTATTCTGAAGACGATATTGCTCATGTTAGCTTGAACAGTAAGCTATCCCCTTAAGCGTTAAAGAACACCCTAATTCATCAGCCAAGATATTTTTGGATCATACAAACTCATCCTATAATCCTGATTCACCAAATTGGTTCGTTAGATCGAGAAACCTTCAAGGATCTTTGGGAATAAAACCACGACAACTCAACGGAAATGCATCGTAAATGTGCTACCTGGGTACCAGGAAAGGGAACGCAAAGCTAAAAATATCACATTGAGTTGCAATGGCTTCCCCAAAATGTTCCAGAAGGTTCCCCAACCAACCAACCAACCAACCAACCAAGGATTATCGCCGTCGGGTGAATAAAAGGTCCACAGAAGACCCTCTGTCCTCAAGTTCATGGACCCTGAGAGAGGTTGTTTTCATTACCGCCCCACCTGCCTCCCCTGCTTCCAGCCCCGTGCTAACATAACCCAGAACTGTGCGATGAAAGCGGGGTGTGGGGGGGGGGGGGGGGGGTGGAACCTGGTTGGGAAACGGAAGATGTATCCGGAACCGCGGTGCTCGTACTTGGTCGAACGTCCTGGTCGGTGGAGCCGGGTCATGCAGGGTGCAGGGTGCTTTGGTGACATTGGGCCCCCAAAACATGCCACTTGTTTTCTTTGGGAAACAAGCTCCATATAAGATCCCCTCCTCATCCTCCTCCTCCTCTCTCCCCCCTCCCCCCCCTCCGAGGTCTCCACACCGAGAGAGGGAGCTTGGGCTGTCATGCACCATTAGGCCTTTGAATGATTGAGGCCCTGTGGTTTCAGAATCCCTGCCAATCCAGCCCGTTTGGCGAGGAAGAGCCAAAATAGTTTAAAAAGGACGGGGTGAACCTGTTCTTTGCATTTATTCACAAAATTGTTGTTCAGCAGTGTATAATACGGGACAGGAGCGAATGATTTTTTACGACGGAAATCTGCCTGGATAAGGAATATTGACATCTGGGGGAAAAAAGAGCAGCTCAATATCACATGTAGTTTACCTGAGCTGGATATGACCCGGTATGCACAACTGATCCAATTTCTCTTCTATTTGAATGTGCTTTTCACAACACTTGCTGCTCCATGCCACATTAATTGGCTTTTCCAGGGCTCCTCCAATGACAGCACACAGGTGAATGTTGTTGGATGTTGTTCTCTCTCTCTCTCTCTCTCTCTCTCTCTCTCTCTCTCTCTCTCTCTCTCTCTCTCTCTCTCACGTGTGTGTGTGTTGATGGCTTGTCTAATTGACCAGCCAATGCACCACAGGTGTGCAGCCTCACCCCCCAGCCCCGGACTCTGACCCGGGGCTGGGGTGACGCTGCTTTAAACCGGCCGCCAACCGCACACACTCTCCACAAGTTCTAAACGGTACAAGCATTTATGAGTGACTCTAAAGCCTCATACCGACACAGATTTTGGCAGTGGCGGCGGAGGCTTGCCGTCACGTGCTGCTTTTCGCGTCAAGCGCCATTAGCGACGCGGCACGTGTTGCCGAGGCAACGACCGCGATGTCAGCGGGGATCGTGTGAATCTTGACGTACTTAAGCGGAGACCCTTGCAAAGATGCCCCCCCCCCTTTTCCTTTCTCAGTTATTTTGGCTTCCCTATCCGACCTCCGTTGTTTCCCACGCGTTGTGTAGTTACGAGGACGCCGTGAAACGTCCGAGGGGGGTCTCTGAGACTCAATTTGGCGTGTCTCCGGGAAAATGAGCACAACGTGTTGCTAATGGCCCCTTTAACGACACGGTCCCGATTCTTCATGTCTTCTACAATTTGATGTCCTATATTATATTAGACATAGTCATCCATTCTCTCAGCGGGACGGCGCTTTCCGTTGCACACACGCACACATGCACACACACACACACACACACATTCATAAATCCTGAGAAATTTGAAATATGGGATAGCAGATGTAAGGGGGGGGGTGTGGGTGTAGTGGGGGGTGGCGGTGGCGGTGGCTACGGTTGCTTCACGATGCACACGTGTTGGCGGTTGATGTGATGGTGTTGTTTTCTCTCCCCGCTCCAGGCTGGCGTGCGGGCCAACGAGGACGAGGCGGTGTTCATCCGGGAGTTCTCGCTGGTTCGCCGGGACCACCTCCCCGAGGACTTCCTGCAGGACACCCATGCCCCGCAAAAGCCCGAGGACCCGGTGAGTGAGCGGCTTGTAACTGTTGCCCCCAAAACTGGGCATTCTGGGTAAATCGTTACGAGAAATATCGACCATGCCACTAACCTGATCCCCTAACGTACAAAAAAAAAGTGAAGATCAGTATATATCGGTACGACTTTGAAGCCAAAGTATACGCCGTAAAAACGACTTTCCTTAGAGCATTGGTGTTACTGGGCTTTGGTGGTGTTGGGGTTTATTAAGGAAAAAAACATAAATTATAAGGAAGAATATGCTGTTCGATTTATCCTGTGAAGAGTGGTCGGCATCGGAGACGTGTTCTTCCGTGCCGTTCTTACCCAGCCTCTTACTGTGGGGAGAGTACACAGGTGTCAATAAATAGCATTCCATTAATTACTCTCATTCCCCATAGCTGTGTCAATCACAGGTGTTTTGCCACTGCACTCCCCTTGTCTTCACCGACACTAACCACACCACCTCGCCTCTCACATATCCCCACCGCCTGCGTGGTGGGGATATGTGTTCAACACGTCGGTCTGTGAGACAAAGGGGAGCTTAAAGTTAGGTGTAAACAGGAGCGGCTCCCCAAGCCTTCTTTACGCTTTCAAACGCCACCTGGCACTGCTCGGTCCACTGGACCGGATCTGAGGCACCTTTTCGGGTGAGGTCTATTATAGGGCTGTTCAGTTCCGCAGAGGTGGGAATAAACCACCTGTAATAACCTGCCATCCCTATGAACGCCCTCACCTGGTTTTTAGTCTTTTAGACAGGCTGCATCTCTTTTATCCAGCTGCGGACGCACTCTTCCGCGGCCCAAGTGGTACCCCAAATACCGTACCTCCCTCCATCCCATTACAGACTTCTGCGGTAAGCCCGGCATTCCTAATAGTTTGGCCTTCCACCACCACCCAGTGGAATACTGTGGCCAGGTGTCACTATGGATGATCACATCATACAAGTATGCTGCCGCATACTCCACGTGTGGGCGCAATACCCGGTCCATGAGACGCTGGAACGTGGGCGGGCCCCAAACAACCCAAATGGCAGTGGATAAGGCAGATTTCTTGTGGGAACCTGGAGATAAGGGAATCTGCCAGTAGCCCTTGGTTAAATCCAGTGTTGAATTTTTTTTTGCCATGCCTAGCCGGTCCAGGAGTTCGTCAACCCGAGGCATGGGATGCACGTCAAATTTTGAGACACTATTCACCTTTCGATAGTCGACACAGAAGTGGATAGCCCCATCGGGCTTATTTACAAGAACAATCAGGCTCGCCCATGCACTATGCGACTTCTATTACCCCCATCTCCAGCATAGCCTTTAATTCGTTCTTCTTCGTTGCCGTTTAGCCTGGAAATCCAGACCCACATCTAGAAAGCTGTAGGTCTGGTAATGAGCAATGAAAATGGCCCAACTCGAGGGGCGGCACCAAGCATGCATTTGAAAATATCACTGCACGCAATTGGATAACACTACGACCAATCAGAAGAATACACGGGGTGACGTATCCAGAGAGACGGAAACGAGTTTGTTTTGGAGAATAGTTTGACAGAGAGACGTAAATGTAGCCTAATGGAAATGGAGCCACTAAACGACTTTTGCCGTTTTTGCAAGCAGAATATGAGAATAGTTGGTTTGTACAGATACTCAGTCAACATTTCCAAGTTTAACTCTTTTATTGTAGCGGCCAAAGCCGTTTCAAACAACTGGTGTTCATCCGTAGCCATCTTGCAATGTTTACTGACTGATTCCGGACTGATTCCGTCGCAGCGCTGTCGTCATCTGTTTAGCCCGCTTCTGCCTATATCAGATACACCGATGTGATTGGTTTACGTTGGACAACCCAACTCCGCCATCCAAAAAAGAGACCACCTCCACCAGCGGTAAGAGCGATGTGTCGAAACAGCGCGGCCTCGATACACATACAGTTGGCTCCACGGCGAGTTCTGCCTATCCTGGTGACTAGCACCCGGATGAGTAAGATATATTACCAAAGTCTACCCAATGTCACTTCATAAGCCTCAGCCAACTGACACTATAAGATATGTAGACAGATCCCAATCCCGATGAAGTTTCTACTCAAATCTCGGGTCAGTCCTATATTCCGCTTCACCGGCCACCCGGCTCTCGATCTACAACCCACAAAACCACCCCCCTAACCCTCGTTGTGTACCATCTTGCTTATCCTCATGGTTATTATACACGATCTCGTGTTAGGTTGATATGAGAAGCTATTACTCGCTGTCTGTGTGGTCATATGATTTCCCTCTCTTTTCCTGTTACCCTTGGAATCACAAAGAACAAGGCCTGACTGACAAAAACACCCCACAACACAACCACCCCCGCACTTCTCTTCTCCTCCTGCCATTTGGCCTGGTATCGCTTGCTGGTTAACTCTGCTATTGAAATTTTTCCCATTTCTTCGTCGTGGCAGGTGATGTGCATGTGTTTTATCATTGTCTTTTTAGTTTCTTTATCTCGTGCTGCCGTCTTGGCCTCAAAATGGCATGGAACTGGTTCTTTATGCATTGTTGCTGCTATGTCTGCAACGGTGGATAATAGCCCTGCACCTGGTTTGCGGGGAGGCGAGTCGTGATACCACTCTGCTTGGTGAGATTTTGAGATGATGTGGATTTTCTTGTGCATTTGTTTATTCTTAAGAGTGTGTACACACCTATTAATCTGTAATTAATAACATCTCATTATTTTAATGTTTTTCCAAGTTATTTGTTGTTCTCCTAGTGTAAACCTTACAGATCGTACTGCATAAGTGTTTGTTCTGTGAGGTTGTTCAGTTTTGGTTACTCAAATACATATTATTGTTGCTTACCATTCTAAATTAAACACAATGACAACAATTTGAAAAGTATCAAGTTTGAACTTTATTTACATTCAGTAATTTTCAAAACAGTTGAAGGAACAAAGAACTTTGAAGAAAGTATGGCAGTGATGCTATTTATAATTATCAATTATGTACAAGTGTCAGTCTGAGATCTCCAGTAAAGACAGTCCAGATTGAACTGAGGCTACTGAACTGCTGCATGAGGCTTCCATTTGTTCCTTATCCTCCTCATCAAAGTAACCGGTGTAGTCTGCATCTGGTACCAAGAAGTCCTCAAGAGGCAGATCTACTTCAGAAAATTCAAAGTCACGGAAAACCTCTGAAAAAATTCTTAAAATGTCCTGTGCATGTTTTCTTTGGAACACAGGGAGATTATCAATGATGATGGTGGCATCAAATATCTCTGTGCTGTGTTCCAGAACAGAGTCAATGAGGTCATCCTAATCAAACCCCTTTCCTCCTGTGTGACCTCTCTGCTTCTACCAGTTGGAGAAACCTCCTGTTTTGACAGTTCATATGCAGGGGTTGCCACATCACAACCTTCTGAACTGCAAGCACAGACTGAATGGCAATGCGTGCAGCACAAATGTCCCGGTTCAAAACTTTCTGTGTTGTGTTCAAAATGAGAGAACAAGGCTTTCCGAAAACAGGAAGTGGTGCTTTTTTTAATTAAACTTTTCACAGCCTCTTCTACTTTTGTGTGCTGCTTGATGCATAGGACCGATGGCGTGGGAAAAGTGAAGAAAAAGCCGGTCTCTGCGCCCGCCAAAAACTGATTCCGCATAGGAGATGGCGTCCACCAGTCTGTGTCGAAAACATAAAAAACCCCCACAGGAGAGTGGTAAAAGTGGTAGTGGCCCCCCAAGTGCAGGTCGCCCACGGAACAAACCTCTGCACACATTCAACCTAAACGTGGGTCCTGCGTAGTTAAATGGGAGGCGCAAGAGGATGTAGGCATCCGGCTCACGTGTGTGAGACTTATTTTACCCGAGTGAGACACGCCCATAGAGTTGACAAGATGCTCAGAGACCCTCCGTCCCCGGGTAACGGGTCTTCGACGGCATGTCCCCTCGTAACATAACCAAAAACGCTGTGGGAGAGCATAAACGCCTGAAGGTCTGCCTGAGGATAGCCCGAAGCCAAAAATAACACTGTATCGTAACAGCGCGACAAAAAGGCCGCGGTGGAGCCGCGAGGCAATACTTTGCAAGTGGTACATACCTGCCACAGTGGGTAAAGCATTACAGCGCTCCAATGATTTCTCCACTCAGCCTTCCCCTGCTGGAAACATCCATCCCAAAGCAGGCCAGTTACAGCAGACGCAGGCTCAGTCTCCGCTTAAGTACGTCAAGATTCACACGATCCCCGCTGACATCGCGGTCGTTGCCTCGGCAACACGTGCCGCGTCGCTAATGGCGCTTGACGCGAAAAGCAGCACGTGACGGCAAGCCTCCGCCGCCACTGCCAAAATCTGTGTCGGTATGAGGCTTTAGAGTCACTCATAAATGCTTGTACCGTTTAGAACTTGTGGAGAGTGTGTGCGGTTGGCGGCCGGTTTAAAGCAGCGTCACCCGGCCCCCGGGTCAGAGTCCGGGGCTGGGGTGAGGCTGCACACCTGTGGTGCATTGGCTGGTCAATTAGACAAGCCATCAACACACACACATGTGAGAGAGAGAGAGAGAGAGAGAGAGAGAGAGAGAGAGAGAGAGAGAGAGAGAGAGAGAGAGAGAGAGAGAGATCCAACAACATTCACCTGTGTGCTGTCATTGGAGGAGCCCTGGAAAAGCCAATTAATGTGGCATGGAGCAGCAAGTGTTGTGAAAAGCACATTCAAATAGAAGAGAAATTGGATCAGTTGTGAATACCGGGTCGTATCCAGCTCAGGTAAACTACATGTGATATTGAGCTGCTCTTTTTTCCCCCAGATGTCAATATTCCTTATCCAGGCAGATTTCCGTCGTAAAAAATCATTCGCTCCCGTCCTGTATTATACACTGCTGAACAACAATTTTGTGAATAAATGCAAAGAACAGGTTCACCCCGTCCTTTTTAAACTATTTTGGCTCTTCCTCGCCAAACGGGCTGGATTGGCAGGGATTCTGAAACCACAGGGCCTCAATCATTCAAAGGCCTAATGGTGCATGACAGCCCAAGCTCCCTCTCTCGGTGTGGAGACCTCGGAGGGGGGGGAGGGGGGAGAGAGGAGGAGGAGGATGAGGAGGGGATCTTATATGGAGCTTGTTTCCCAAAGAAAACAAGTGGCATGTTTTGGGGGCCCAATGTCACCAAAGCACCCTGCACCCTGCATGACCCCGGCTCCACCGACCAGGACGTTCGACGAAGTACGAGCACCGCGGTTCCGGATACATCTTCCGTTTCCCAACCAGGTTCCACCCCCCCCCCCCCCCCCCCACACCCCGCTTTCATCGCACAGTTCTGGGTTATGTTAGCACGGGGCTGGAAGCAGGGGAGGCAGGTGGGGCGGTAATGAAAACAACCTCTCTCAGGGTCCGTGAACTTGAGGACAGAGGGTCTTCTGTGGACCTTTTATTCACCCGATGGCGATAATCCTTGGTTGGTTGGTTGGTTGGTTGGGGAACCTTCTGGAACAGTTTGGGGAAGCCATTGCAACTCAATGTGATATTTTTAGCTTTGCGTTCCCTTTCCTGGTACCCAGGTAGCACATTTACGATGCATTTCCGTTGAGTTGTCGTGGTTTTATTCCCAAAGATCCTTGAAGGTTTCTCGATCTAACGAACCAATTTGGTGAATCAGGATTATAGGATGAGTTTGTATGATCCAAAAATATCTTGGCTGATGAATTAGGGTGTTCTTTACCGCTTAAGGAAATAGCTTACTGTTCAAGCTAACATGAGCAATATCGTCTTCAGAATAACATCGTCGCGTTTCTTATTTTAAATTGACATGAAAGACGAAATATTTCGGAGTGACAGGTTGATTACCGTGACCTCTCAGACCTTGTAGGCTGGCAGGCACGCAACTATACTGCCGTGTATAATGTTTAGCATTAGCCGTGCGTGTCTGTCACTGTGACAAAGGGGTCGAGTTTCAAAGTGCGTATCCTAGCCTATAGGCTAGGCGAGTGCAGCGAACGCGGGGGCGAGGCGGCTCCTGCAAATCGCATAATCAACAGTAATAACACCAACCCGATATCATAATTGGGTTTTCCTACTAGCCGGTGCCAGCTTCCACTGTTTGGGTGGAAAAGTGTAAGAGTGGCCGGCTGCTCCTAAGACGTCTGTGTAGCCCCAAACCAAGGGCCAAAAACCAGAGAGTAACTCTGCTGTTGCCTTTGATTAATAAGATCTTCGTCCACTGTTTAGATAAGGTTAAGCTTTCCTCAAGACTGGTTCCTGTCTGAAGGAAACCCAAGAGGTAGAGAAAAGAAAAAAAAGGTATTTTCGCACATCGACCATTAAAAACGAGTATAGATTGCGGACACGGTCCCGAAAAATTGTCACTTTTTTTGTTTTTCTCCTAATGGTACATGTTTTTTTTCTCCTCAATGAATGGCTTCAGCCATATCTGCTACCCGAACACATCAATCCAAAATAAAGATTTATTTTCCTTTTTCCCGCCTCCTCCAAGACGGAAACAAGGGATTTTCGAAGGGGCTACCTCAATATTTGCTCATAGTAGAGGAGAGCCTTGGGCGACTCCAGGATCTCGGTATATCAATAAAAGTTCAACTTATAAAAAGGGCAAACTGACAGGGTTTGGCTTTCGAAAAAGGAAAATAACACCCCCCCCCCAAAGATAACTACTTTATCAGTTTACTCACTCACTCACAGTCTGAAATGCTACAAGGGGAAATGTTAAAGTCACACTATCAATTTGTAAAAAAACTAAAAAGTACAAAAGGAGATGATAAAACAAAAACATGACAATCGGAAAAACATGAAATATCGTTTTTGGGTGGCTGCCTATTAACTTTCATCCAACATGACACGCTCCAGTGTGAAAAAAATGCAAAAAAAACCCCAAAACAAAACAAAAAAAGCAACAAAAGTCTAGTTTACAAATTTGAACCAACAGTCGAACCAACCTGCTGTGCAGCGGTCCGGAGCGAAGAGTTATGGGAGCGAAAACAGGCTTGCGATACATCTACCGGCTCCTTGGATGGGCCACTTGGCTCCGGTCTCATGTTCCACTTCCTTCTCCCCCAGGTGGAACTGAAGAGGTTCTGTATATAAACCCTCTCTCTCCTCACCTCCTCCACCCAAAGGCTCCCCACTTGCTGTTGTACTGCTCGACCCCAACGCAGTTCCCCTTGTGCAATGTGCACAATGTGATGTGTGGACGAGCGCCAGGGAGCTGGACCTCCACAGTCTACTCCCTATTGTGTAGACACTAGTGTAGAAAGACCTCAGTCCTACTGTGTAGAGACACTAGTGTAGAAAGACCTCAGTCCTACTGTGTAGAGGCCTCAGTCCTACTGTGTAGACGCCAGTGTAGAAAGACTTCAGTCCTACTGTGTAGTCTAGGCACCAGTGTAGAAAGACTTCAGTCCTACTGTGTAGAAAAGACCTCAGTCCTACTGTGGAGGCACCAGTGAAGAAAGACTTCAGTCCTACTGTGTAGAAAGACCTCAGTCCTACTGTGTACAAAGACCTCAGTCCTACTGTGGAGACACCAGTGAAGAAAGACCTCAGTCCTACTGTGGAGGCACCAGTGAAGAAAGACTTCAGTCCTACTGTGTAGAAACACCTCAGTCCTACTGTGGAGACACCAGTGAAGAAAGACTTCAGTCCTACTGTGTACAAAGACCTCAGTCCTACTGTGTACACATAGTCATGTTTCATTTTGAGTGCCTGCTATTGGCCAACATGATTCATTCTGCTATTGGCCAAGATTCATTCTGATTGAATAAAATATTGAGTGGCCGGGCAAAGTCTCCCTGCCACTTTCGTCTGACAAAACGTAGGACCTTCGTTATGATCCGGGAGAACAGGCGGGTAGGCAGGCAGGCAGGCAGGCAGGTCATTAAGCAAGGCAGGTGGTGAGACAGGTAAACACAAAGTAGCACGTGATGTTCAGGCCAGGAAAAGTGAGTTTGAATTAGGGGATGCAACGGTAGACGAAATATCGTCGTCGCGGTATGCCGGCATTCACTTTCATTTTCCAAACCTGGTTCTGAAACACACGCGTTGTACAATCAGAGGCGCAAGAGTAACGGTAGCCCAGGCCTGGCCAAACCCGTGGCTTGCCTGGTTTCATGTCTCTTACGTTCATATCGAATTTTGGTGTTTTTTTTAGTGCTGTCAAAGTTAACGCAGTCATCACAGATGATGCGCCAAGGATGCGCAATGACGCTACCATGAAGGCGCGCGACGGGCTTCGAGTCAGCGTCTCTGGGGGGGGGGGGGGTCCGTTTATTTCGCGGTTCTGATGGGGGGGGGGTCCGTTATTTCCGGGTCTGATGGGGGGGGGGGGGGGTCCGTTATTTCGCGGTTTCTGATGGGGGGGGTCCGTTAATTCGCGGTTCTGATGGGGGGGGGGGGGGGCGTTAATTCGCGGTTCTGATGGGCGGGGGGGTCCGTTAATTCGCGGTTTCTGATGGGGGGGGGTCCCGTTACAGTCGCACGGTACTGATGGGGGGGGGTCCGTTAATTCGCGGTTCTGATGGTGGGGTGTCCGTTAATTCGCGGGTTCTGATGGGTGGGGGGGTGTCCGTAATTCGCGGTTCTGATGGGGGGGGTCCGTTAATTCGCCCGGGGTACTCGATGGGGGGGGGGGGTCCGTTCATTTGCGGTTCTTGATGGGGGGTGCTCCGTTAATTCGGAGCACCCTAAGTAAATATTAGGATACCGAAACCGTATCGTTACCGTGGACCAAAAACCGTGAGACATACGTACCGTGGGCACACTGTACCGTCGCATCCCTAGTTTGAATCCCAAAAAACATTAAAATAAGTGGAAAATGACACTAAAGTGTAAAATGTGTTGTGAAACATGGGGTTCAATGCCCCTGTACAGTTTCCTACAGCCCCAAAATAAGTCCTTACTTCCCTTTAGTCACTTCAAAATAAGAGTCTTCTGACTTCCTGCGGTCTTTCAATTAATTAAAGTGAACAAAACGGAAGTGCCATTATCCAACAGGGCTGCAAATCAAATCCAATCCAACAACAACAAAAAGTGTTGCGGTTTTGCAAGTCCGTTTGTCTTCCTTGACGTTTACAAGGACACATTCCTGTGTTTGTCGTGTTGTTGAACCGCATCACGTCAAGGAGAACACGATAACATACAAATAAAGAAGAGTTAGGGACAGGAAGGAACAGGACATGATACATGAATGGTGGGCCGGGGGGGGGGGGGGGCGATGGTGGTAAATGAAACATGGAGTGACATGAATGAACATAAGGTAAAACCTTCTAGTGAGTTCCCAGGGGAGGCTGGAATGTGTGTGTGTGTGTGTGTGTGTGTGTGTGAGTTTGAATCGCAGTTGAGTTACATCTGCTGCTCCTCCCGCTCATTACAAGGGGAGGCGCGGCCGCCGGAATGCTATCACTTCATGTCTTCACCGTCTGATGATGATGATGATGATGATGATGTCATACTTTTTGGATCCACGCCAAACTGAAGACCAGACCACGATGCAAAGAGCCCCCCCCCCCCCTCGTTCCCTGTAACAACACTTAAAATGATTTTACATTTTTTTTTAAAAACATCTTACTGTGCCATTAGCGATATATTGTTGTTTCACTCTCTTTGGACAAATGTACTCCTTGTAAGTCACTTACAAGCATCTGCAAAATTTCCAAAAAAGCCCGAAATGTAAATGTAAATGTGAACAAATATACTGTATATATAACGTTCTATGTCTTAATTGACTCTTTTTTCAACACTGGCGACATTTGAAAGAGTGGGCTAGCGTTCACGGCGGGAGGTTGCAGTCCTTTGCCATCGGCACAGACTAGATCCCAAAAACTGACGCGCCGAAAACTGAACCCCGGATGGTCCGTGGCCCCCGGGCTTGTGGTAATTGGAAGCAAATCTTGCGGTGTGTGTCTCCGACAAAAGACGCCCGTCTCGTCCGACAATACGCGACGGATAACAATCTGATCCACTACCAGGGCCGTGGTGGTTGGCTGAATAGTAAAATATGTTGTTAGGGCATTATTGTTACTCTTGATTCTTTGGCGAGCCCTGACAGCTTACATGGTGGGGGGCTCGTATCACCACAGGCTACGGTTTGTCCTGCCGGGTGACCGTGTGTTCAAGACAGTTTGAGAATAAACTTGCTTTCTGATATCAGCGGACTGACCCAACAAGCGTGACCCAACAACTACACACACACCTCGGTTCCCACGGTGACTCGGTCGTCGGGGAGACTGATTAGTCTGGACTCATTTTCCCAAAGACATTCATTTTCACTTTGTGACGGAGACCAGGTCTTCCTGCCACAGGGATTGAGTTATTTCCTTCTCTTCGGTTCATTTTTTACAACTATTCTTTCGAAGGCAACCACAGTGCTCTCTCAAGTGTTTTGCAATACATTTTTAAATAAAAAATTGTACCTGACAACTTATTATTACCCGAATACCTTGATCTTGACATTGACTCATTATGTATCTCGATCCCGCACCATCTCTGGCATCTTGAAAATACTTAATGAGATTTGGTTTGAGACAAGGTTGTTGTTGTTTGTTGTTGTTGTTGTTGTTGTTGTTGTTGTTGGGCGTCATCGGGGTGAAATAGAACAATCACAATTTATGCCCTTGAATCCAGACGACGACAAAAAAAACAAAAACTAAGGATGGATCATATATTAACCTACTTTTGGGTCACGGTTCAATCAGACACATATTCCCCGGTGGTTTCCCCCACGTTCTCCCCCCTCCTCAAAGTCTTCCCAACGTGAGAGAAAAACCTGGAAAAAAAAAAGAAACCTTGAAAGGCCTCGACTCCCTTCTGACATAATGGCTCTGATTTCACTTCTCCACCCAGTTTATATCCTCCATCACACACCCACTAAAAGACACATACCGCATTTATTCTCTCTGACCGCTGCGCCTGCACATGATGGATGACCCCGGCTATTTATTATACGGCTTGCTATTTCGGCGCGCCTCGTGCATCTGGGCTCTGGGGTGTTACTGGGAGAACGGATGGGCACCGTGCACGTGTGCATGTGTGTGTGTGTCATCTCCAGGCCAGTTTAAATTCAACCCTACGACTCAAACGTAGAACGCGTGACGTGAACATAAACAGCGGGGTCCAAGTGATTCATTAAAAAAAGGTGTGCGGTGCCGTATAGAGACACACAGAGGACACAACGTTATCTCACTCGGGGATACAAATGTGTAAGGGAGGAGACCGGGGGGGAGACACGGAGACAGTGATAAGTGAAGGTAAAAGATTTAAAGGGATTAGCGTCCAAAGAGAAGAGAACCTATACGTTTCAGAAAAAGTCTTGATGCTGTAATGCGCCCGTCGCTTTACAGTCAAGTTTAATCCCCGGCAGCGCTTCGTATACGTTCCGCCCCACGACGGCTACGGGACCCCCGATGAGAGACACGGGTTGCTGTCACGAGAGAAGCATTAGCCGTGCGTAACCGATGGTTACGGTGTCTGCCGTGGTGGAGGACGTACAGCGGGTGTACGCTTCATTACCTTATCTGAAGTAACCGGCCAACGATGGCCGATAAAGCAGCACGCATGCATGAGACGTGAAGCATGTGGGTAGGACCCATGGGGGGGGGGCCTATAGGGTGCCTGTTTGTTTTCGGTGCTACGAACATGTATGGTGTTTTTTAATCGTATATCATTATCACACACACACACACACACACACACACATAGACATACACACATGTGCCATCACTCTCTCACACACACACACATGCACACGCACACGCACACACACACGCACACGCACACACACACGCACGCCACAGCTGACCTTCTTAAAGATGTCATAAAGATGTGATTGTGATTGCCAGCTGGGAGGCACCATTACAATACCACACACACCATATGCGGCCAGGGTACCAGGTTCACACACATGCACCCACACACACACACACACACGCACACACACACAAAATGGTGACCACAGACACAATGATTTATGACGACTCTCAGCAAAGCTGTAAATCCGTCGCCCTCTCTTCCATCCTGGGGGTCCAAGTCGAACCAAACAAAGGTCTGCCTTTTCCCCTCTTTTTACCGTGAGAATCGGCACGATCGACGCTCGCTACCTCCGCAACTCGGCAAAGGAAACTCTAGAAAGACGGATAGGAGGATGAGGAGCAGGTGACGAAGAGCGGGCGATTGGTCTCCCCTCCTCGTGATATGAACGCCGAAAGAAGAAAATAAAAACCTCACAGGTGTCAGATGCTAATCCGACGCGTCTGTGCAGCATCGCGCTCGGCCCACGTCTCGAGTGCGCTCCTAATCCCGAGGCACCGGGTTCAAGTTTCATAAAAGAAAAATGTTTTAAATCATTAGAATCCCATTTTTTTTTTACACAATAGAGATTGACTGTGAACACGATGTGTTGATGTGGCAATACATCTCGCTCTGTTTCTCCTGTGTGGGAATCTCAAAACATTTTGCAGACGGTGCCAGAAACAGAGCCAGCGGTGAAATTTGGCATTCTCTCTCTCTCTCTCTCTCTCTCTCTCTCTCTCTCTCTCTCTCTCTCTCTCCCCCTCTCTCTCTCTCTCTCGCTCCATAAAAAGTTCCAGAGTGACATTCCCAGTGTGTGTTGCCACGAGCACGTTTATTATTCCAATGTAGGCTGTAAACCGAAGCACGAGGCAAATAGCATAATCAACAAGGAAAGAACTCACGAAATATATCGGCTTAATCTCAAATAATAGCCCTCAGTCGTGTGTGCGTTTGTGTGTGCGTGTGTGTGTGTGTGTGTGTGTGTGTGTGTGTGTGTGCAAGTGTGCGTGTCCCAACTTAAGTGCTTCTCATGTATTCAAGCAAATAATCCTCGCTCCACGTCTGGGGAGAAAAACCCCACTTTCTTCTCCCCCCTCCATTATTTGTCGTTATGTCCCCCTGCCGCACCATTACACACTTAAATAGCACTTGTGGGCGCCCCGTGTCATGACTGGGCGCCCACCGTGTGAAGCGCGTTTTAAAACCACGGCTCCCAGATGAGCGATGTGTCAGTTAGCGTGGCTTTTCCCGAAACAAAAAAAAAAAAAGAACCACCGGTTAGCACCCGCAAATATCCGCAGCAAACACCTCCGAAAGCCTCTTCTGGTGAAGAGTACTCGTCAAGGACCGGGAGCTCATCATCGGCTTCGACGGAGAGAGACGGTGGTCCGCGCAAAACGCCCGCCGTTTACCGCCTACACGTCAAAACCCATGTCACAAGACGGCTTCGTGGCGGTCACGTGAAATACCGCCCAGCAGGACAGAGCCCCGGAGGAGCCGTTCGAGAGCGAGCTCGTCTGTGGTTTTTTTTTAACGACCACAGTTTCGCCCGCCGACGTTCCCACGGCCCGAATTAAGGCCCCACAGGTTTGCGGTGTGTCGTCGTGGGCAACCACCGCGGTCTTCACGTCCATATTCCGCGGGCGGCGTTCCCCGAAGAGTGCTGACCTCATCGGCGCGCGGGGGGGGGGGGGGGGGGGGGGGGGGTTGGCACAGTTGGCCCCAATTTATTTTGTATTAAACATAATCCTCAAATATCCGGCCCCCAGAAATCACAACATCATGCGGTGCCATCGCCGCCGCCACCACCAGCCACCACCACCACCGACTCCCACCGACTCCCACTGCTGCCATTTTGTCCAGCTTGTTTTTGAATGTGGGCTGCGGTGGATCCTGTGTGAGTCCGTCCCTCAGTTCCCAAGGCCTGTTACTTAAAAAGTGGTGTTTAAGTGCCTTTACTTTACAGAGCATGACAAGAGAGAGAGAGAGAGCGAGAGAGTGGGCACAAGTCTCTATATAATGGTTTTACGAGTCACGCATGAAAGTCTGGCCAGAGAGCGGTGCATTACCACATCTCCGTTTGTGTTTGAGAAGGGATTTCGTTCAGGTACTGGAGGACATTTTAAGAAGCCATCGTGAGCAGGCGTCTGGGACCAAGACATTGGTCGGAGGTGAGGAACCCTGAACCTGAATAGAGTTACATCTTAAGATAGTAAAATATCTCATAAAAAAAAACAGACTTCACTTTAAACCTGGATCTGAGGTTTAAAGTGAAATCAGAGCATGAACATAAACTGGTCTTCAGCTCCCCGCACGAAAAATAAAGTGAGGGCCGCTGATGGAAGCCAGGAACGCTGCCTTCCGTCAATCTTGTTATTTCGCAGACACGGAGGACGTGCCGCATAGATATGAGAGTCGATATATAACAAAGGAGGATGTATGTGTGTGTGTGTGTGTGGTGTGGTGTGTGGGGTGGGGAGGTGGAGGAGGAGGTGGAGGTGGAGGTGGTGGGGGGATCATTAATCCAAACGCTAAGTAGACGTTGACTCGTGATGCTAGAGGCCTGGCCGCCGCCCAGAACGCGGTCCTTTATCAGCTCCCTCTCGGGGCTCGCTTGACCAGCTCCCCCCCCCCCCCCCCTGGTTTAACCAAACAAGATCCCGATAGAATTTAAGACGGCCAACGTCTACGATGTCGGCGACGTCCGCGCTGTGCTTCATGCCGGAAATACGTTCATTCTGCCATGAATCGGGATCCACAATGTTTGCGATGTTCCGATTTGTTTTCCGATTAATTTCCGATAAGATTTTCCCGTTTC
>PIJE02000290.1:0-2500 GCA_002895965.2 Coryphaenoides rupestris | reverse complement strand
TTGTGTGTTGTGTGTGTGTGTGTGTGCGTGTGCGTGTGTGCGTGCATGTGTGTGTGCCTACTTGCGGTGCACCTCGCCACCTCAGGAACGCCGAGGCGACAGCGTGGATGATGTCAGGATTAGAGGGAGGGAGAGAGGAGGGAGGGGGAGAGAAGAGAGAACGAGAGAGAGAGAGAGAGAGAGAGAGAGAGAGAGAGAGACTCAGCACTTCTGTGTACTGCAGACAACGGGCCGTCCCGAAGCGGTGGTTTTGTAACGCGGTAAAACATTTTATGTGTGGCGTGTTTTATTTCCACTGCAGGAATCACTTTTGTTAAACTCTCGTAATTAATCATTTTCACGTCATTTGCACTTACTTGTTTACGACGTGAAAACTCCCATCCACCAACAACAACGTCTTAAAGGGGCCCCTATTTTACCAGCGGGTGAGAGTGTGATTAGTGTGCCGTAGTGACATCACAAGTGGGAGTGCCCACCCAGATGTATGATAGGATAGATGCGCCTACTGGTACAGCCCCCCCGGGTGAGTTGATCTCTCATCAGCATACTAGGTGGACACTCCCACTTGTGATGTCACTTCGTCACGATGACAATTTTAGTCACATGACAATTTTGAAACGGCTTGTAATGGCTAATCACGCTCACACCTGGTGGTATAATAGGGCCCCTTTAACAGAGTTCTGAGATTAGATGATAGGAGGAGGAGGTGGAGGTGGTGATGGTGGTGGTGGTGCGTCATTTGGCCGAAGTTGGAGACCAATTTGTAATCACAAATGCAAAGTTATAGATCTCCCAAAACCAACACATAGACCGTGGCGATCAGATCGTGGGAACATTGGAAAACACACACACACACACACACACACACACTCCTTATGTTATACAATAGTCAATTAGTTGATGCTCACATCCGACACCCGAGTCTCCACGTGAGGGGGGGAGTCCCAGACCCAGACCTTGACTGGGGTGGTGGTGGGGGTGGGGGGGTGGTGGTTAGGGAGACCGCCACATCTGCACTCTGTCACTGATCACCAGGTCACAGCACATGTGCATGTATGTGTACAATATGTGTGTGTGTGTGTGTGTGTGTGTGGGTGGGTGTGTGTCCGTGCGTTTTTGAGTGTTTAAGAGCGGTCCCTACAGTCCCTGTAATCCCCCCCTCCCCTCGCCCCTTGAGCTCCCTGGGAAAAAACAGGGGAAGCAGTCACAAGACACACGCGCACACACACACACACACACACACACACGCACACACACACACGCACTTAATCAAAATGATATTCAGAGTATGCAGTGAAATTCCGCAGACGAGACTTGTGTGCAAGTACACACGTGCACACATGCGCAGATACACTCCCAAGCCATAAAACTCCACCGCCTCCTCGCTCCCCTCCTCCCTCGCCCGCTCACCCCAAGCAGGGTTCACGTCCCAGCGCCTCCTGGATCCCTTGGGCTCGTACGCTCGTCGGAGGACGTTCTACTGGCACTTCAAAACGGTACTTAGCGTCGTGTAGCATCTCATCCCGGCCAGCTCGCTGTTTACCGGCGCGGGGGCGAACCCGGCAATTATTATGAGTGCTGGAAACTTGTTCTATTAGCCCAGCAATTATGAAGTGCTTGAAGAGACGTGTCCTCTTCCAATCTCACCGTAGCCAAGCGTCAGCGATATATATTGTTGTTTCAGCGTCTGCTAAAAGCACTAAATTGTAAAAATGCAGAAGTGAAGTGGAACATGTGCGCTCCACACAAACGCTCCGGCACCAGCGCTGCCGTGTGTCAGGTCTACGACTGTCCTGAAGTCTGCCGGACATGCGGCCTTGCACAAGAGCACAGTATAAAGTATAGATATTACAGTATAAATCACAACAGGGTGAGGTCATAGCGAAAGTTATTGGTGCATCGCTGTAACTCATTGCAAAGTATTACATTATATTTTTCTCTGCTGTGTCCCAATCAAAAAAATGGCTGAATTCTCATAATAGACTGAACAATGTGTGTGTTTTCCTTCCCGGGTCGTTTAGTTTATCAAGTTGATAAGTCAGGTACGCTCGCAAGCAGTTGATAAGACAGCTATGTTGTTGAGTGTTGCTATGGTTACAGGTCGGTTAGCGGATGAATTAAGAAGTGGTTTAACTTGAGCCGAACTACTATGTGGACAATGCGCAGTTTTAACGCGCACACCTGCCGGCCAATCACACGAGAGAGCATACACCCGGAGCCAGAGCATGGTATGAAAGCGACTGTGTGAGTGTGTGTGTGTGTGTGTGCGTGTGCGTGTGCGTGTGTGTGTGCGTGTGTGTGTGCGTGTGTGTGTGTGTGTGTGTGGGGTTGGTGGCTGGTTTAAGCAGCCTTACCTGGTCACCGAGTCAGGCTGACTAGAGTCTGGGTCCATCACCACACACACACACACACACACACACACACACACGCACACACACACACACACACCCCGTTTTCCCCCACTTTGAGCGGCGTGTAGCAGGAGCAATTCGCTACCCCA
>PIJE02000289.1:416871-450978 GCA_002895965.2 Coryphaenoides rupestris | reverse complement strand
ATCACAACGGTGGCCGTTTGTTTGAAAGCAGCCCACCTGACCGCGGCCAGAAGAGAGAGAGAGCAGAGAGAGAGAGAGAGAGAGAGAGAGAGCAGAGAGAGAGAGAGACGCGTCCTATTGTACATTTCTCTTTCTCATCGGATTGTTGTGTTTGTCACCTGCGTGCCTGGCGTGCATGGAGTGTGATTTGTTTTGTTCCTCTTCATTGATTCACATGCGCGCTCTCTCTCCTCTCTCTCATCTCCTCTCTCCTCTCTCTCTCTCTCTTCTGCCTCTCTCCCTTCTCTACTCTCTCTCTCCCTCTCTCCCTCTCCTCTCTCTCTCCCTCTTTCTCTCTCTCTCTCTCTTCTCTCTCTCTCTCTCCCTCTCTTCTCTCTCTCTCCCTCCTCCCCCCTCTCTCCCCCATCTCTCTTGATAAGTACATCAAATAAACAAACAACGGCAGGCGGATTCTCTTGCCACGCCTGGCATGTCGAAACGACACGTTTGTGTTGTGTGTTTTGAAGGCGACACGTCGCGTGTGGCTGCGTGGTGCGTGGCGTGTTTCTTTGTGTCTTGAAACACGCGAGGTCTGTCCACAAGCTGCAATTACATCCCGAGCCCGTAAAAAAGCGTCAAAAGAGACGAAACTCGTAAGTGCGATAACGAGCTTGAGCGGATCGGGGGTCTCCCTCGATATGTTTCACTTCGCTTTCTTACTGGGCTTTACTCTCCGCCCTTGCCCCTCCGTCTCTCCGCAGCCATAGAGTCTCCGTGACCCTTTTTGCCCTTTTCCCGTTTTTTTTTTGCCCCCCAGCGGGGAGGGGCCAAGCCCCAGGTTGGTGAAAAATAAAGCAAACAGACATGGCTCCCCATTTATACAGCAGGTGGGTGACAAGGATACAACAGCCATCGGACTCAGGGGAGAGACAGGCACTAATAGGCATGCGTAGGGGTGAGAGTTGGAGGGTAGCGTGAGGGGTAGGCTGAGGGGTGAGGGTGCAGGCCCGCGTGAGGGGTAGCGGTGAGAGTTGAGGGGAGCTGTCGGGACACGTCGCGGACCCCCCTCCCCCCCCCCGCTCCCCCCCCCCGTAAACCGTCGCCGATGACATGGGCATGACGGCGGTATGGATGATGGATGTCATCGACCGTGAAAGGGCGGGACCGACTGCGCTAATTAAAGCTCGGGGGAGGGCTGGGTGCTGGGGGTGGGGGGTCGGAGTAGTGGTAGTTAAGGGGGGGGGGGGAGGGCAGGTGTCATCATCAGCGTCGTCCCCCATGGGACGAAGAGGATGATGATGATGGTGATGATGGCAGCTGTTATTTGTGAGCGACAGGACTGCACTAATAGCGGGGGGGGGGGGGGGGCAGGGTTCGGCCGGCCAGTTTTGGGTCGGTCGTCACCTATCACCATCATGTCATCATCATCCATCATCATCTCGGCATCGTGGTGATGATGATATGGAGATAGCGATGTGATGCGGAGAAGGAGAGGAGGGCGTTTGGCATGAGCTCCCCAGTGCGGCATGACGATGAGTCATGATTTGGGCCGGGACTCGCGAGTTCCCACAGCACCGCCCGCCCCCACCCCCCCCCCCCCCCGCCCCCCGCGCGCCACCCCCCCCCCCGGCTTCATCGAGTCGTGCCGCTGAATTAAATCGCCAAAAAAACAACGACGAGGGGACGAGGGGGGAAAAAAAGACATTGACAAATTGTATTGCCGGTGGTGGTGGTGGTGGAGCGTGTGGAGGGAGGAGAGGAGGAGTGGCGTTTGGAGCGAGGAGGTGAGGGCGTCGTGGGAAGGAGCGAAAACACACACCACACACACACACACACACACACACACACACACACACACACACACACACACACTCCTCCTCCTCCTCCCTCCCCGCGCTGGGAATGACAAGGAGTGCGTGGTTGCCGTCACCTCCCGGGGGAAGGAGGCAGGGTGGCGAAGGGGGGTGAAAAATGGCGTCTCTCAAACAAGGCGAGGCGGGTGGTGGGCGGGGGGGGGGAGGGGGGAGGGGTTGGCCGGACACGGGGGCGGGTGAGACGGCGAGAGGAGAGAGAGAGAGAGCCCAAACTTAATTATCTTTTTACGCCAGCTTTGTGGTGTAAGACGCAGGCGAGGGGGGTGGAGTCCGGGGGGGGGGGGTGGGTGGCTTCATATTTAAAGGACGGCGGTGCCCTGATTATGTGACATCCTGGGAGACATCGGGTTGGTGGTGGCGGTGGTGGAGGGGAGAGGCCGGCGGGCCAGGAGTCATTACCCCTCGCCAAATAGATTTCTCTTTTTGTTTTTTTCCTTCTCACTCCCCCCTCCCCTCCTCACAAACCCCCCCCCCCCTCACTCCCCTCCCTCCCCCCTTCTCCCTCCTCACCCCCCGACGGGCCCTGTGGTCAACAGAGAGAATAATTAGCTTCAGAATACCGGATGTGGTGTGTTTGTTGGTGTGTGTTCTGTCTGTGTCTGTGTCGTGTGTCTGTGTGTGGTGTGTGTGTGTGTGTGTGTTCGTGTCCGTGCCGCTGTCTGTGCTGTTTGTGTCTGGTGTGTGTGTGTGTGTGTGTTGTGTGTGCTGTGTGTCTGTTGTTTGCGGTGTGTTCTGTGTGAGTCTGTGTGTGTTGTGTGTGCTTCTATCTGTCTGTATGTGTGTGGGTGTTGTTGTAAATCTTTATAAATACACTCACAAACGACTTGGGTCTATATGCTCTGCATCATATGAGTGTTGTGGGGGGGGGCGTCTTCCACCGGGACGCATACCTAAGTGTGTGTGTGTGTTGTGGGCCTGCTCGTGGTGGAGGACTCGTGTTCTCGCGTGTAATCCGCCCGGCGGTGCGGCAATCAGACGCTCTCCTCTGCCTCACAGATGGCTCGACGTGGGCAAGGGAAGGAACGAGGAAAAAAAGCGGAATAAAAAAAACCCCAAGCAGGGTTATTTTGCGACGGTGTGAAAGCGAACGCGCTGCCACCATTATCCCACGGAGCCGGCCAGCTGGTCGCTTTTCATTGCGGCTTAGTCTCATTTTGAGGTACGAAAAATGAAAACGCTATTTTATGTTATTTGCTTTTGTGGTGGCGGTGTGTTTTTTATTAGCTATTGTCGGTGCAAACCACCGTTTAATGAAGCAACAAGCCAAGAAGCCAACAAGGGTGGTGTTGAGAATAGCCCCGCTAATGCTTATGGCGCTGAACTTCAAACTTGAACCCGCGTCGCCGTGTCGACTCGCCGCTGTGGAGCCCAGACGTTCGCTGACCCGCCCGCCGCTGCTCGGTCATCGGACCTTCCTTTCGGCCCGGCCCGGTCTGGTCCGAAACAATTGCGGAAGCGATAAGGTGAACGAGGGGGGGGGGGGGGGAGAGGAGAGGAGAGGAGAGCGAGGCGAGGTGAGGCTATATCGGCGAGGCATCACTTTACACCGTGCCATTGATTCAATTACACAAGAGAGGGAGCAAACAGCTAACGAAGCTAACGACGGCCTGCGATTGGTCAATAATGACTGATAGATTTTTCTACTTGATTGCATTAAACCCCTTGCTGAACAGATAGCCTTAACCGCATCCGAGCTAATGCCACAACCATTAACAATTTCCAGCCCTGTGAGCATTGCCGACCCGACACCATACGTTGTGCAACATCTTAAGTCTATAGCGCTTAATCTTGTGTCTCGTAGGGCTTCAGGCAAGATAACCCCAAAGCTTGAGGCCTTGAGAAGAAACACAGAATATAACTCCATTTGACCTGCTAACCAATAGACATGCTAGATGCAAGAAAGAACACAAAGTCAAGTCAAAGTGTTTTATCATCACATGTACATCACAACACAGGGCCACTCTGGACAGTGAAACTCTTGTGACACGGCAGGCAACAGTACGCAAGAGAGTCGTCGAAAAACAAAATAGAAAGACACATAAGAGATTTATATATATGTATATACTGTATGTGTGTATTGGAAATATACATTCATGTATATACTGTATATACACACATGAAAAAGATATACACACATGTGCACATACATATATAAATACACACGTAGGCCTACACATACACACACATATATATAGTATATACATACATACACATATACCGTCACAGTATACAAAATATGATCATACACTAAGACAATATACATAAATACACAAATACAAAATATAAAATATAAATGTCAACGTTGACTCCAGAAGTGTTGACAGAGTATTGAGTATTTTAAATGTCATTCCAACATTTTGGTACAATTAATGATGAAGTATTGAAGTTGTTGTAATGATGAAATCATCGTCATGAACGGCGTCTTTTCCGTTCTTCTTTATAATACGCCGCTAATCTGTTAACGCACGGCTCTCTGGAACACGTGCCGGGCAGTTAGCAGGTTAGCAGTTAGCAGGTTAGCGGTTAGCAGGTTAGCGGTTAGCAGGTGCCCGGCAGTTAGCAGGATAGCGGTTAGCAGGTTAGCGGTTAGCAGGTGCCCGGCAGTTAGCAGGTAAGCAGTTAGCAGGTTAGCAGTTAGCAGGTTAGCGGTTAGCAGGTTAGCAGGTGCCCGGCAGTTAGCAGGTTAGCGGTTAGCAGGTGCCCGGCAGTTAGCAGGTTGACAGTTAGCAGGTTAGCGGTTAGCAGGTGCCTGGCAGTTAACAGGTTAGCGGTTAGCAGGTTAGCAGGTGCCCGGCAGTTAGCAGGTTAGCGGTTAGCAGGTGCCCGGCAGTTAGCAGGTTGACAGTTCGCAGGTTAGCGGTTAGCAGGTGCCAGGCAGTTAGCGGTTAGCAGGTGCCCGGCAGTTAGCAGGTTAGCGGTTAGCAGGTGCCAGGCAGTTAGCGGTTAGCAGGTGCCCGGCAGTTAGCAGGTTAGCGGTTAGCAGGTGCCAGGCAGTTAGCGCAGATGAAAGCGCGGGAGGAGGGAGTGATGTGATTGGACGGGGGTTAATTGAACTGCCCTTTAATTGAACCTCTTGTCAGCCACGCGGTGCCCTTTGCAGGCTTCATCCTCCGCATGGGGAAGCAGAAGAATATTATTATCATCACATGAATAGTTCACCGTTAATCCTGCCAATTTCCACAAGTTGTCGTTACAACCAAAACAATTTAAATGTCATAATATTGGCCCGCTTTGCTGAATAGGTAATTAATATGACCGAATATGGTTATCATCTTATGAAATAATAATAATAAAATAAAAAAAGGCGACCTCTGCTGCATAGAAGATGACAGATGATTTCTCCAAAGTGGGCCTCTGTCCTCGGCTGCTGCGGATGAATATATTACAGGACTTTTTTACCAAACTGTCAGAGGAGGGATATTAGTTCCCTCTAGTTCGCCTTACTTATTCATGAGGTGGTCTGAACAAGTGGGGGTTCTTCAAGTGCTGTAGCCGGGGGGGACGGGACACCGCCACCGACGGCACATTTAATATGAATTCCAACACCCACGAAAAAGTGGAAAAAAGTGACGAACATCGATCGACCCAGATAAAGAAGAGAATCAATTGCGAAAGACATGAATGCAACAAGAGATACGCCTAAAAGAGCCTAGCCCTTCACACAAATGGAACATATGTATTTGTACAGACACACTACACACACACACACAGACACACTACACACATCCAGCAATCAGGGGAAATGGCAAATGTTGGAAGTACCACGTTTACACCGCGTTGTAGCGCTCCGGGGCTCAAATTACACCTTATCAAGTAATTATGGGCTAAAATTATAACCTGTAAATGCAGGCTATTTCATTGTGGAAAGTGGCTGCTCCACACAACGCTGGGAGAACACTGCGCCGCATTTAGACGCTGTCCTCGGTCTGTATAATAATAAAATAATCACGTAACTAGGCTATAGAGTCTTCTACCGCGTGTCTGGAAATAGGCCTACAGCTGGCACTACAATGCCGCTTTATCAATATCAGTAGCCCACATACAGTCGCTTGGACTTAGTAGGCATACTACGAAATAAAATGTATTTGAATCACCTTTCCGCCTTAATTGTACGTCACCCACATTTCAACGGAGCAGTTGTTCACAGGAGGAGAAGCTGCTCATTTTCATTGATCGAAATCCCATTCCTGTCTCCCCCATCTGCCAGCCAGTCACCTGTGAAACTAGTTTTTAACCACGGCTGGGGAGGTCCGTCTACTCATTGCCTTTTATTGGTGTTTACCCCCAAACCGTGAAACCCGCTGGAGTGGCACCCCCATCCACCCACCACCATCACCACGCTGCACGGGTCGTTGCGTTGCGGGGAAGACGCGTGGGGCTAGGAATTGAAAAAGGAATTCCCCCCCCACCACCCAACTAATTAAAAATAAGTTCTTGTGTAAGCAAAGAGGGAGACTTGATTGCCATAACTCATGAGGCACAATAGACCCTTTTCACAGATAGTCAGTAGCAGGGTAAGGTAACTTCCTGTTCCCTATAGAAGCAGAGTAAAAATATTTCCTGTTCCTATAGAAGCAGGGTAAGGTTACTTCCTGTTCCTATAGAAGCAGAGTAAGGTAACTTCCTGTTCCTATAGAAGCAGGGTAAGGTTACTTCCTGTTCCTATAGAAGCAGGGTAAGGTTACTTCCTGTTCCTATAGAAGCAGGGTAAGGTAACTTCCTGTTCCTATAGAAGCAGGGTAAGGTTACTTCCTGTTCCTATAGAAGCAGAGTAAGGTAACTTCCTGTTCCGGTGAATGCAGGGTAAAGCAACTTCCTGCTCCTGTCAACATTGTGATTTATTTAGGTCTGTCGCAGCATCAGCATGGTAAACATATTTACTGGACGAGTTGAGCCTATAGCGGTATACGGACAGACCCGAAATCGAACGATCAACGCGATCACGAATGCTATCGAGGTTTTCTTGCCGTGGGAAAGGGTCAAGTAGAACAGAAGACAGCTCCAATGCAAATAAACAGCTTCCATTGAGACGTGGAGTCTCTGGTCAAGTCAATAAGCGACGAGCGCAGGCTATAGGAAGCCCACGGACGGCGAGGAGAGACAGGACTGAGGTTAGCAACAGCTGGGAGAGGACGGAAGGAAGTACACCACAGGACGGGTATGAGGAGACCATCGCTCCACTCAGCGGAGGAATATTTAAGTTACCCGACGGAGCGAGAAGAAAACAAATGAATCAAAACATAACGAGGACAAATGACACGCACACGTTTATTGTTAGGAAAAAAAAACGGTTTATTCATTAGAAAGGATGTTGTTTAGCAGGTTGCATATTCAAGCGTTGTACTGCCCTCTTCAAATTAACAATCACTCTTTACTCTGTTCTGTGTGTGTGTGTCCACACACACACACACACACACAGAACAGAGTAAAGAGTGATTGTTAATTTGAAGAGGGCAGTACAACGCTTGAATATGCAACCTGCTAAACAACATCCTTTCTAATGAATAAACCGTTTTTTTTCCTAACAATAAACGTGTGCGTGTCATTTGTCCTCGTTATGTTTTGATTCATTTGTTTTCTTCTCGCTCCGTCGGGTAACTTAAATATTCCTCCGCTGAGTGGAGCGATGGTCTCCTCATACCCGTCCTGTGGTGTACTTCCTTCCGTCCTCTCCCAGCTGTTGCTAACCTCAGTCCTGTCTCTCCTCGCCGTCCGTGGGCTTCCTATAGCCTGCGCTCGTCGCTTATTGACTAGACCAGAGACTCCACGTCTCAATGGAAGCTGTTTATTTGCATTGGAGCTGTCTTCTGTTCTACTTGACCCTTTCCCACGGCAAGAAAACCTCGATAGCATCAAGTCTCCCTCTTTGCTTACACAAGAACTTATTTTTAATTAGTTGGGTGGTGGGGGGGGAATTCCTTTTTCAATTCCTAGCCCCACGCGTCTTCCCCGCAACGCAACGACCCGTGCAGCGTGGTGGTGGTGGTGGTGGTGGGTGGGGGTGCCACTCCAGCGGGTTTCACGGTTTGGGGGTAAACACCAATAAAAGGCAATGAGTAGACGGACCTCCCCAGCCGTGGTTAAAAACTAGTTTCACAGGTGACTGGCTGGCAGATGGGGGAGACAGGAATGGGATTTCGATCAATGAAAATGAGCAGCTTTTCCTCCTGTGAACAACTGCTCCGTTGAAATGTGGGTGACGTACAATCAAGGCGGAGAGGCGATTCAAATACTTTTTATTTCGTAGTACGCCTACTAAGTCCAAGTGACTGTATGTGGGCTACTGATATTGATAAAGCGGCATTGTAGTGCCAGCTGTAGGCCTATTTCCAGACACGCGGTAGAAGACTCTATAGCCTAGTTACGTGATTATTTTATTATTATACAGACCGAGGACAGCGTCTAAATGCGGCGCAGTGTTCTCCCAGCGTTGTGTGGAGCAGCCACTTTCCACAATGAAATAGCCTGCATTTACAGGTTATAATTTTAGCCCATAATTACTTGATAAGGTGTAATTTGAGCCCCGGAGCGCTACAACGCGGTGTAAACGTGGTACTTCCAACATTTGCCATTTCCCCTGATTGCTGGATGTGTGTAGTGTGTCTGTGTGTGTGTGTGTAGTGTGTCTGTACAAATACATATGTTCCATTTGTGTGAAGGGCTAGGCTCTTTTAGGCGTATCTCTTGTTGCATTCATGTCTTTCGCAATTGATTCTCTTCTTTATCTGGGTCGATCGATGTTCGTCACTTTTTTCCACTTTTTCGTGGGTGTTGGAATTCATATTAAATGTGCCGTCGGTGGCGGTGTCCCGTCCCCCCCGGCTACAGCACTTGAAGAACCCCCACTTGTTCAGACCACCTCATGAATAAGTAAGGCGAACTAGAGGGAACTAATATCCCTCCTCTGACAGTTTGGTAAAAAAGTCCTGTAATATATTCATCCGCAGCAGCCGAGGACAGAGGCCCACTTTGGAGAAATCATCTGTCATCTTCTATGCAGCAGAGGTCGCCTTTTTTATTTTATTATTATTATTTCATAAGATGATAACCATATTCGGTCATATTAATTACCTATTCAGCAAAGCGGGCCAATATTATGACATTTAAATTGTTTTGGTTGTAACGACAACTTGTGGAAATTGGCAGGATTAACGGTGAACTATTCATGTGATGATAATAATATTCTTCTGCTTCCCCATGCGGAGGATGAAGCCTGCAAAGGGCACCGCGTGGCTGACAAGAGGTTCAATTAAAGGGCAGTTCAATTAACCCCCGTCCAATCACATCACTCCCTCCTCCCGCGCTTTCATCTGCGCTAACTGCCTGGCACCTGCTAACCGCTAACCTGCTAACTGCCGGGCACCTGCTAACCGCTAACCTGCTAACTGCTAACCTGCTAACTGCCGGGCACCTGCTAACCGCTAACCTGCTAACCGCTAACCTGCTAACTGCCGGGCACCTGCTAACCGCTAACCTGCTAACTGCTAACCTGCTAACTGCCGGGCACCTGCTAACCGCTAACCTGCTAACTGCTAACCTGCTAACTGCCGGGCACCTGCTAACCGCTAACCTGCTAACTGTCAACCTGCTAACTGCCGGGCACCTGCTAACCGCTAACCTGCTAACTGCCGGGCACCTGCTAACCGCTAACCTGCTAACTGCTAACCTGCTAACTGCCGGGCACCTGCTAACCGCTAACCTGCTAACCGCTAACCTGCTAACTGCCGGGCACCTGCTAACCGCTAACCTGCTAACCGCTAACCTGCTAACTGCTAACCTGCTAACTGCCGGGCACGTGTTCCAGAGAGCCGTGCGTTAACAGATTAGCAGCGTATTATAAAGAAGAACGGAAAAGACGCCGTTCATGACGATGATTTCATCATTACAACTTCAATACTTCATCATTAATTGTACCAAAAGGTTGGAATGACATTTAAAATACTCAATACTCTATAAACACTTCTGGAGTCAACATTGACATTTATATTTTATATTTTGTATTTGTGTATCTATGTATATTGTGTTAGTGTATGATCATATTTTGTATACTGTGACGTTATATGTGTATGTATGTATATACTATATATATGTGTGTGTATGTGTAGGCCTACGTGTGTATTTATATATGTATGTGCACATGTGTGTATATCTTTTTCATGTGTGTATATACAGTATATACATGAATGTATATTTCCAATACACACATACAGTATATACATATATATAAATCTCTTATATAATGTCTTTCTATTTAGTTTTTCGACGACTCTCTGTCGACTCTCTTGCGTACTGTTGCCTGCCGTGTCACACGAGTTTCACTGTCCAGAGTGGCCCTGTGTTGTGATGATAAAACACTTTGACTTGACTTTGTGTTCTTTCTCTGTCAGCGGTCGTGACTTCTCATGTGTGGCTTAACAGTGGACAGGTGTTCCTGTCAAAATAATCTACAATGTTAAGTGGATGCTTCTGATTGCAACCCACCTCCTGTGTTACATAACGTCAACATAAACATGGACTGAATTCACCACAGCCACCCATGAACCCCAGGGGAGACAAGTCACGCTGCCCGGCTATTCTCTAATAAAACAAGAGCATCCGCATCATGCGCGGGTTGTGGAGGAAAAAAAAAAAACACTCGAACGCGGTCATCGGAGTTGGATAACCGCTGCTTCCGTTACGTCCGATTTGGAACCGGCAATTACGAATTGGAGTGAAACCCATGACCCTGCAGTGAATTTCCAACTTTTTGCGAGTCCATGTTGCAGACCGCGTTTTTTTTCTCTCCACCCGTTCATTACCCGGGACGAAGCACTCTCCGATATCGGAAAATAACCCAGCGTGGTTGCTCCCCCTTTAACCCCTTCATCATCATCATCATCATCACCATCATCATCACCACCCCACCCCCCCCCCCACTTCCTCCTCTTCCTCTAGGGCTTCTCCTGGTACTGCTGGTGGAGCAGCAAGACGTCGTCCTGGGAGACGCGGGTCCAGCCCTGGTCGTGCATGTGGTACAGGTTGACCTGCCCGCCGCTGTAGGCGTCGCGGTACGTGGCCTGGTAGATGGCGCGGCGGCCGAGCTCGCACGCCTCCTCCACGGTCAGGTCCTCCCGCACGCCGCTGTCGATCACGCCGTACGCGTACAAGGCGCCCGAGCCCACGGCGAACAGGTCCCCGCACACGCGGTTCCCCTCAGAGTCCACGTAGTACAGGCCTGGAGGGGGGAGGGAGGGAGGGAGGGAGAGAGAGAGACAGAGAGCAGAGGAGGTTGAGGAGATGGGTGGGGGGTGGTTGAGGAGATGGGTGGGGGGTGGGGGAGGAGATGGGTGGGGGGTGGGGGAGGAGATGGAGGGAGGGAGGAGATGGATATGAGAGAAGAGGAGGAAGAGGAGATGAGGGGAGAAGAAAGAGTTGAGAGGACATGAGGGGGGGGGGTAGAGAAGAAGATATGAGAGGGGGGAGGAGATGAGAGATGAGGGAGAGGAGATGGGGGGGAGAGAAGGGAGAGAGGAGATTAAATGGTGGGAGAGAGGAGATGAGAGAGGGGAGGAGATGAGAAGGGGGAGGAAGAATAGGAGAGGAGAGGGAGAGAAGTGAGACAGTAGGGGAGGGGGAACAAGGGAATGGAAGGAGAAAGAAGAGAAGAGCAAAAACGGTCAGTACCAGACAGGTCACCTGACTCGGGTATTGCGTTCTGGGTCAGGAGATCCAAAGAGCACATACAACACACACACACACACACACACCCCGACCAAAGACACACATTGACTACACATGCATGTGTACACCCCCCTAATAACAGTGACATCCAACAGCCTGGCTTATACCACACAAGCCCACACCGGCCCCCCACCAGAGGGGCTGGGAACAGCTGTGATCTCGTGGGGAGGAGGGGGAGGAGGAAGCGGAGGAACAGCCAGATACCAACAGCTGCATCCTGTCAGTGCAAGGCGATGCTGGCTGGCTGGACGGCTGGCTGGCTGGCTGCGGAACCTGCTGACACCGCCTGCGCCCTCAAAACATGCCGCCCCCCCAACAGGCTACGGCAGCCCCAGCAGCAGTCGGGTGTATTGATCCGGGAGAACACACCAAAAATTAACTATCGACCAGTAACACGAGCTGAGCAGGTGCCCTCACCTTCACTTCCTGCCGGCAGAGGAAGGAGAGAGAGATCGGCACCCAGAGACGCCTTCAGACAAGGACGGCGGACACGCGGGCACACACAAAATGGAAGGTCTTTCAAATCGGAGGACCCCATAAACTGGCAATTCCACGTGCACGGAGAACTATCGTCGTGCACGCACGTGTTTGGGGCCTCGTGAGACCCGAGGCGCGTGTGTATCTCGCCGTGACCCCGGCGGTGGCGATGAGTGACGAGTGACGGGTGAGATATCGGGCGACAGGCTGGCGTCGCCCTCGCGTTCCCACGCAGATGGCGAGGGACGCGGCAGGCGGCCGGGGAAGAGAGAGAAAGAAAAGGGAAGGGAAAAAAAAGAAAAAGAAAAAGGCTTTTTGCGGTGTCACAGGCCCTAAACCTGTTCACACACACACACACACACAGATCTCTCTCTCACACACACACACACACACACAGATCTCTCTCACACACACTAACACACACCTCTCACATACTCCCACTCTCAAAATGTAACATTTCGAATTGCCAACACATCTCTGGGAGAAGGAAAGAGAAGGGAAAGGAAAAAAGCCACTCGGTTCCAAGTGAAAAACAAATGACAGTCTATTAGTCACAGGGAGACGAAAATAATGTGGACACGCGCAATCGCGTCGAGCCGGCAAATTGCACCTCCTGCAGCCAGCCGTCGCTACCTGGCGGTGGCGGTGGGGGGAGAGGGTAATCGCCCTGCGTCTTGCCGGGCGAACGGCAGAGAGGGAGAACGCCGCCTTGCCATCCTCCAGCCCTGCCGACGGTCGATGCTCTGACTACAAGTGGAGCTGCAGTCGTTAAATAAAAGCTAAATACGACCCCTCCTCTCGCCACCCGCACACAATGTACAGGCAGGGACTGACAGAGAGCCCGGCTGCTTAAAGACTCCGGGGCTGAGAGCCAGCACTGATGAGTAGGAGGAGGAGGAGGCTGGGAGACGATGACGATGATGATGATGATGATGGTGATGATGATGATGGAACGTCTTTAGAAAGCAGCAGCGGCAGCAGAAGGAGGAGGAGGAGGAACAAGAAAAGGTATGCTGGCGTCACGGCCAACAGCAACACACCTGGGTCCTTTGAGGAGCCCGCAAGTGTGGCGCGGTATGGTTCAGGTGCACCACATTGGGCGGCATGGGCGGGGCCCGCCACCTTAGCGGCACTCGGCCAACATGGAGGGAGGGATGGGAAAAAAGAAAAAAGAAATAAACAGGTGGAGAGGGAGAAAGAAAAAAAAAAACTCCCGACAGGAAATTCATGAGTCTGGCGTTTAAAGCGGGCAGGCGCTGGGTGCGGTGCGGTGTGGCGGGCGGCGAGGGATGGATGGATGGCGGAGCGTTTCCGCCAGCCAGCGGCTCCTTCCACTCCATCAATCAGCCGACAGGTGGATAAGCAGATTTTTTTTAAAGAGCGCCAACGTCCTCCGCCACTGCAGCTGCAGCAGCAGCAGCAGCAGCAGCAGCCGCCGCCGCCGGCCTCGACAGACAGCTCTGGGAGGAGGGGGGAGGGAGGAAGGGAGAGAGGGAGGGAAAGAGGATGAGGGAGAGAGGAGAGGGGGTGGGAGGAGAGAGAGGGGAGGGAGAGGTGAGAGGAGAGGAAGGAGGAAGGAGGAGAGAGAGTGGAAAGAGGAGAGAAGATGGGGAGAGAGAGGATAGAGGAAAAGAGGGAGCGAGGGGGAAATGAGGGGGGAGTCTCGTCGGCTTTAAATGAGCTGAGGTGTCTCGTCCGTATCTCCGCCTGTGTGTCTTCAACCGTGCCCTTACCCTTACAAAACACACGACAGGCCCGGGGCGGCGGGTAGACGGACCCAGAGGAGAAGGGAGGCAGGCAGGGGAGCGTCCGAGCGAGCCTCCGTTCTATATATCACACCACCGGCTGCCTGGCAGGCGGGGGGAGAAGAGAGACGACAAAACAGCAGCCGTGCTTTACGACCGGCGGGGAAGACAGGGTTCACTCCACCGGTTGTACGCAGCCGTATGAGTTTTGACCACAAGTCGAAGCACAGGTCGGCATCAGCACCTGACAGTTCCACAAGCGGCCAGAAGAGGGCGCACGAGGTCCCGCACCTGCACACCAGATCTTAATGAGATCCCGCCCCCCGCAAGTAGGGCTAAACGATGCTAGTCTGGACCAGCACAGGTCATAACCACGGCTGCCTTTAATCCAGGTCTTGGCGGTCGCCCCCTCCATCAGACGCACAAGAGCTCTTGACGTGATTGTGATGGCGGGCCGGGAGCTAATGAGCTTCCACCCCTTAAACGCGATTGATTTCATTTACATGACATTTAGCTTCACGTTCAATCACCGGCCGCTGTTGCCGGGGGCGACCCAAGGCGAGGCAAGGCAAGGGCCAGACTCTGGCTCCTATTGAACTCCTTCGCGCCAATCGTTGTTTTTCGGCGATTGATCGGCTGCCAGGGCTACAAACAAAACAAACCAACGACGATGGTACCGGGCTTTTTGTCCGGTTGGCCCCTCGAAAAGGCGGGAACATCGATCAGTGGCGGTGGGGACCGACCGGCAGGCAGCATTATGCAGGTGACCCGGTTGTCCCGGGCCGAGACCGCGTGTCCATCACAGTTCCGGGGGCCCCGGCCCCAGCCTCATTGATTTCCCATTACCGTGTCGCTGTGGCAATGTACGGCTTCTCGGGGCCCGTGGTATCAAAAGATAAAAGAAATAAAGAAATAAATCATCCCTCAGGGCCCGAGAGGGAGATCTCGGTGATGAGAGGCTACACTACCATCTCGTGGCGGGAAGCGGCAACTGCACTTGGGTGACTACAGTTGAGTTCGTCTTTTTTGGTTTGTGGCCAAATGAAAGTCCCAACGAACTGAAAGCTTTCCACCTTGTTAGCAACATGTATTCATTCAATGATTCCTCATGACTGCATGAATCATCATGCCTTTTACTGTATCCTCACCCAAAATCAAATAAAGTAAACTGCCCCTATCACTGAATTTCCCAACTTGTACATTGTTTAATTTAACCAATACATCTTTGTGTTTAGATTAATGCCTACAAACAATATTAAGTAGTTGGTGTTGGTGGTACACACGGCAGGAATGCGTCTAGAGTGCGTTTTGATTGGCAGTTTAATGCGGGAGAAACAATCACCCAGCCGCAAGGTTTGGTTGACCTTGTGTGCGCGTGAGCACCCCCGTCCCGTCAGCCGTGGTACGGCCCAAATAGATTTTTTCACCTCATTAAGCATGTGGTGAAGTCAATTGCAAAAGCATTATTTTATTGATCGCTAGATGGTCTTCATGACATTTCCCCTTCCCTAATGGATCGGACAGTTGGAGCAGATGTTCCTTGATGGACAATAGCAGCCATTCATTCAGTATAGGATTATAGGAGGGATGGAAACTGCCTGGAGCTAATTTAATAGCCATTGTCCAAAAATAACTTTTCATTCCAAGCCTATAGGGAGGAAAGTGAAAATAAATGGGTAGGTACGCCTCCTGACAGTGACAGTGTACTGCTTCCTGGCTGTAGTTAGCTAAAAGCTCATTTGGATCTGTAGTCACTGGGCTGTTCTGTTTTCCAAAGCTAGACAATAATTATTACCAGACGCGATTTCATTTTGCCGTTAGATCGCCAATTGTTTTGCTTCCTAAACTCAATACCTTGTTGAAAACAGAGCATCGTTTGAGAAACTCAATCGTCACAACGGAATCATTTGTATTGCAAAAATAAAGTCGGAATGCAACGCAATTAATCCACTGGCACAGCGGCTGGTGCATCGTTCCGGAGAGATAATGTGAACTTAATTGTTTAGAGTCCGTTCATTAGCTTTTGCATTGGGCTGTGTACTGACGAATGGCAGGCTATCGGGGGCATGTTTAATTCATCAGTTTAATAATTCAATGTGCTCATTTGACAACATGCACAGCTGTTTTGCAGCAGCAGTGTGAATTTCACCTCATATTCTGTAGAATAATTGTTTTAACGAGGCAAAGCACGCAGAGCCGTGTGCGCGAATCACGGCCACACACACACACACACACACACACACACACACACACACACACACTATATAAGTAATTACCTGGTCCCCTCTTATCCCAGCCACACACCATGGTGCCCATGCTGAGGCCCATGCCCTTGTACTGGTATACCATGTTGGCCAGCAGCTTGGATGCCGCCGCCACCGAGATGCGTTCCTTGTTGCGGAGCTCGTAGACGCGGCACTGGCGAGCGAGTAGGCGCTCCCAGAAGCTGCAGTCGGCCGCGCCGCCCGCCATGGTGCCCAGCAGGTAGGGGTTGATCTCGATCACCTTCTTGACCGTCTGCGAGGCGATGTAGGAGCCGGCGGTGGCCCGGGAGTCCACAGCCACGATGACTCCATGCTGGAACTGAGGAAGACGAACCAGATGTGGAAGACAAGTTCTTATCTTAACCATCTTGGAATGAGTCAACCGAGGAATAATGAGCGCTTGAAAATTGTTCTGTTAAACTAGCAATTATGAACACTTGGAATCTGTTCTACTCTGGTCCTTATGTACCGCCAGCGATATATTGCCGTCGCTCTTTCGACAAATGTACTTACTGCAAGTAAGTGCCCTAAATGTAAATAACGTGAACCCTTTTGTGTCGTTTCCCTTACTTGTCTGAAGCGATTTGTAAATGTCGCTTGTTCAATGTCTCTGTGATTCTGATGTTATCAGAACATGACATACCATGCCGTTCAATTTACAGATGACCTGTCATTGAGACAAGTCAATCTGCAATAAGTAGGTCAAAATCTGAACTGAAGTAGGACTCGATGTCACGTCTGCAAACTAAACAATTGATGGGAGCTTTAACATCAATGGACACCAATTGAAACGTTTGCACCACCAAGAGTACAGGAGGATCCCCCATCACTGGTATTGTCCCATCACTGACAGTTATTAAGTCCACATTGATGGGCTTAATAATAATAATTATTATTATTATTATAATATTCCCTTCTATGACACATCACCATGTCACTGTAGTCTGAATGGGGGTGGCTTACCATTCATTTGAACTAATTTCCTTCATTGTTTACCTATCGTTCTATCATTTTGCTAAAGTTGTATTTGAACGCTGGTTCGCAATTTATTGGCGCCTTGTTGTCACGTTATGTCCCAAGAAGCAGAAAACACGCAACTTAACAGGACATGTAGGTCTGTTGGATAGCTAGAAATTAGAATTAGAAATGTACCCTCACAAAGTGAACCATACATTTCTAGGGGTGTCAAACTCATTTGACGTTGAGGGCCGGAACAGACCAAATGCTACTGAGCGGGGGCCGGACAAACAAAACTGAAACTCTTACAACTCGTGCAGCTTAGTGGTTATTTGTAAGAGCTACGACCATTTTTGTGTGTGATTATGAATAAAGTGAAGAAATCAACCAGAAAGATGAATCCATCCAACCCCGTCCAATCCACCCCCGGGCCGCATGTTTGACACCCCCTGAACTACACTGTCATCCTGGGTCAGTGTGACAGGCTAGCGAAGCTAACAACCAAACCAATGGCTCTTTCTCAAGACATAAACAAGTACAACTAGTTCATCGTTAAACAGTATTAAACAGTATTAAACAGTTTCAATAAGCTACACCGCTACAACAAAACCCAAAGATATTAATATTACTGTCCAACATCATGTGCAATCCTCTATTATGTGCTATATTATTATTATCATCATCATGCTGTCTATAAATATGATCTATAACACTGCGTCTCATCTCCTCGTCATCATGTGCAATATTCTTAATGTCATGTCCAATAATATTTCACTTCATTTATGCCAAATTGTTTTCGCCGTCAGAATATCTTATCTTGCCCACATATTTGTATATTTTAACTGGAAATGTGTAAATCTGTTAGTTTCTTTTTATCATTCTGTTGTTTTCCATATTGTTTTATTGTACTGTATTGCTATGTAAAATGGCACAAGAATTTCCTTCGGGATTAATAAAGTTATATTCTATTCTTCAATTCTATTCTATATTCTATTTTCTGTTCTATATTCTATTCTCTTCCAAAGCCGGGTGCTAGCAGCTTAGCTTAGCGTTAGCTTAGCATTAGCTTGTGCTCACTTTGAAGGCTAGCGTGGTGGTGCCGTGGAGGAACTCGATCTTCTTCTCCACGTCGCCGTCCTGCTCCGCGCAGCCCAGCGAGCCGCGGAGCGCGAAGCTCAGCTCGTCCACGGACGTGTGGTCCTCGGCGAGCCCGACGCCGCGGCGGCCGAAGCCCAGCGACCGCGCGTTGCTGTCAAACGAGAAATCCGCATAATCACTGCCCAACACACTAGCGAGCGCCATCTTTGAAACTGAGTTGTCTTCCTGGTCGCCCGAAGGACTTCCGCTGTTTATATAAAGACAAGATAGGACAAAAATAAGACAGCGCCCCCTGTAGTTGGGATGCTGAAACAGCGCCGTGTGTGTGTTCAGTGCGTTCTCTCCAACACAACACAGGCACATGTCTTAGTGTTAGTATACTGTGTGTGTACAGTAAAACACAGTCAATGTAATCAAAATAAAGCTTTCAACAACACATCGACAACACACACACTTTATTCATAACCACAACGTGACAATACGATCAGTCAGCCATTCTTCGCCTTTCCTCCACTATCTTCACGATCTCCTCCTTTCGTCTGTAATATTCCTCCTTCAAGTCCTCCCGCTTTCTGCGACTCCACCCGCTCTCTGTGATGTGAATGACGTCCACGTTGTTCCCCGAGTACGCGTCCCTGTGAGTGGCCCGGAACACGGCCTCCCTGCCCAACATGATGGCCTCTTCTTTGCTCAGGGTCCACCGCAGGCCCGTGTCCAGGATGCTGTAGGCGTAGGGTGAGCCCGAGCCCACAGAGAACAACACCCCCTGCAGGCGGGTGCCGTCGCTGCACACGTAGATCACCTTTGGGCCAACGCTAGCTGAGGAGGAGGAGGACGGGGAGGAGGAGCAGGAGGGAGAGGAGGAGGAGGAGGAGGAAGGCTGTTCAGAGACAGGACTCTGGGTCACGTGACTTGGCGCCGGACTCAGTGCTTCCATTGTGGTCGCTACCCCTGATGACCCTGCTGCCGCCGCCACCGCCACCAGTGCCAACCCCCCCTGGTCAACTCCGCCGTGTGTGCTGCCACCTTCTCCACGGCTGCCCCCCTGATCCCAGCCACATAGGGTGAGGGCCACACACATGTCGGTGCCTTTGAACGGGTGCAGCATGAACGCCAGCAGTTTGGCGGTGGCGCGCACCGACAGAAGCCGCCCGTGGCGTAGCCGGTATAGCCGGATCTCCCGCTTCAGCATCCGTACCCACATCACGGTGTCGGCGGAGCTGCCCGACGACGTGGCCACCAGGTGGGAGTGGATGGTTTTGATCTTGTTAGACTCGGGGCACGCCACCAGGCCCCCGGCCGAGGCCCGCGAGTCCGCCGCCACGATAACCCCGCCCTGGAAGATGAAGGCCAGGGTGGTGGTGCCGTGGGTCAGGGTGAAGGGGTGCTGGACGGCGAGCGTCGAGGGAGGTATGATGAGTCGTAGTGGCGGTCCATCGTCACGGTTACCTGATCTTCCCCATCCAGAGAGGTGGTGTCTGGGGAGGCCTGAGGTGGAGGAGGAGGTGGGGATTTCTTCTGAAGGCCAGAGGAGCGATGAAGGACTCCAGAGGTGCTCGTTGTACCAGAAGCTGCAGATGTCTTCTAACGCCATGGGTGATGAGACTGTGGTCTCAAATCGCAAAATAAAAAACAAAGTATAAATAAAAATTCTTTAAGTTTGTCTTCTCTTCTGGGGAAACAACAAAGAAATCCTCCAAACTCGCCCTCTCTCTTGGCTTACGATCTAATCAAAGTCACGATCACATCAACGCTCATCGCGAAGAGTTGCTTTATTTGACCGAGCACTGAAATGCCAGGCCTTTTATAACGCTGTACAGCAATCCATCATGAAAAGACACACGCGCACACACACGCGCACACACACACACACAAACACACACACACAAACAGTGTGTTGAACTTGACACAAGCAATATATGATATTAGATCCGATGAAAGTGATATGAGAAGCCACGCTACAAACATTACGTTTTGCTGAAGCGACATGTTCATGTGCAAACTCACAATAATGCATTCAAGAGAGCGTTTTTTTAAATAATTAGAGAATTGTATTTATCTAATTATATACATATCTATCAAATATAGAAGCATCACTGCCTGGTCCGGCAACAGCTCCTTCTCAGGACAGGAGGGCTCTGCAGAGGGTGGTTCATTTGGCTGAGCGCACTTTTGGCACTACGCTCCCCACCCTGCAGGACCTGTACTCCAGGAGGTGTGGAACCAGAGCCTGCAGGATCATGAAGGGTCCTCACCACCCCAACAACAAACTGTTCCAACTGCTGCGCCTCCGCAGACACACTGCATGAACAGTGACTAAACCCCCCCATGCCCCTCCCATGCACACACTCACACACACACGCACACATTGTTAGTACACAGTACATGCACTCACCACATAACTTATTACACAACGTATGCCATACATACATGCAGACATAGATGGTCAGTATTCACTTTTTTCGATATATTTTCATATTTTTTACGTTTTTATACAGCCTTTTATATATTTTAGTATTTCTCATTCCTGCTGGTCTTCAACCCATCAAAAATTTGTTTATTTTCCTCTGTTATAATCTCGGATTAATTTATGCCAAATTCATGATGAAATATTTGTGGATAAGTGTAACAATTCAAACAAATTAAATGATTGATCCCCCCCCCCCATCGAATCCTAGGCCCCTGTGCTCTGTGCTGTGTGGGGTTAAAGTTTTAAATATCCACAACTATCGCGACAGTTCGCGGATCGCGCAACTGGAATACGCACGTGGACATTTTGGCTCTCGGGCGGCGAACCGCGGGCGCAACGAGAGAAAAAAAACCAGAAAAGAAAAAAGGCTGGAGATCCAAGATGGCGCCCAGTTTCCCCGCCTGAAAACGAAGCACGGGACTTCACGTCATACTCCACATCCCTCCGCTCACCGCCGCTCACTCTGCTACATCATGGCGTCTGGCAGCACCGGCAGCAGCAGAGTGTCCTGCGGCAGGGACCTCAATTGTGTGCCGGAGGTGGCGGACACCTTGGCGGCGGTCGCCAAACTCGGGTGAGAGCGGAGTACACTCACCTTTGACACTACTTGGCTCCGTATTGGTGGCGTTTTGTGGGTTTTTTTTTAAAGCAGCGGCAGCCCCACAAATCGGTGCTATCGCGTTTAGCGCGTGTGTCGCTGGCTACGGTTAGCCGGCAAATGAACAGCACGTGTCGTGTACACGGATCACCATGACGCTACGTTCACTTTCTCACCTTTAAAAACCTTTACTTTTAAATCAATGAATCAATGAATCACAGTGACGCGCCTCAACCTACGAGATGGCTGCGGTTAAAGTGCGTCTGACTGTGATGAGCCACCCAGTGCTTATTATTATTGTTATTATTTTTCTTCTAATAATCACCCAGTGTGGGGGGTTGCAGGTTCGACTTCCTGTGCATGCCCCTGTACCACCCGAGGTTCAGGAGGGAGTACCAGCTAGAACCCGCTAAAGACCGTCTGGGGGCCCAGACCCGGTCCGACCTGCTGCTCTGTGGAAGAGGTGGGGTGCTGTCTGTCTGACTCTCTGTCTGTCTGTCTCTTTGTCTGTCTGTCTGACTCTCTGTCTGTCTGATGCTTGGCCAGGAGGCTATAGAAGATGTGTATCAATGTCACACAGGTTCATTGATTTGTCATGTTCATATTATTATCCTATTGAGGAAAATACTACATCAATTCCCCATACCATCATCTCAACGTTAGAGCCTAGGCTCTATAATCAGGAAGTTGTAGATTGTCAAGTTGCACTTGACTTGTACCCACCGCTAGGTTGTGTCACAGTATACAGTGTTAATGCAACACCATTGTCAACAAATCGCTGTAATAATTGACCTGATGTCGACTTGGTTATATCAATGATCATTCATGTATTTTTTGGGGGTGAATTGTATGTATTCAATAGGGCAGCAGTAGCTCAGGAGGTAAGAGCGGTTGCTGGTTCGATCCCCGTGCTCCGCCTCCTAGCTAAGTGTCGAGGTGTCCCTGAGCAAGACGCCACCTAACCCTAACTGCTCCTGACGTGTTGGTTGTTACCTTACATGGTTGACACTGCCTCTGTGTATTAATGGGTGAATGTGAGGCAATACTGTAAAGCACTTTGGATCAAAGCGCGATATAAATGCAATCCATTTACCATTTATTCACCCCCCCCCCCCCCCCTCCAGACTGGAATACTCTTATCGTGGGGAAACTCTCGCCATGGATCGACGCAGACGCCGAGATCACCACCGAGCTCAGGAACTCAGAAGCCGTAAGTTACGCAGCAGCACGGTTTAATTTCCTTTGGACTGTATGAACCGGTAGCCCTGTGCGGTTTAATATCCTTCTCATTACATTAGCTGGGTGCTTCATTCATTCATCATCGCACACACAGAGGTGGTGAAATTGAGGCGCAACAGCGGCAGCCCACACATCGGTACAAAAACTAAACTAAAAATATGAGTTTCCAGTAGAATACAAAACAGTGTATTTTCCAGTAAAATTAAAAAACTATTAATGTGTCAATTTGTGTGGCATCATACAATTCCTCCTAATGTTTAATTTCCTGCTATCATCAGAGTATAGAATCAGAATCAAAACAGCGTTATTGCCTTAGTTTTTGAAAACAACAAAAGTGACTTTATGCAATTGGTGCCTAACATTAAACAGTAAAATAACACAGAATTTCTGAAATACATCTCAATATATATATAAAAAATAAGCAATACAGCAGTGGCTTCCAACTCAGTTCTGAGGGTGTGATGAGGAGTCAGTCTCTGAGCATATATGCCAAACCTTAACCTTCAGAAAGAAGCCCAGTTATTATGAACGACTGGTTCAATGTTGATTCATTTCAGGAGTTCACCCCCCAGGTCCCCAATTGTTGCACCTTTGTGTCCGCGCCGTGTTGTTAAAAGTACATGAAGGCATTGTTGATTACTGCAATATTGGTTAAACAAGAGTAGTTATTTTTGGGCGGGGGCTTCATCACTCATGACACATCTCCTGAAGCTTGACCAGTGTAGAACCACTGGTCAAGAGGGTTTGATGTCATTGTGTTTCTGAGGGTCTATATCATTTGGCTGACATCATAAGGTATCTCATCTGTGTGTCTGTGTGTCCGTCCCTTCCAGGCGTTGGTCCAGGAGCTGAACTTTGCCGCCTACCTGGGTCTGCCCGCCTTCATGATCCCCCTGAAGGGACCCCACAGCGCCAACCTGGCCCGTGTGCTGGTCAACCACATCCAGACTGGACACCACACGTCCAATGTAACCAGAACACACTACACACAAGCCATACCCATATCATTGAAGAGTGAATGGTCGTAATTATCACCTTTGCAATGCAGTGGGTCAGTTGCATTTAATTATCTATTAGAGAACAGACACCAAGCATCTAGGTGATGCATTAGCAGCCATAGGCAGGTGTAGATTTCCCTCTTAAGCTGGGTGAATTGAGGTGAGCACGTAAACAAAGTGATTGCAGAGCGCTGGCATCATTCCCCACCATCATTGTGCTGTGGTGACGTCCAAATCGTATGGAAGTGGAGACAGTTTCTGTATGTGTGGGTGTATGGCTGACAACCCGAGGAAGTGCAGTGTTGTCGAGTGTGAAGCTGTTTGGCTGAGTGGTTCTCCAGAGAGCTGCAAGCAAGCAAGCAGCAATACCTGCAGATGGTGCCTGCCGCGATTGGCCTGTTTTTGAAACGGTCACGTGACTTCATGGTTGTTGACATCATCTTCGTCATCAGTTCTGGATCCGCGTCCCACTCATTGCCCCGGAGGACGCACGCGAGGAGCTGGTGGAGAACGAGCCGAACAAAGTGGTCCCCGATGACGACACCAGCGTGGACGAGAAGACTTGGACCTGGTCGGTATTTAGACCGGGGGTGGAATGAATACTACATAACTTATTACATAACGTATAACATACACACAATGCAAACATACATAGTCTGTACTCACTTTATTCTATTTTTTTTTTTTTGCTCACTGAATATCTTACCTATATCTTTCCTTGGGCTTATTCACTGTGAATTTGTAAATGTATTTTATTATTCTATTGTTTATTACTCTATTGATTATTAGTCTATCCTGAATCTTGAATGAATGTAGGACCAAGACGAATTGATTGTGTTCTGTTCAACTCTGACCCTGACACTCTCTCTTGTACTTCGATTCGTAGGTGGCACTCGTTCAGGACCCTCTGCGACTACAACAAGAGGATCTGCGTTGGTGAGAGCGGGAGCACATCACAGCCACCACACAGAGAAATGTCACCACGTCATTCTTGGGAGTTGTAGTCCTTTGGGTGCCGACGGGTCATTTCCTCTTCCGTTTCCTCCTCTTTCCCCCCCCGACAGCGATCGAAGTGGGCGCCGACATGCCCTCAGAAGCCGTGATTGACAAGTGGCTCGGTGAGCCGATCAAAGCGGCCATACTGCCCACCAGCATCTTTCTGACCAATAAGAAGGGCTTCCCTGTCCTGTCGAAGGCGCACCAACGGATCATCTTCAGTCTGTTCAAGGTACCGGGCAATTATGTCCAGAATTGCCAAGTGGAACGCTATTCATTACTGAATTTACTTTTTAATTCATAACTGAATTTACTTTTTGTTTTCATGATTTCCTTCCCATCATGTGAAATCTTAAATGTAAATATATTTGACACGATCCAATTTTAAAGGATGGACTCATATTCCTACCTTTTGCTCAGTGCTTTTGTTGCCTGTCTTAGTTGGGCAATCAGTCACACAACATCAACAAAGATGGCTTCTTAAACCCTCCCCCCAGTTGGAGTCCCAGTTCATCTTCACCGGCACCAGCCGTCACAGTGAGAAGGACTTCCGCTCCTACCTGCAGTACCTGGAGTACCTCAACCAGAACCGACCCGCACCCAACGCCTACGAGCTCTTCGCCAAGGGCTACGAGGACTACCTGCAGTCCCCGCTCCAGGTGTGTGTGCGTGGTTTAAGAAGCCTCACCTGGCTGGGTGATGCGGCACACAGGCTAAACCAGCTATCAACCACACACACACACACAACCCTGGGGCCTATACTACTAAGCAAGTTCATCACACCCAGAGGATATATTTTTGTTTGCTGGCTTCACTAAACCTACCAACCATAATCACACATCAGCGACGTCGCGACCGTGGTGATCAACTCGTTAAGTCAACCCAGGTGCACATAAAAGGGGCGGTGCTTGCACCATGTGACCAATCTCAAACATGGGCAAGTAGGCCGACCAGAGGCGCCCATTTTACGTAAGATGAACAAACTGTAATATAAAACAAATATGTAATCCAGGCTAAAAGGAACAGAGTTGCTGCTGCCAAAAGCAAGAAGGAAAACTGGCCCAAAAAAATAGCTGATTGTGTGAATGCGTAAGTCACTGATGAAGATCTGTAACGGCCAAGAAATGTAATCTCAGTACATCCCTACAAATGTACTGTTTTTATTCTTTGTTGAATTTGGTGAATGACTGAGATTATTTTCCCCCTCTCAGCCCCTGATGGACAACCTGGAGTCCCAGACGTACGAGGTGTTCGAGAAGGACCCCATAAAGTACTCCCAGTACCAACAGGTAGGCTCCACAGCGCCACCACAACGTAGAACTCCAACTCCCAGCAGCCCCGGCTCCGTAGCGCCATGCTTTGCCCTTAACATTATTATTATTATTATTATTATTCTCACCAGGCCGTGTACAAGTGTTTACTGGACCGCGTTCCTGAGGAGCAGAAGGACACCAACGTTCAGTAAGTGTTGACAAACCCCAGCTTGGGACTGCGCATCCAAGCAGATAAGAACAACAAACAAACATCAATCGAGGCGATGTGGATTCTGATTGGCTCTCTCCTGACGAGCTCCCATCTTAACGAGGTCTGTCCTGCCCGTAGGGTGCTGATGGTGCTGGGGGCGGGCAGGGGGCCGCTGGTCAACGCCTCGCTGCGCGCCGCGCGCCACGCCGACAGGAAGCTCAAGATCTACGCCGTGGAGAAGAACCCCAATGCCATCGTCACGTGAGTTGGACTGACACAGCGTTCAGTAGTTGACGTGTTAACCCCAGGAGGGAAGTTCCAGTGTTAACGGCAGTAAACTAAAAGGGGAAATGGCAGCACGTGAACTGTAATATTGGTGTTGATATCCTTGAATTGAGTGCTTTAGTATTTTCAAACCTGTACTATAGCCTTTCTCCTGCAGCTATTTACTCCATCAAAAAAATATCAGAACTAGAATGTTTCTCAAGCGTAACACACGCCCATCCACAAGTCTTCCCAGGACATTTTCTGGGGACATTTTATCCTCCAATTCATTCCCCTGACTTCAGACATAATATAACCATAAGACATTGTCAGATCGTCAAAAAGTCAACATCGACTTTAATGTCCCTGAAGCCTTAATAAAAAGTATTGGAGTGACCCCATTGATTGATTCTTGGAACTTCAAATGTGAACAGAGGGATTAGTCTAGCTTCTCCCGTCGAACTACTGAGTAAACCTTGTACTGATGGCATGGCTCAAGGTCTCTAGACACTCGGTCCCCAGATATTCTGTGTTTGAGATGGAGGACTTCTTTTATGAAGTGACTGAACTCTTTGAAGCTCAGGCACAAAGAGCCCCTGGAGTGATCCAGAACATTCCTTGTCCCGGCCAGGTTGGAGAACTGGCGCTTCGAGGAGTGGGGCGATGAGGTGACCGTGGTGTCATGTGACATGCGCGAGTGGACCGCGCCCGAGAAGGCAGACATCATCGTCAGCGAGCTGCTGGGGTCGTTCGGCGACAACGAGCTGTCCCCCGAGTGTCTGGACGGAGCGCAGCACTTCCTCAAAGGTACCGCCGCCTGCCGCTGGTCAGAAACCGGTTCAGAACACGCTTTGGGCCCAGGTGTTTAGGTTTTCCCCAATATCCTAAGTCTACCTGATGACTCATCCAACTCCTAATTGATGACTCGTCTACCTGCTAATTGATGACTCCTCTACCTGCTAATTGGCATCACACCTACCTGCTAATTAATGACTCGTCTGCCTGCTAATTTATGACTTGTATACCTGCTATACCACACTTTTGCAGTACTGATCTGACTCACTACATTTACTTTCATTTTAATTTCACCACATTAAAACGACATTCAACACCAGCGTCCGTGTCAAGCATTCCGTCTCATTAGGAAACCGTTTCTCAGTTCCGCTTCAAAGGCATCTCCCGGCTCTTCTCTTTCGGTTTTAACTTCAACCCCCGTCCTCCATCTTGTTCCTTCCAGAGGACGGCGTGAGCATCCCGTCCTCCTACACGTCCTTCCTGGCGCCGCTGTCCTCCTCCAAGCTCTACAACGAGGTCCGGGGCTGCCGCGAGCGCGACAAGGACCCCGAGTGCCACTTCGAGACGCCCTACGTGGTGCGCCTGCACAACTTCCACCAGCTGGCCGAGCCCAAGGCCTGCTTCACCTTCACACACCCCACCACAGGTGAGACGCGCACACCACGCATGCCCGAAGCGTTCTCATTACCGACCCCCTACTGGCCGGTAAGTGTAACTGCAGCCTGCTGCCTGGAGCTCCACGTGCATTCAGAGCCCTGGAGCGCGAGCTCTGAGTTGAGACACAGGTTCCAACGCGGTTATCCAGAGTCCAGGTGAATAACAATCATAAACTAATGTTGGTTCTAATCATAATCATCTTCTGCTTCTAGACATGAACAACAACCGCTATCAGTGCCTCAAGTTCACCGTGGGCTGCAACTCTGTGCTCCACGGCTTCGCGGGCTACTTTGAGACCACCCTGTACAAAGACGTCACGCTCAGTAAGCCCCCTTCTCCGTGTATTTATTTGTACCCTTTATTTATTTGTACCTCTTAATTATTGTTATTTAGTGGTTTATGGTCAAAACGTCTCATATTTTAAATGGGCCTAATGTAAAGTGTTCTGAATGGTGTTTGTGTTTTGAAGAATGCTATATAAATGAACTTCCTGCTCTTCGAGACCTTCAAGTCTGGCTAATGTTGGAGGTCTGAGTGTTTATTTCCTCAGGTGTGATGTTCATGTCTTTGTGTTTCAGGCATCAAACCAGCAACGCATTCACCTGGGATGTTCTCCTGGTTCCCCATTCTCTTCCCACTCAAGGTACGTCCACAATTCAGCGTTCCTTTTTTGATATTTCCAATTTTCCAGGCAGTAGCCTAATGGAGAAACAATAAACTACTTGTGGTACGATACATCAATGCTATCGCTATTTAGATTACCCTTCCGATATATGCAAGTACTCGAGGTTCAAGTCACTGAGCATGTTTAACTCTTCTCTATCCTCTCCCGGCAAACAGCAACCCATCCCGTTGTCCCACAATGATGATGTCACCGTGCGATTCTGGCGCTGCAACAACGGCAAGAAGGTGTGGTACGAGTGGGCGGTGACCGAGCCCTCCTGCTCCGCCATCCACAACCCCGCCGGACGCTCGTACACCATTGGTCTGTAAAGAGGCCACGCCCACCCCTCTTGCAGCCAACCCGCCAATGGGCATCTTGGGAACCCCCCCCCCCCACACACGATGACATCATAACGTGGCAGTTGGAACAGTGTGTTCCAATGCCTTTCCCCGTGGGACTTATTCACCTCGCGGCCATCTTTGTTCCGAAATCCCATCCAAGTGGCGTTTGGAACCAAGATGGCCGCTAGGCGACGAAGGCCCATGGTGTTCACTTTTGTAACGGTTTTGCTGGGGTTGTTTTTGTTGGGGGTGAAAGAGACGGGTTCAATGGGGTTTGTTTTCGAAGACGCCAATGTAGTCTGTTTAAATACACCAGTATTAACGACTGGTGGTTCTGGGACACTTTCCTGAAGGCATGGACTATCGTTTTGTTAACTATGGAGTCGATTTACATGATGTGTGTGTGTGTGTGTGGTTCTGTTGTCCCCGTGGCCCCCCTCTGCCTTACTGGGCCCACATTCCGTACCGTCGGATCTGAAGCACTTCCCCCGCCACTGGCTAAGAGTCAACGCTAGTTTGAGTCCCATTTTTTTTATTTTTTTTTTACACGTGATTATTACACCTCTGTTTCGCTTATACTTTTGTTTCATTTTTACTGTCTGGTCTGTTTCAATGAAAGCAAACGTGCTCCGTATCTCCCCAATTACATGTTTCACTGGTCAAAATGTGTTGTTTTTTTGTGTCATTATTTTGTCTTATTAGGTGAAATAAAACCCAGCTCTGTACGGATGTATGTGTGAGAAGACTTGTAATGTGCAAGTGTGCATTTGATCCACTGGGGGTCGCCGAAGACCTATTGATATGAATAGACAAAGTAAAGTAAAGTCCCAACATGTCTTATAGGCGTTGCTCATGCATTGGGAAATGCAAAGTAAAAAAAATACAGCAATGTCCCAAACTCTTAAATGTCGGCATAATTAAACATACATGGGGTTTTTTTTATCCGGCCAGTAAGGCTGACTATGAACCTATACACTTATCTTATCTTTGCCTGCAACTGAAAAGACTTTTTTACTTTCTTACATCAAATGTAATTAGTTTTTTGCAAGAAGCATACAGGAAAAAAAAGAAAAGATGCCTTGTCCTGCAAGTTCAGACACTTCGAAGTAAAAGTAAAAAAGTTATCGAAATGAAACATGAAATGTAGTTTGTCCTTCATTGAATCAAATAATTTTTTTTACTGCTGCCAGTCTTGTCTCTTGGGGGCGGGGCAAGGGGCGGGGGCGTGGCTACAAACCACCCGCGACTGTCAGTGGGAGCGTTTGGTCGTCATCATCATCCTCATCCCGCCGGGTCCCACACAACACGACGATGTCAGTCACTCGAAACTATAAACTAACCTGAACTAGTCACCACCACGCAGTGAAGAGGTGAGTCGTGGCTTTAATGACATTGTTTAATTCTGTGTATTTAATTGTGTTTTAAGTGGACGTCATCAACGCTGTGATTGCGCGCACCTCCTGAACGTTGATTAATTAATTAATTGCATCTCGCTTCGCATCTCGCGTCTACCGTTCATCCTATTCTATGTACGTCTAATTTATACTTTTTTAATTATGGTGGATTTACTACCAACTCCACTGATGTTTGCGGGAGGTCGCATTTTGCCAAATAATTCATGCTGGTCTAAAAATAGCGACCATGCAGGCAGCCGACACGGACCTTACTGGTAGCAATATTATTCTTATTCTTCTTATTATTATTCTTATTATTCTTATTACTACCAGATTACAGTCCACTCAGTGAAGTATGAGGACATTAAAGTTGGCTCTTGTTTGTGCACCTGTGCAAATGAATGGCGACCTGACCCAGTAGCAGCGTGGGTACAATAGCCCTTTAATGTCATTTGATATCCAGCCGTGACCATCACCTGAGCAATTACCTGGTGTCGCGTGTGTGCGTGTGCGTGTGTGTGTGTGTGTGTGTGAGAGACTCTGACTCTGTGTGTGAGACTGTGTGTGTGAGAGACTCTGACTGTGTGTGTGAGAGGGAGGGAGGGAGTGAGTGAGTGAGTGAGTGTGTGTGTGAGACTCTGACTCTGTGTGTGAGAGACCGTGTGTGAGAGACTCTGACTCTGTGTGTGAGAGGGACTGTGTGTGTGTGAGACTCTGACTCTGTGTGTGAGAGACTCTGACTCTGTGTGTGAGAGACTGTGTGTGTGAGAGACTCTGACTGTGTGTGAGAGGGACTGTGTGTGTGTGTGTGAGACACTGACTCTATGTGAGAGGGACTGTGTGTGTGTGAGACTCTGACTCTGTGTGTGAGAGACTCTGACTCTGTGTGTGTGAGACTGTGTGTGTGAGAGACTCTGACTGTGTGTGAGAGGGACTGTGTGTGTGTGTGTGAGACACTGACTCTATGTGAGAGGGACTGTGTGTGTGTGAGACTCTGACTCTGTGTGTGAGAGACTCTGACTCTGTGTGTGAGAGGGACTGTGTGTGTGTGTGTGTGAGACTCTGTGTGTGAGAGAGACTCTGACTCTCTGTGTGTGTGTGTGTGTGTGTGTATAGGTGGGAAAAGGCGCTCACCTGCAGTGGCTGTCATTTTGTCAACATTTAACGAGGTGGGACATTTAACAAGGCCGTGGTGTGGTGAAGATGACGGGCGGACCGAGGAAGCGGGGTGGCAGTGGCAGTAGCGGGGGGTCCGGGGACCCCAAGACGTCGGAATCCGCCAAGGATGCTGGAGGAGGAGGAGGAGGAGGAGGTGTGGCTCTGAAGAAGGAGATCGGTCTGGTCAGCGCCTGTGGCATCATAGTGGGTAAGTTTAAAGTCTACTACTACTACTGTCCCGGTTTCTTTAGATACCGTCCACACTGTGAGCTCCTGCACCGGGTTTTACACACACACACACACACACACACACACACACACACACACACACACACCAAATTGTTCTGTTTATCATGAGCCATGGTGAAGAATAGAACTTCCAATAGGCTACAGTGTATAAAATATAAAGGGTGTTCTTATTTTAGCAAAACAAACAACACTTGGTCAACAACCTTGCACATGGATGCACTTGAACTGATAGTCGGTAAACTAAACTGCTTGCGGACCACCACCACCACCACTACCAGCACGCCAATAAAAAATAATCTCACTAATGTTTTTCATCTACACCCCCCAGCCGCCACCCCCACCCTAACCCCAAGCCTTCATGCTGTCAGCCATTGCATCACAGTTTCCATTAGCAAGTGCAGGGCCCACGTTAGCATATATGTCAGTGCGTGTGTGTGTGTGTGTGCGTGTGTGTATGTCAGTGCGTGTGTGTGTGTGTGTGTGCGCGGCTGTCGCGATATGCACAGAACAGGGTTTTTTTCTTAGAACATATGACCACCATGCAAGACCACGTTCAGCTGACTCATGTGAAGTAAATGGTGGTGGTGGTGGTGGTGGTCTGACTGCCAAGACATCACTTATCTCTGTGTGCGCATGCAAGTTGTATCTATCTGAGCCGTAAGCCATGTCTCTGAGTCATTGACCTGGTGTCCTATTAAATACTGTAGGCTTGCTTAATGACTTGAGTCAGTGTCTGCCTCTAATAGTCTTAATCCACTCCGAAGCCGTCTTCTTTGTGCCACAAATGTGTCTTCATTGGTTGATCTCGATTTGTTTGAGCCAATGAGACCGAGCCTGCAGTGTTCCCCTGTCTGTCAATCACACGGATTGACAGGAGTGGTTGGTTCACGTTGCTGTTGACTAAAGGTTAGCGAGAGACGCTTTTAACGCCGTTTAATCTTGTTCTTTCGCCCCCAGCCGTCTCCCTCCCTGATGATCATTCTGTTGCTAGAGGAGGCGTCATTAGATCCAGCTCTTCCTGTTCTCGAAGCGTTGTAAGCTGACAGAGCGTAGTTATAATTGTATGTTTATAATTGTATCCCGATTCCCAGCAGAAGTCCCACTAATTGGAGTGGCCGGCTCTGGGGCCCGGTATCCAAGCCCGCTCCGGGAGGTCCCCCTTTATCGATTGTAAATCGACGTTATTAATGGTTGTCATTTCTGCTAACATCGTTCTTCAGTTCGCCGTATTGATTTTTCATTTGTCCTCACTCCCACCCGCCTTGTTGGACCAATTGCAACACCCTTGCCTTCCGTTTGCCCAGACAAGTGCTGCACCAACCAAGAGTGTAATTGCGTGCGTTCTGCCTCGTGCCAACCTACTGACGGACATTCCTTGTTTGGGTGTACCGAGTAACGAATGAATCACATTGTGGTTCACATTTAGTTCACGTCACAGCTGCTAATATCCAAATCGACTTGCAGTGTGCCGGTATTCAGACTTGTTGGCCGTTGTGTCGCCCTGCTGCTGTGAGACCATCCGACTATACAAGTTCTGCGGTGAATATCAGTCTGGCCTTGGCTCGGCAGCGACTGCATTTCTAAATTATGGCCGCATTGGCCGTGGCATCTACTCCAACCTCTCATCACCGCTCGCCCCTGGGTGGTCTAATGGGGACTCTTCCTTGTGGGTTCTTTTCGTTAGTTTTGGTTGCGGGGGGGGGGGAGGGGGGTCGATTAGTCACACTCCAAGTCCAGTGTATCCAAAAATTCGGCCCCCCTCCTCAGCGATAGGGTAGACTAGTGGGGTATGAAGGGCGGGGGGGGGGGCATGGCTTGGAGGCCGGCACCAAGATCTCAGTAGATTGACGGACGGCCTCCTATACTCTAGTACCGCCCCAATATCGGCCAGTCGAATTTGTGCGTCCGAAAACTCCTGAAGAAGCATACAGAGGCCTTAACCAACCAATAGGTCCCCTTCCCCACAAGCCCTCCTTCTTGGGGAATGCATTTGTTTGTTTGTATTTTGTGTCGTCTCCCAGGCAACATCATCGGCTCGGGCATCTTCGTGAGCCCAAAGGGGGTGCTGGAGAACGCCAGCTCGGTGGGCCTGGCCATCATCGTGTGGGTGGTGACGGGCGTCATCACCGCCATCGGGGCCCTCTGCTACGCGGAGCTGGGCGTCACCATCCCCAAGTCGGGCGGAGACTACTCCTACGTCAAGGATATCTTCGGCGGCCTGGCAGGGTGAGGTGGAACTGGGAGGAGGGGTGGAGGTGGTGGTGGAGGTGGAGGTGGGATGAGGAGGAGAGGAGGAAGGGAGGTGCTGGTGGCGTTGAGGAGGGGGAGATGGGGCGTGGAGTGGGTGGGCTTGGTGGTGTGTATCAGTATACTAATAAAGTTGGAATTCTCAGGTGGGCTGAGTCAGGTTTTATCGACTGAGTTTACGTTGCAGTTATAAGGAACTTGACTCTGGCTGGTCGGAGCTCTTGCTCTACAGACCTAAGACGTAAACGAAAAGTAATGTAGGAATAGAAAAAATAAGTAATTTGTTAAAGAATACAAATATATGCATGGGAAATTCTATCTTCCCTAAATAATAGCACTTAGCATTGTTTAGCATATTGTATGCTCTTAGGTGTTGCTGTAGCACTCAGAATGGCACGTTTGCTCTTATCCCAGCTATTATGCAGGCAACCTAGCAATTATGCAACTCGTTCTGTTAGC
>PIJE02000289.1:379371-414371 GCA_002895965.2 Coryphaenoides rupestris | reverse complement strand
GGGAAACTCGCAAGATCCCTCTGTTCACTTCCTCTGTCCCCGCGGCGGAGCCCAGACGCCGTTGTTTGTATAAACAACGCAACTCAATTTGTCGCACAGGACATTTTTATGGTTTACATTGTCCGGTGCTGTGAGTTATAGTCTCCTTTTAAGACTTCTGTGACCTTAGACGTGCTTTAGTAATGAGTAAAGATTCCTGTCGTACCTGCATTGGAATTTTCCTCTCCTGGTGTTCGTGACCTTGTTGGCCATCTCGGCCAATGGCGAGGTTTTCCTTGTTGTGTGTGAAAAGGGGGTTCAGTCCTGGTGGCCCAGGCTCAAGGTCACCTGAATGTCATAAACTGCCCTCGATGCATTCAGGCAACCATTATTTCCCTTTTTAAATGGTAAATGTGCAATGCAATTTTGGATTACCAGATTAATTGTATAATGCCTTTGTTCTGTGTGCCGTATGCGTGTATCTGTGGTGTGTGTGTGTGTGTGTGTGTGTGTGTATAGTGTTGCTAACGTGGGTGAACTGCTACAGCGTGCGCTGGGCCACGCGTGTCCAGGACATCTTCACGGCCGGGAAGCTGCTGGCCCTCGGCCTCATCATTGTCATGGGCATCGTCCAGATCTGTAAAGGTAAGCACCTCTCGTTGGTCTCTTGTAGCCGGGCCGCTGGTCTCTCGTAGCTGGGCCGCTGGTCTCTCGTAGCCGGGCCGCTGGTCTCTGGTAGCCGGGCCGGTGGTCTCTTGTAGCGGGGCCGCTGGTCTCTCGTAGCCAGACCGTAGCCGGGCCGCTGGTCTCTCGTAGCCGGGCCGCTGGTCTCTCGTAGCCGGGCCGCTGGTCTCTCATAGCCGGGCCGCTGGTCTCTCGTAGCTGGGCCGCTGGTCTCTGGTAGCCGGGCTGGTGGTCTCCGGTCGCCGGGCCGGTGGTCTCTGGTCGCCGGGCCGGTGGTCTCTCGTAGCCGGACCATATTCTAGAAGATCTCATGGACTACCTGAGCACCACTGTGTTCACCAGGTTGGTATGTGGAAAAGTGTGAAACTCACAAATTGTGTGCCACAAGATACTGTAGTAATTGCTTGGAAGACTGTTTTTCCAGAAATGTCAAGGCTTTGGATTTAGTTTCACCCGGTACATCGTGGTGTAATAGGAATCTCTTCAATGGATGTTGGTGGAACTTTAGCTGCTGTTCACCCAAATAAAAGCCACGCAACAAAAACAACAACAACAACAATGATGGTGAACCCAAAACCAGACACCTGTCACCAACCACCACCACGCTAAGCGCTGATGTGGCGCGTGCACAGAAGGACACGACAGAGAATCAGAGCGAGAGGGGACACACCCAGTATGCTAACGTGCCATTCACTAATGGCACACAAAGCCCTCCTCTCTGGCGCGGCGATCTCCTGTGATCCCAACAACGTGAACGAGGGATTATGGGCTCCTCCTCATAATCCACAGGGACCCACCGCCGCCCGCCCCACACCCCCTCCCTCCCCTCCCTCCCCCCTCCTCAGGGACCCGCCCACTAACCCCCCCAGGGTCATTACTCTGATTTAATCACCTGAGCTGGCACACTGCCTCGATGGCAGCTTAAAGCGCAGGCAGTTGTTTTTGTTTTTTTTAATCCAGTACTGTGTGTGCGTGTGCGTGTGCGCGTGCGTGTGTGTGTGTGTGTGCACGTCGGCTGCTTTCTACAGGAGCCGCATCGGGACTCTTATCTCTGCATCGCGTTCACATTCTTTCTAGGTACAGGTCGTTGCACAATCTTGCCCGACATTGTTGGGCCGTTGTGTGTTGATAATCGTATGTTATTATTTTTAACACGCATTGCTTGTACAGTACATCACAGCACCAGAAATCGCGCCACCGGTCGTCGCCTCGGTCTGTCACTGAGTATCTGTCACCCTCTGCTGTTGCCATAGCAGCGCAGCAGGAAGCGGCCTCATCAGCACCAGCTTGACTGGTCCTGGTGGTCTGATGACCCCCCCCCCCCCCCCCCCCCCCCCCCCCCCCCCCCAGGGCACTACTACTGGCTGGAGCCGGCGCACGCCTTTGAGACGTTCCGGGACTACGACGTGGGCCTCATCGCCCTCTCCTTCCTGCAGGGGTCCTTCGCCTACGGAGGCTGGAACTTCCTGAACTACGTCACGGAGGAGCTGGTCGACCCCTACAGGTGACTGAGGGAGGGAGGCCCCACAACAATGACCTCTTTAGTCATTCAGCAGGCACTGTTATCTGAGACGGACCATTAAGGAGCAGGTAGGGGTTAGACTGTACAGGGACGGGGCCTTTTCAAGACCTGGGATTCGAACACCCCCACCACTAGTTCTGCACCTGATGTGGAACATGCTGCATGTTTTGTGCTTCATGCTAAACGTAGGAAGCTGTGGTCTGTGGGGAACTGAGTGTACACGATGGTGAACACTGATATTTTAATTGCACATGGATCAGATCCAAGGCCATTACAACACACCAGACAAACCAGAACGTGGCCTCGCCTCTGTTTGCTCTCATTTGCCATGCCGCCTGTGGTTGTTTTTTGCAGGAACCTTCCCCGGGCCATCTTCATCTCCATCCCGCTGGTCACCTTCGTCTACGTGTTCGCCAACATCGCGTACATCACCGCCATGAGTCCCCAGGAGCTGCTGGCCTCCAACGCCGTGGCCGTGGTGAGCGACTCCTCGGTTCCATTTCCCATCAAAGGTCTCCAGTCTAAAGGCGTTTGTTGGCGTTGATTGGAGTTTGTCGGCCAGTGCCCTCACTCCTACCTCCTGTACTTCCTGTAAACTCGGACTTCCTGTATGGATAAAGTGTATGCTTCATGCATGCAGACGGAGCATGTCGTTTTCCTGTCCGTCGGGTGGTTGCGGTCTCTCCCATTGTGGACTCATCCAAACGGTTACTAAAGGTTGGTTTAGCATAACCAAACCTTTTTATGGTTTACGTCGCCGTCGGTGTTTGAATGGGTGAATGTGAGGCAACTGTAAATCGCTTTGGATAAAAGTTCTAGATAAATGCAATCCATTTAACGCCTATTATTTAAAAGGCATTAGATAAATCACACGTATCTAGAGATGCCTTTTTAAATATAGAGTAGAAATATGACATTTCTCAAAGATGGTAAAAAAACCCCATGCTAATCGTTAGGATTGTGTTTGATGCTTGCGGTTGGTTGACTTTAGCTCAATGCTACAGCCGTTGGTTAGCATTAGCATAATGTTAGCCAACCGCAAGCTCAAACACAATCCCTAATGCTTATACTAACTGTTTAGCATTAGCGTAAGCATAATGCTACTTCATGCATAACTAGCGATCTGATCGCATGTCGCCGTTTAGCTACTAGCATGTTTGTTCTCCCCCCCGTTCTCTCTCTCGCTCTCTCTCTCTTTCTCTTTCTCTTTGCTGCGCTCCTATGGCTCTCTCTCCCAGACGTTTGGAGAGAAGCTGCTAGGGGTGATGTCATGGATCATGCCCATCTCTGTGGCTCTCTCCACCTTTGGAGGGGTCAACGGGTCGCTGTTCACCTCCTCGCGGTCAGTCTGTGTCCCTCACCCAGCCCTCGCTCTTTCTCTCTCTCTCTCTTCCTCCTCATCCTCCTCCTCCTCTTCCCGCAGCAGAGTCGGCAGTCTCCTTTGTCGCAAGGTCTTGTCATTGGATACAGATGGACACAAACACAGACGCAATGATTCACACACAGATATTCACACACACACACAGACACACACACACACACACACACACACACACAAAATATGACTGACCAGAAACTACTGCCAAGCATGCGGTTAGTAAATTGTATGTTTGTTAGTCTATCGTTGGCAGTAATTGTTTGTCGCGAATGGTTCACTTATTTATTGTCGACAAGTTGGTGAATCCAATGCAGTGCGCAGGTCCTCAGTTTTCCCCTGGTCTCGTATCGGAGGCGAATTTCCCTGCAATCTGAACTCTGCCGGCTCCCGTGTGTCCGGAATCTGGACATAAAATATGGAATATTGATCCCAGTTGAAAGGGGGGGGGACTGCAGACGCTTGCAGAGTCATCGTTCTACCCTCGCACTTGAGCCATCTCACCTCCTTCTCTCTCTCCTCTCCTTCCTGCACCCCTTACACCCTACATCACCATCAATTGCGTCTTGGCTGACAAACTGCGGCTCAATGCCAACGACGCTGCTGCCGCTCCTCTGGACAAATCGGTTGTTGTTTTATAACCTCGCCTCTCCTCTTCTTCCTCCCAGGCTGTTCTTTGCTGGCGCCCGGGAGGGCCACCTGCCCCGCCTCCTGGCCATGATCCACGTCAACCGCTGCACCCCCATCCCCGCCCTCCTCTTCACGGTGATGTCACGTTTATACACACACACACACACACACACACACACACACACACACACACACACACACACACACACACACCGAGGCAGGACTGTATATACCGAGCAGCAGCAGCAGCACATGCACGCTGAGTATAGCCCTCGGTGGACGGAAGCTCGCGATGACGAAAATACAGATGCTTGTCGTTTCTACTTCGGCTGATTTAAAATGACCACCGTCGAGGGGAAAGGATGTCGGTTCAACGTACATATACTGATTTCAAAATAAAAGTGCAATGATCACAATGACATTATTCAGCTGTTGTACACAAAACTGAAAGTGTTGGAAATTGATTGGTTTCCTCTTGTTAGATGGGCTTTTATACAATTTTGAACTCAATTTTGAACATTTAATAAATAAATGAACTAGTTCATTTATTTCTTACTAAATGTATCTTACTTTTATTATTTTATTAGGCTTATACACTCTACATCTATTAATCTATAGTTTTTATTGTTATGTTATTTTTGAGCAACCTTTGGCACAAGATTTCCCTTCAGGATTAATAAAGTTCGATATTATATCTCTTAAGCAATGTCGCGTTCCCTCTCTCCCCTCACAGTGCATCTCCACGCTCCTGATGATGTGCACCAGCGACATCTACACGCTCATCAACTACGTGGGCTTCATTAACTACCTCTTCTACGGCGTCACCATCGCCGGGCAGATTGTGCTGCGCGTCAAACAGCCCAACATCAACCGACCGATCAAGGTAAACGCCCCCGCCGACGCCACAGGTGTGTCTCTTGGGGCTCGGGCTAATACTCTTGGTTTATTGAAACTGACGGGTTTTGAAAGAACAAAACAACTCGACTAAATGTGAACTCGAAAGACTTGTCAAGGCTCGTAAACTTTGTTCTTTGTTGAGACGGAGGTTGTAATTTTAATCGTCACATCAATAAAGTTTTTTTTTCACAGGCCTATTTGAGCTCCAAATTTGCTATCAAACAGCCGCTTGAGTTGAGGCTTCTAAGGAGCAAATATCCATGAACATAAGTGACAGCAAGACCCAAAGATGTTAATAAAGTTAATTTGGGACTTTAAGGAGGGGCAGGATAGATTAGATCCTCTCGAAAGCTTCTGGGTTCGAAAGCATCCTTGCTCAAGAATGCCCAACTAACCACCTGCTCCTTGATGACCTGTATCCGAATTATTTAACTCAATTTGGATTAATTTGGATTAATGTCTGCTTAAATGCTTACATTTTTGCTAAACGGCACTTCCATCCATGAATAGGCTTGTGACTTGACGCCTGTCTATTAGTATTTATTTATTTATTTATTTATTTTTGTTATTATTTATTTAATTTTTTCTATGTATTATTATCATCATTATGGTTGTGATTGGTGGTCCTGCAGGTGAGCCTGGTGTGGCCGGTGATCTACCTGCTCTTCTGGGGCTTCCTGCTGGTGTTCAGCCTGTACTCGGAGCCCCTGGTGTGCGGCATCGGGCTGGCCATCATGATGACGGGCGTCCCAGTCTACTTCCTGGGCGTCTACTGGGAGAACAAGCCCGAGTGGTTCAACCGCGCCATCTGTGAGCATGCATGGTTTTGCTAAATCCTGCACTGACTCTGCATCTGAAAGTTGCAGAGAGTAGAATCGCAGTGAACTTATCGAGAATTTACCCGAAGAGGCTGTACTGTACTAGTACTACTAAATCCCTTTATTCCCAGCAGCTAGATCCTGTTGTACATTCTCCGGTATGGTAGGGAGGTGGCGCTAAATGGCAAGAACTGTAGTTGCATGTCAGGCCACTAGAGGCTGCAGGTTTTTTAACTTTCATAGTGCAGATTTAATGTATTTTTATTCTTTGTAACTTTATTGATATTTTGCACGAGATTATGAAAACAAACAAATTGGACAATAGATGATAAGTGTATGAAATGTAGAGTATAGAGATATGAGCATGTTGAAGCCGTGTGGATATAGGATGAAGAATTAGACAAAAATGCACAGGAAATGTATTTTAAAAATCAAGGAAAGATGATTCTGAGGGTGGGATGGCGTTGGCAGGGTAGTCCATTAAAATACTGATTGATCTTGCTTATTTTTATTTTATTTTGTGATGTACAGAGAATTCTAGATTTACATTTACTTAGTTTGGGGACATTTTCTTTAGCATCGAACAATCATGGCATTTACTGTATTAACGTATTTCACTGAGATGAGATGCGTGTTGTGTGACATAATAACCGCCATTGTTGTACTTCTGAACAAGTCCACTTTTGTTTTCTCACACGCAGGTAAAATGACACACGTGTGCCAGAAGTTGTGTGCCGTGGTGTACCCGGCCCTGGACCGCAGTCCGGACCCCCTTGTACAGGAGGAGGAGGAAGAGGAGGGGGGAGAGGAGGAAGAGCAGTCGCTAAAGATGACCAATTAACGCACTATTGAAAGAGACTGTTGAAAACAAACCACACGGGTTTGGAACAACCGCGCTGGGACCGGCGGGGGAAATGGTGCACACCCACTTATTGTTCATGAACCGGTTTTCATTGTGCTGCACATGGTCTACGTTGTAGACGTCGTCTACAGAGTTTCTTTGTCCGGCCTTAATGCTGAACGCCACTGCCTATCCAATTCTGCCCGGCGACAGGCGATGCAAGATGCAATATTTATGATTGGTGGTCTCTTTATCACACGTTCACACAGACACCGTTTTTGTACAGTCTTTAATATTGTCTGTCTGCGTTGATGAAGGGGGGGGGGGGGTGTTAATATATTAATATATTTTAACATTCTATGTGTTGTTCGGATTAAATCACTGTATCCTCACTAAACTGTTCTGAATTTATTGTGGTGTGAAATTATTAGTATTATTTTTTTCCCCCTCATGTATAGTTGTGGATTTCAGCTATGTGCTTGCATGTTTATGACAATCTATTCATACATTTGTAATTAAAAGCCTTAACAAATGTCAACAATTAATCTCAAACTACGGCGATTGGGTGTGAATGAACTCTCCCCCCACATCCATTGATTATTAAGAGGAATAATAAAGCTCAGTCTAAAGTTCTCATCCATAATTTGAAGTCCACCTGTGGGTGCCGCACCTGAAGCGTGACGCGTCACCTGCGTGGGCGGAGCCACGCCCCCCGATCGGGTTGCGGAAGTGGTGGACTGACGGACGGTAAGCAGCAGCGGCGGCGGCGGTGGCTAATGCTAAGCTAAGCTACATCCACATCCACATCCACACAGTATTAGGAACAGGAGCAGCAGGCAGGCAGGCAGGCAGGCGGGCAGGCAGGCTCTGTTAGCGGCATACTACTGACGACACGTCTCCGCGGTGGTGGTCAGTGGTGGTGGTCCGTTCATTCCCGCCAACGGTCCAGGGAGCAGGTATGGTGATTATTATTATTATTATTATTATTATTTTGTTGTGGTAGCAAAGCAAAGCAAAGCCGGAGCTGTCTTGAGCTCTGTGCTATGCTATGCTAAGCTAAGCCTCCTCAGGGTGACAGCATCCATCCAGCCAGCCAGCCAGCCAGCCATCCATCCAACACACACACACACACACACACACACACACTGACACACGTATGTGTGTAGAGGGGTGACAAGAGGTGATCTTGATAGTTAAGTCATTTGGGTCAAAACCTAATTCTAATCCAGATCTGCTGCACACACACACCCAAAGACCTTTTTTTTTTTTTTTTTTTTAAACCCGATTTGAAGTATTCACACCCCCTGTGTGAAAAAAAAAAAAGGTCTTTCACTTTTCCACTCTTGTCATCTTGTCTTATAAGTATATTATGGTTTTCTGACAGCTGTGTGTTAGTGTTGTTATACTACCTTGGAGTGGGTCGTTAAAGCACATATGGTTGGGGTTTGTTAATGGGAGGAGCTGTTGGTGTACCTTTTAGGGACTTTAAGTCGACTGTACATATAGTTACTTTTTTAACGTGGCCCTGTTAATGTCATGTCTATGTCTCTCTGTCACTCTCTCTCTCTCTCACACACACACACACACACACACACACACGTATACACACACACACACACACACACAGAGCCATGTCTCCCACAGTGCGTCTGCAGGAGATGATCCGGGTGATCCGCTCCGCCCGCACGCAGGGCGAGGAGCGCGGCGTCATCCAGCGGGAGTGCGCCGCCATCCGAGCTCAGTTCCGCCAGGCGGACAACGGGAGTCGCTCCCACAACCTGGCCAAGCTGCTGTACGTGCACATGCTCGGCTACCCGGCCCACTTCGGCCAGGTGAGAGAGAGAGCATGGTGTATACAGAGTTGTTGTTGCTGTTCTTGTTGGTTGTTGTGTTATTACTGCGGCGTTAGCACCTCTAAGAACGTGTCTTTAGGAGATGCATCAGTAATTGCAGTTCCATCAATAATGATGAGCAAGTAGGGGTTAGGCCAGGGCATCTTACCTATGTTTCTATACTCCTGACCTTTTATAAATGGGGACAAGGGCTTGGATAACCCTGCTTATGCTCCCAGTGTGTTTATTTAGCAAACACAACATTACAATGGAAAACATGATGGAATGCGCAAACTAAGCAAAACTATTTTTGAAATAACAACAAGCCATAATGCTATATTTAATGAGCAATAACTATAATGCATTTATTTTCAATGATCAATATAATTTTTACTATTGCACATTTCTCTATTCCAAGAATAGTAAATGGATTGCATTTTATACTTTACAGTATTGCCTCACATTCACCCATTCATACACCGACGGCGGTTTCAACCATGCAAGGTAACAACCAACACGTCAGGAGCAGTTAGGGTTAGGTGGCGTCTTGCTCAGGGACACCTCGACACTTAGCTAGGCGGAGCCCGGGTATTGAACCAGCAACCTTCCAGTTGCCAAACAACCGCTCTTACCTCCTGAGCTACTGCCGCCCCCGAAGAAAATCCCACATACAGAACAGTACACTCCTACCCTCACGTTGCACAAAGCACTGCTGCAGTGCAGGCGGCTTTGACTTGGAAGACGTGAATGAATGAAGTGTTGCATCACCTGAGCTTTCCTCCTCCTCCGTGCAGATGGAGTGTGTGCGTCTGATCGCCAGCCCGCGCTACAACGAGAAGCGCGTGGGCTACCTAGGCGCCATGATGCTGCTGGACGAGAACCAGGACGCCAGCCTGCTCATCACCAACTCCATCAAGAAGTAAGTGGAGGAATCGGGACGGTCTTTCCGCGGAACCTCAGAGTTCCACAAGGATCTTTTGAAGTTCCATGGAATTCAGTATCAGAATCAGCTTTATTGCATTAGTTTTTACAAACAAGGAATAGGCTTTTGTGAAATTGGTGCATAACATTGAACATTAAACCCATTTCAAATTCCGAGGTTCCATGGAATGGAGATCTAGGAGTTGTTTAGCAGCTCTATGGAATTCTGAATCCTTCCCAAGTTCCATCCCAGTCAGCCTCGAATATTGATCACTGAAATTTCTAAAAGTAAAAAATCCAGCAAATCTTAAAATAAATTGCTGTATTTGAGTCTCATATAATCAATCAGGGAATTCCGAAGCAACCATCGCACGACAGGAGATTCCAGAACAACACTCCATGACAAATCATCCTGATTACGATCCTTGCATGATTTCCCTCAGGTTTAACTCCGAATGTAAACATGCCTCCTCCACACAGTATCCACATCTCCCCACCATCCCTCCTCCTCCTCCTCCTCCTCCTCCTCCTCCTCCTCACCACCTGACAAATCATCCTGACCCCATCTCTGTTGCCCCGCCCCCAGTGACCTGGCCCACAGCAGCCAGTACGTCCAGTCGCTGGCCCTGTGCACACTGGCCTGCATGGGTTCGGCCGAGATGTGTCGCGACCTGGCACCCGAGATCGACCGGCTGCTGCGCGCCTCCAGCTCCTACATCAAGAAGAAGGTACTGCTGCTGCTGCTGCTGCTGCTGCTGCTGCTGCTGCTGTTGTTGTTGTTGTTGTTGTTGTTACAATAACGTGGATCATCACAACAAGAGGTGCTTGAAACGGGTTCTATTCAAATCGCACTGTACCATCAGCGCAATATTCTTGTTTCACTGCCCTGTGGACAAATGTACTTATTATTATTATTATTATTATTATTATTATTAAGTGGCTTTGGACAAAAGCATCCGCTAAATATAAGTATCCGGAAACCTCTCTGGATTCCTGTTGCCCCCCCCCCCCGCCAACCCCAGTGTTTCTATGGTGGAGGTTCTTCTGAGTGCTTTATTATCTGCACCCTGTATCAACAAGGAGACAGTGTTCTGGTACACGGTGTGCTGCCGTCGGTCGCACACTCATCGCTCCTGTCTGGAACCGTGTCCCGACTACCGCCACCTAATAGCCCCCCTAATTCACTCTTTCCCCTGCCCTCCCCCCCGCCTGCCTGTCATCACCTTGGAGAGGGGGGGGAGGGGGGGGGTCTGTTTCATCTCCTGTTACGACTGTTTGGTTATTTTTGGCCTATGACTATGATTTTAGTCACCTTGCAGGCGCTTTCATCCAAAGCAACTTAAAGTGATTTCATTATTTGTTAATTTCTTCATCATCATTGAGAGCAGGTGCATGGGCATCTTGCTCAAGGGATGCCTGCAGCATCGGGGTTTCGAACCCACAACCTTTGGGCTGAGAGTGCAACAACACCCTAACCACTAGAGTTGACTCTGTTCCCCTCTCCTCTTCCTCCTCCTCCTCCTCCTCTATGAGTTCCTGTCTTCATGCTTCATGTCAGGCACCTTAACCAAGCCACACCTCTCTTTTAGGTGTCGTGGTGGGTTCTCGTTGTAATGGTTCTGGTTCTGGTTCTTGTGGTTCCCCCCCACCTCCCCCCCCCAAGGCCACGCTGTGTGCGGTCCACATCGTGCGGAAGGTCCCGGAGCTGGGGGAGCTCTTCACGCCCGCCGCACGCGCCCTCCTCGCAGAGAAGAACCACGGTCAGTCGGGGTCTCCCACCCAGGCAGGGCTGTACCGGCGTATCTGGCGATTGTAGATTTAGCTATTGATATGGAAATAAATGATCGATGAGAAATTGCAATCATGTTGAGGCTATATTGTAAAGCGCTCTGTATAAAAGCACTATATAAATGCAATTCCTTTACCATTTGCATCCTATAATTGTTTTGTAACATTTATATATTGACTTGTAATGACCAATTTGTACCTGTCATGGTTGTCGAAGGTAATTCCCTTCAGACAAGGCGGGAAAGTAAAAAGGTGGAAAAGTGTGTGAATGATGAGCATGAGCAAGATGGCTAACCTGGCTCTGTGGTTCCCAGGCGTTCTGCACGGAGCCGTCATCCTCATCACGGAGCTGTGTGAGAAGAACGCACAGACCCTGGTGCAGTTCAGAGAGGTGACGCACACACACACACACACACACACACACACACGCACGTACACACGCATGTACACACACACACACCTGCATATTATTTATTCAAAACATGTCTTTGTGTATCCATATATGTGTGTGGGTATGTATTATTCATGTATTGGTGTGTGTGTGGTGTTGTGTGTGTGTGTGTGTGCGTGCATGTGTGTGTGTGTGTGTGTTCTCTAGGCGGTACCAGAGCTGGTCCACATCATGAGGGGTCTGGTGACATCCGGGTACTCACCAGAACACACGGTGGCCGGAATCAGTGACCCCTTCCTCCAGGTCAGCACACACTCACTCCATACTCAAGAGCGCGCGCGCACACACACACACACACGCGCATATAACACACGCATATAACACACGCATATACACCCACACTCTCAAACAGAGTGTCTGCCCTCTATTCTCCCTCCTCAAGCTGATGACTCAAGACAATTACGGAAATAATATCTCTCTCTCTCTCTCTGTCTGTCTATGTCTCTCTCTCTCTCTCTCTCTGTCTCTCTTTAATTATGTCTCTCTGCCTTTGTCTATCTCTATGTGTCTGTCGCTCTCATTCTGTCTGTCTCTCTGTCTCTCTGTCTCTATCTGTCTATGACTCACTCTTTCTCTTGTTGTGTCTATCTTTGTCTCTCCGTCTCTCTCTTTCTCTGTGTCTCCTATGTATTTCTCTCTCTGTCTCTCTCACTCTCTGTCTCCTCTCTCTCCGTGCCTCCTTCTATGTCTCTCTGTCTCTCTCTCTGTGCCACCAATGTCTCTCTTTGTCTCTCTCTCTCAGGTGCGTATCCTGAGGCTGCTGAGGATTCTGGGCCGAAACAACGACACGGCCAGCGACGCCATGAACGACCTCCTAGCCCAGGTTCAGACCCCCTCACCCACGACCTTTTCAGCTGCGCACTAAAAACACCCCTCAACACACAACACCGCCCTGCCCCCTGGTGGCGGCGACAATGGACCACGCGTTGTAATCCTGGTCGTTGTCGTGGTTGCAGGTGGCGACCAACACGGACAGCAGCAAGACGGCGGGGAGCGCGGTGCTCTACGAGACGGTGCTGACCGTCATGGACATCAAGTCGGAGAGCGGCCTGCGCGTGAGTCAAACTTTATTCGTATAGGCCTTCGCCCCCCCCCCCCCCCCCCACCCCCAGACTTTCTTTCGTGTCATATTTTGTCAACCAATCATGTTGCAGGAGGCAGGGTCTGTAAGTGCAAACACAACAAACTGTAGAATATCTCCACGGCAAAAAACAGGAAACGAGGTGTAACTCCGAACCCCTGCAGAAGTTCTGCTGTAATAGTAGTAGGACTGCTGGATCCTTCCCCCCTCCTCCACCCTAAGACCTCTAGAGAGTGAGGAACAACCCCACCCATGGGTGTGACCTTCATAGGGAACAGCGGCTCCTGTTTCCTTCACGTTGTTACACTTCCAGGTCATTTTAGGAGTCACTTTTAGCAACTTAGCCGTGAATTCATATGCCTGTCATTGAGGAGGAGGGGCAGGTAGGGGTTAGGGGGGCGTCTTGCTCTAGGATGCCTCCACGTTGACAGCTAGATATTGTGGTTTGGACCACCCAGTCCCAGGTGGACGTTTGGGGGATGCTTTCATCCAAGGAGTCTTTACCAGCCAGTGAGTGGGTGAAGACTCCTGTGTCCTGTGCTCCCAGTTCCAGGGAGTACTTGGATCCAGTCACTCACCATTACCTCACGGTTTTCCACGGATGATTCATATTTTCCACTTTTTTTTTTTTTTTTACGTTGCATAGCACCTAGTCGGCGATGCATGTGTTTATTCTCCATGTCAAGAAAGCTCTTTTGAATTAAATTTAATTGAGTGCATTCTCGGTGTGGTCAGGCGAATCCAAGTGGGGATCAACTCCCAAACCATTTAATGCGAATAATGTTGGGTTATGCTCTAATATTCAATGTTATCTTGTACAGTACCTAAAAACTGTCTAGTATAAGACAAGAGGTGTATAAGATAGAACTTTATTAATCCGAAGGAAATTCTTGTCAGGTTGCATGCAACAATAAAACAATAGAGAAATCAACAGAATAATAAAAATAAACTAACAGATTTACAAATGTACAGTCAAAATATACAAAATATATAGGCAGTGTGTTAGAAAGCAGGGCTGAAGATGTCTGTTTTAAGAATGACTGAAAACCTCTGTGTGTGTGTGTGTGTGTGCGTGTGTGCTGCAGGTGTTGGCTGTCAACATCCTGGGAAGGTTTCTGCTCAACAACGACAGGAACATTCGGTGAGTACTTTATTAATCACCTCCCTCCCTCTCTCCCTCCCTCCCTCCGTTTTCTCTAATCTCCTCGGATCGTTTTACTCTTTCCTCTCCCCAAGGCCAAAGCTCTCTCGCCTCCCTCCCTCCCTCCAAGCGGCTGATCCGGCTCCAGCAGCCAGTCAATCACTTTCCTGCCTTGTCTCTCTCTCTCTCTCTCCTCCCCTTGTGAAGATCTTGCTGAGCTCCCCCTCGGCCGCCTTCCTTCATCTCTGGGTTCATGTCGGTCGGTCGTCGGGGGTTCCCGTCGATGTTTTTAATCAGGCAGTGTGCAGGCCGACCCCGGGCGTCCTTTCAGAGTGTTGGTCTCTAGGGGAGAGAGAGAGAGAGAGAGAGGCTGGCCAGTCAGGCTCGGCTGGTTCTCTGCTCGGAGGCCCCTGGAGCCGTGTGCTTTCTCCACTCTCGCTCTTTCATCTCAACTCATGTGCTCTCTCTCTCTCTCCCCCTCGCTCCCCCCCTCTCACTCTCTCGCTCTCTCTTCTTTTCTCTCTTGTTACTTCACACGCACTCTGTCTCCATCTCACTCTCTCTCCTCTCTCTATCCCCTCTCTCTCCATCTCTCTCTCTCCTCTCTATATCCCCTCTGTCTCCATCTCTCTCTCTCTCCTCTCTCTATCCCCTGTCTCTCTTGCGTGCTCTCTCTCTCGCTCTCGCTCATGTCTTGCTTTCTCTCTCTTTTGATCTCTCTCCTCTCTTCTCTTCTCTCGTGTTACTTCACATACTTCACAGACTCTCCGTCTCCATCTCTCTATCTCTATCTTTCTTTCACTCTCTCTCCCTCCTTCTGTCTTGCTTTCTCTCTTTTTTGATCTCTCTCTCTCTCTCTCTCTCTCTCTCTCTCAATGCATCCTGTGACCGTGAAATGGCCTTCATGGCGAACAAGGAAGCGGCCGTCTAAAAGTGGCCGTGCCTGTGATTCACTGTGGAACATAAGCCCCCGTGTTTGTGTCATGTGTATACACAAAGCAATGAACTATTATAATGTATTTGTTGTCATTTCTGTCCATCTCAGGTACATCTCCATGACGTCGCTGCAGAAGATCGTGATGACGGACCACAATGCAGTGCAGCGGCACCGCGGAACCATCGTGGACTGTCTGAAGGACCAGGACGCCTCCGTCAAGCGGTACCACGGAACCTTCTAGCAGCACTGGTCCATCACACTTTAACATCACATAGGGAACCTTCTACCAGCTGTCCATCACACTTTAACATCCCCAACATGACCGCTTGGTGTAAAAGCACCCAAACATTTAACATATCTATTTTTATTTTCGATTTAGTGTTATTTGTCAGGTAAAACGACTATTAAATGAACGCCTGTTGTTAGTTAACTGTAGGATGATGTCGTGGTTAGTGTCTTCCACTCAGAGGCAGAAGGTACTGTGTTCGATCCCGATCCTTAATAACATCTAAACATGCCGTCAGTCGCTTTGAATAAAAGCCCTCAAAGATCCCATCCCACATCGCTACTCCGACTTTCTAGAAATGAAATAGAAACTAGAAAGCAAACAAACAGAGATTGTGACTTATGTTGAACAAATATGACACCATTTCAGATCTTCGTTCGTTTGTTCGTCCGCTGAAGTGTCTGCTGAGCGACTAAACTTCTTAAAGGGGAACCTCGCCGCCTGAGGGGACCTTCGTAGTATAATACGCAAACGAGCAAATGTTTACCTGACCTCCACGTAGCCTGCACACCCAGACCCCCTCCTCCCCCCTCCCCCAGCTACTTCCGGACGACCCAACTCCGTCTAATGATGACGGTGTTGGGGTACGATGTTGCGTCTGCCCAGAGAATCCTTTAACGTTATCCTCGTTTCCCCCCCCCCTTCCCCCCAGCCGGGCCCTGGAGCTGTCCCTGGCTCTGGTGTCGGCCATCAACATTCGCTCGATGATGAAGGAGCTCCTCCTCTTCCTCTCCACCTGCCCCCCCGAGCTCAAGTCGCACGCGGCCAGTGGCATCTTCAACGCCGCGGAGAGGTAACCGTGTGTGTGTGTGTTAGTGTGAGTGTGTGTGTGTGTGAGGCTCATGCATGATGCACACATGTGGTATGCATGTACATGTGAATCCGCACGCATAATGTTAGTTTTAGAGTAATATTCTTGTTATGGATTGCTATTAGGAAGCTAGGCTATGGCTAGGCTACATGGTATTGTGCACGCGCAAGATGTGGGGCTAACACTGTGTGTGTGTGTGTGTGTGTGTGTGTGTGTGTGTGTGTCAGGTACTCGCCGTCCCAACGTTGGCACATAGACACCATCCTGCATGTCCTGACCACGGTAAATACACACGGTCTCTGTCTGTTACACACACACACACACACACACTGTCACCTCCACGCCAAGAATCACAGTTGAAAAGTTTGTTGTAGTTGTTTGCTAACTTTCTAGTTTGTTTGGTTCACATTGCAATTTTGTTATTGTAGTTCTTGGTTACGTTGTAGTTCATTAATAGTTCTATTGTTCACCTCGTCATATTTGATCACACCTTGTGGTTTTGTTCTCATTCCACTTCCCTGCACATAGCAGACAAACAAAGCGTGCTTACTATACTCTTGTTTGTTAATACCGTGCTACCTCGCTCTGGGAATAGAGATGCACCACAACTGGTTTGTTCGCTAATCCTCCACCATTCAACCACTGCTCCACTGCTCCTCTCCACTGTGAGTGAACCTCCCAATGGAGAGCAGGCCCCTCCCTCCACCCCCTTCCTCCGCCCCCTTCCTCCCTGAGTTGCCCCCGCCCCCCCCCATGCGTTTGTGTGACCGCGTGACTGCGTGTGGTTCGGCCTCCGGCAGGCAGGGGCCTACGTGCGCGACGAGACGGTGCCCAACCTGATCCAGCTGATCACCAACGCCGCGCAGCTGCACTGCTACACCGTGCACAAGCTGTACCGCGCGCTGGTGGCGGACATCTCCCAGGTGTGTGTGCGTCTGTATGTCTATCTCTGTCTGTCTTTCTCTGTTATAAGGATTGTTGGATAGATATTGAGGCGTGGATTACCAGATTGATTGTATAATGTGTGTGTGTGTGTGTGTGTGCGTGTGCGTGTGTGTGTGCGTGTGTGCGCGCATGTATAGCAACCCCTGGTGCAGGTGGCCTGCTGGTGTATCGGGGAGTACGGAGACTCTCTGCTGCGAGGGGAGTGTGAAGAGGCAGAGCCTGTCCAGGTGAGAGAGAGAGATGCATCCACATAGAGAGAGACAGAGAGACAAATACACATAGAGAGAGACAGAGGGATGCATACACAGAGACACATAGAGAGAGACACAGAGACATAGAGAGACACAGAGAGAGAGAGAGAGAGAGAGACGCATACACATAGAGAGAGACAGAGAGACAAATACACATAGAGAGAGACAGAGAGACGCATACACAGAAGACACATGGGAGACCCCAGACCACATGGAGAGACACATAGAGAGAGACAGAGACACATAAAGAGACAGACACAGAGAGAGATACATAGAGCGAGACACATAGAGACACAGAGAGAGAGAGACGCATACACATAGAGAGAGACAGAGAGAGACAGACACACATAGAGACAGAGAGAGAGACAGAGACACATAAAGAGACAGACACAGAGAGAGATACATAGAGCGAGACACATAGAGAGACAGACACATAGAGAAGACCACAGAGAGAGACACAGAGAGAGACACAGACACATAGAGATATCTCTCCTCTGCCCCGCCCCCTACCCCCACCACCACCACCACCACCACCACCACCAGGTGTTGGAGGACGACGTCCTGGACGCCCTGGAGACGGTGCTGCAGTCCCACATGTCGTCCCCGGCGACGCGAGGCTTCGCCCTCACGGCCACCATGAAGCTGAGCACCCGCATCACCGACAACGTGGAGTAAGCGTCGCCGCGGCAACGCGTGGTGTCACGCACGTTTATTGCCACGGAAAAGCATTTACACTGTCAAAGCAGTTTAAAATATAGCAAATTACATCATAGAAATAGTTAAATATACAATTTAAAGGAGACGTCTTATACCACCAGGTGTTAAACAAAGCTAATTACTTGTGTCCCCTTCTCTCTCTCCACCCCCCTCCCCCCTCCAGTCGTATCCGGAGCATAGTGAGCATCTACGGCAGCTGTATAGACGTGGAGCTCCAGCAGAGGGCGGTAGAGTACAACGCTCTCTTCAAGAAGTACGACCACATGAGGTCAGTTCACGTCACCCGCCTCGCCTCAGTGAACCCAGCGTGGGGCCGGTGGATTTATTTATCATGTGTGTTGTCATGAACTGTCTGCGTGATGATGATGATGATGATGATGTTGCTGTTGCTGCATTGAGCTGTCATGACTAAATCAGAATCAGCCTTATTCGCCTTAGTTTTGTGCTTTTGTGTAATTGGGTGTATGACATTAAACAGATATATAGAAATTAAAAAACAATCTTCAAATTCTAAAAATATATATAAAAAATAAATCAAACATAAGCAATGAAAAGGTGCAGTTTGGGAGGTGGGAGTCAGTGGGGTTAAACGTTCATGAAGCCATGTTTGTTGAGGCAATAGCAGAATAACAGGAGTGTTCGGGAAGCCATGTTTGTTGAGGCGGAAGTGTGGTGGTGGCGGCGGCGGTGGTGGTGGTGCTGATCGTGGTGGTGGTGGTGGTGGTGATGTTCCCCCAGGGCGGCCGTGCTGGAGAAGATGCCCGTGATAGACAGGAACTTGTCGAGCCAACTCAACGGGGACTTCGGCGGCGGGGGGGTCCAGGAGCCGGAGCCCACTAAGCCCAAGCAGCCGGAGATGTTGGTGGCCCCACAGCCTGCCAGCCAGGTAGAGGGGGTGGAGTCTTCTAACTACTACTTGTTGATTTAATTTCCTCCTGGCGACTGACGGAGTGTAAGATTGTTATTTTCTTTGTGGTTGGATACACAATATGGTGCCAAACAAGATGGTGGTAACCGTGTGTTTGTGCGTGTCCATGTGTGTTGAAGGTGTGTGATCTGCTGGACTTGCTGAGCGGTCCGGACGAGCCCACTCTCCCTGGCAGCACCCTGGGGAGCGCCGGCGGCGGCGGTGGTGGCACCCTGGGGGGTCTGGCCGGCCCCGACAGCAGCGGCTCAGCGGGGGGGGACCTGCTGGACCTGCTGGGAGGACTGGAGCTCACGCCCACACCAGCGTCCCTCACAGGTAAAGCGGTCCGCATCCGTCTTGTGGAACGTGAGTTTGACGAGGTCCTAAGAACAAGAGAGAAGACTAACAAGGGTGATTTTCGTTTTGTGCTCTTTGGCGACACCGATGGTAAAAAGCGGTAATTGCATCCAAACAGTGTATAGGTGCATAGGTGACGTCAGTCCGCTGGCAGTTGTTGGTGGATACTCCGTTTACTCTAGCAGAGACCGAAAAAACAGTACGTCACTTCCGCTTATGCTCTCTGGCGGACGTCAATGGGACCAATAACTGCTGGCTGATGGAACATTTTAAATCTTGCACGGAAAAGGCGACTCGCCACCCAGTTCATAATATCAAAAAATACTGCAAACGCAAGGGCTTTCATCAGTGGACCATAGGCTCAGTCACCATTGTGTCAACTCGTTAGGTGATAGATAGTGACTTTACAGACATTTATTTCCACCCCCGCCACCGTGTGTGCAGCCCCCGCCGCGGTGACGGTGTACGACAAGAGCGGCCTGTGCCTGAAGCTGAGCTGCGGGCGGCCGCTGGACGCCACGCAGACCATCACCCTGACCGCCGGCAACGCCAGCGACCACGACATCACCGGCCTCACGCTGCAGGCCGCCGTGCCCAAGGTAGGCGGGGCTACGGGGCGGGGGGGGGCGCAGGTTGTTACCATGACAATCTTTGTCAGCGTGTTTCATGATCAAATGTGACGTGCGTTACGACGTGGTCATTCTCTACGTTAATTGTCGATGAATTCCCTGGCCGATAACGAGAGCATTCTGTGCATGTTGATGCAGTACTATCATAAAAGATGTGATTCTTCCATCTTCGACCCCCCACCCCCAGAATGTCCAGCTGCAGATGAAAGCCCCAAGCGGAGACTCCCTCCCGGCGCGGAGCTCTGCCGTGGTGACCCAGACAGTGCTGCTCAACAACCCCAGCAAGGTGAGCCTCGGTGTGGCCTGGTTAGCGTGAGCCTGGGGGTGAGCTGGATAGGGGGTGGGCTGGTTAGAGTGAGCCTGGGGGTCGTGCTGGTTTGGGTGGCTCTGGTTGGATGGTTGGTTGATCACAAAATTTACAAGCCTCTACTCCTAAAAACAACCTCCTCCTCTTCCTCTTCCTCCTCCTCCTCCACCCCCCCCTCCCCCTCCCCCTTCCAGGTGAGTCTGAAGATGAGGGTCCGTCTCTCCTACACCAGCCAGGGCTCCACCTTCCAGGACACGGTGCAGATCGACTCCTTCCCCAGCCCCAGCCTCTGACTCCTCTGACTGCCCCCTTTCCCACCCCCCACTCCAGACCGCTGGGGAGGAAGGGGAGAAGGGGAGGAGCCCCTGGGGTGGGGCTGGTGATGGGAGTACATCCCAGCAGACTCTACAAACAGGGGGTTGGAGAGGTGGTGGGTGGGGGGGGGGGGGGCGGACGTGGATCTCTCCCCTTCTCTGACTCGCTTTAACTCTACAGCCATCCTACCCCCCCTCCCCCACCCTTGACGTCTGTTCCCACGGCTGCAGAACTCTAAGCAGCATACCGGACCTGATCACCATTATTACTACTAATACTACTATTACTACTACGATGATTCTGCCAGCCGGAGCCCCGCCTCCTACCCACCCACCCACCACCTGTCCGTCAGGAGCCAGGGAGTCCATCAATTGGATGACTTTGTTTTAGGTTGGGGTCTTTTTTGCGGGAGTTTTCATTTTTCTTTTTAAAACGATTTTCATTTTTGGCCGTAGGATGGTCGCGGTGGTGGTGGTGATGATGATGTTTAGATGTACACCTCTTCATTGCGGTGTGTCTTGTGACGCCTAACGGATGGGGGGGGTGGTTGGTTGTCATAGTAACTACATAGCAACAACACTTGTTAACGCAACCACAAGATGACGGTACGATGGCGGTTAGCCTGATCCACGGCGGTTAGCACGTGTCAACACATGAATCATGTTCTCTTCATAACCTAATATAGACCCACATTGATCCGATCAACATATTTATAGAGCAATATAAAAACCCTCAAATGATTTTACGGTTTGATTTATCATCGATTCATAACTATTATAATGAAAGATTATTAAAAAGATACATAAAGTCGGGTTGGTTGTGAGGTGTTGCGAAGGGGTTAGAGGTTACACTCCAGATGGACTCGCCAGGGATTATGCGCTCGGAACTATGCATACATTACCCTGCTTTCACCTCTACAACATTTTTATAGATAATGACCTGCAAATATATATATATATATATATACATACAAGAGTTTACTTGATGTTGGCTCCTCCCCCTTTCAGAACCACGGACCCCTGGAGTCACTGCTCAAGGGCACTGAGTCTGGAGCCCCATGTCCACTATGATCTCACACACACACACACACGACCTGCATCCACCGTCCATGTCTGAAGTCGCATTCCACTTTATTCAGTGTCGTCTGAAGGAAGGGTCAGTTCACCCCCAAAATGAGAGTTTATAGAGTTTATTGGGGGGGGTGCATTTGAAAGAGGAAAAAAACTGCTAGGTGACATTAGGAGCCGATGAAAACCTTTATTTGTAGTTTCTTTTCAGGGTCCTGTTTTCAGCGCACGGTCACAGACACAACCGCCTCGGATGTCATAACCGGACCCGTTGGACGAATGTCGTAACACGATGGCTGGACTTTGAACACACGGGAGGTCTTTTCTTTCTATAATAATAATAATAATAATAATAATAACCCTCCATGCCTTTCCTCTGGAGCCGCCTGCGTCCGGCCCCTCCGCCCCCCCTTCTGTTCCCTACCTCCGATCCTCTTCCCTGTGCCTTCGTCCCCTCGACACCGAGGGATTCTTCTTGGGTTTGCAGTTATTGTTGTTGGTGTCGTTGTTGAGGTGAACACTTAATTACCTGTGAAACGTGTACCTGTAGGAAATGTTTTAACGATGTCTCTCACGGGCACAAGGCAAGTGTGCTCCGAAGATGCCAGTATTCTCCCCGCCCTCCCACCTCCGCCCATCGTTGCCGTGGTTGTTGGTGTCGTGTTGCGATTAAAAAACACGTGTTTGGTTCGCCCTCTCACACCGACACGATGGACTTAATGCTGGACTGACTACAAATCATGTATCTTTTAGCTGTAAAATAGAAAAGCACAAGGTCAATAGAAACACTATCGGCAGTTTTGATTTTCTAAGAGAGAGAGAGAGAGGTAGGGCAAATAATGTAAAAACCTATTGAAAAGTATTCATTGTAGACCGGTGTGTTCATCATTACCAGGATTGTTTTGACCGAGACATCGACGAGGAATTGTGAAATGAATCTGTAATTCAAATGTTAATCAAAATCCTTGCTGACCCTTTCAGACGTCCAATCGAATTATGACGACCGTGATGATATGAATAATGCCATGACTATTATACCCCAGCAGGGAGATGCAGTGTGTTGCGTGGCCTTTGAATCCTGTCGATTGCTAATAAAGAAAAAAAAAAAAAACCCAAACAGGGTTCGGGAAAATCCTCTACAACAACCAGAACCGAGTCCGTGTGAATGTGTGCTAATCACAACAACACCACCACCACCACAAACACACCCACCAGCTCAAGTGAACCATTTAATCAAAAACAAACATAACCACAGTTGTCAAACAAACTTGCTCCTTCGCACACGGAGCAGGTGCTCGCATCGGAGAGGACTTCACACGCACGGATGGGCTGCAAAATGAACGTCTACACAGGAGCAAGCCGAAGTCCATCTGTTTACTCCAAGTTTTCTTACTTGTTTTATACTGCTGCTGCTGCTGCTGCTGCTTTTAGTCAGCCGGGAGAGCAGAGGATTTCAGGATGTTGTAGCAGGAGAGGGGTTGGTTGGGTGGGGTGGGGTGGGGTGGGGTTGGCCTGTGATGGATACCGGTACCAGACCACCTGCCTGGGGATGAGATGGGATTTGGGGGGTGGGAGGTGTGGTGGTGTGGGAGGTGTGGTGGTGTGGGAGGGTAGGCAGGTGCTTAGCGGGGTGCCCCCCCCCACCACCCCTAAGGCGTGAGGTGTTCCCTGGGCACGGGTGGCAGCAGCATCCCTCCTCGTAGCGCCAGCACCAGGTGGAGCACCGAGCCGCCCTGGATCTTGTAGTCTGCTGCCGTCTTTTCGTCGTTCCTGGGGGGGGGGGGGGGGGGGGAGGGGAGACAGTCGGCAGGAAGTTACGTTAGAGTTTGATGACCTTCAGCAGTCGCTCACAATCTTGAATGCTTTTTTCGTTTCTTTATACACCAAAGCCATATATTGCTGTCTCAACGAATGTACTTTTTGTAAGTCGCTTTGGATAAAAGCATCTGCCAAATGCCCTGAAAAGCCACCAAAGCAGCTTTAAGTGAATACATGAACGTCATAAAGGAGGGGCATCTTTTCCAAAGGCCACCTCCCTACGGGTTAGACCACAGACATCAGTGTTTGAACCCAGAACCTCTGCCCGGGACACTATCCTGAGATTTTGGGAACATCTTCTCAAAAGACAAGGATTCCAAGGGGAGGCTTGCCCTCCACACACCGATGCCGCTCTGCTTTGACCCATTCATCCCAACAGAGGTTCTCAGAGGAGCGTCGCCAGAGAGAGAGGCGTTCCCTCTATACAGTACAGTACAGTGTGCTGCGGTGTTAATGTGCGTTTCAGTACTGTACTTACATCTGTTTCCCGCTGTAGATGAGTCTCTGTTGTTGTGGTGGGATCCCCTCCTTCTCCTCGACCCTCTCTTTAATTCGCTCCACCTGAAACATTCAGAAACGGTTATGATGGCGTCAGACAGAGAACAATCGGGCTACGCTCTCGATTTGTCAAACGGCGGCGGGCGTGTGTCACCGTTACCTTGTCTGTGGGCTCGATGTCGATCTCTATCTCTTTTCCAGTGAGGGTCTGAAACGAAATGATGCGTTCAATGATGACGTCACTGGAGAGAACCACGTCCACTACAGGACATCCACCAATCAGGGTGGCTGTGGCTGACCCCTGACCCTAACCACTAGAGACCTCGTAGAGGCTATAGTGGCTGGAGCGTTCGAGTTGTACTCGGCAGTCGGAATTTCCGCCTTCCGTTTCGCATGTGAAAAATGTCAAATTGAAGTTTCGATAGGGATGTGACGTCATCATTCCCAGCTCCGACTCCCGTGAGCATCGGAAGTGAAGTCTTACTATTATTGCCAAATTGTTTTTGCTGACTGAATATCTTATCTTACCTATATTTGTATACTTCTCTAGACTTAGTGTACATTTGTAAATCTGTTGTTTTATTTGTATTATTCTACTGTTTATTTCTCTGTTGTGTTATTCTATTGCTATGCAACCTGGCACAAGAATTTCCTTCGGGATGAATAAAGTTCTATCTTATCTTATCTTACGAATACAACTGGAACGCAGAAATTCCGATATCCGAATACAACTGGAACGCACCATATATAAATACATATACACACACACACACACACACACAACGAGCAGCCCGCTTACCTTGACTTTAATCAGCATGTTGGACGTTTATCATAAAACACGTTTTTAATGGAAAATAGGAAACCAACGATCGGTGGATGTCGCCTCCAGACCCGACAACACATCAACAACCAAGCCGCTTCCACTGTTGTACCACTTCCTGTGTAACACCATAAACATTCCGTGTAGGAACTCTTGAGAGATGTATTCGTTCCGTTACGCAGAAAACGACCGCGGTTCCTTTATTTTCATTTACAATCAAACAATAATCATACTACAAAACAAATAGCAAAAAACTACAAACAACCACATCATGAAGACATACAACAACCACATTTAATAAATCTAACCACCACATTTAACAAAAGTTGATTTTGATAAAAATAAAATACATATATTTATATATATGGATATAAATTGATTGCCGAGTGGAAAGTGTCATGAATAAATAAACTACTATTCGTTTTTAGGGTGTAAAAAAATCCAATATGTCGTCACCAACCAACGCACAAGGCACACAGGTGTCATCATGAAGTGATTTGATTGGTTGATTGGTTGATTGGTTGATTGGTTGATTGGTTGATTGGTTGATTGGTTGGTTGGTTGGTTTAAAACACTGGTCATCAGGCCACACCTGCACCAAACCGCCACGATGGTTCTGTACGGCGTCGCGTTGCTGCTGGCTGTCATCGCGTCGGCTGCTGCCAATGACGTCGGCTGCTGCCAATGACGGCATGTTCCTACCTCCAGCATGAACTCATCAAGCTACACATGTATGTTTTCCTTGTAGTGCTAAGAAGTAATTTGTGCACATTTCCCTCTCTGCCCCTTGCAGATATCGAAATAGAATGTTTAAGAGACTCGATCAATGTCACATGGACAATCCCGCCGGACTTGTTCCCAAATTATGACCGGTTTTTCCTTGGAAGATGTGCTCCTTCAGACTCGGGCATCTCTGCTACTGGAGAGCCACAAGTTTACTTCAAATATAAATACGTGGACTGCGGCTCCGTAAGACGGGTAAGGTTTGGTGGAACAGTTGAGTGAAGTTTCTCACGTTGACTGGTTTTGTTGTACCTTGTTCATGTACATTTCTCCCTGGCAGGCTAAAGGAAAATGGGTAATCTACCAGAGTGAGATGAGCTACCGGCCACGAGCCTGGACTGAGCCACCAGACTACACATATCCCTTTGAGTGTTCTTCTAACCGGTAAATTAAGCTTGTTGTCCTAAAATGATTAATTCATCAACACACTTCCAACAAACACTTTTTTTTTTTTTTTTTTGTTTTAGCGACCAAAACAAGTGGCTTCCCAAGTTCGCCAGTCCCGGGGTGGGGGTTGCAGAAGGCCGCGGGAGACTAGTCTTTCACATGGCACTTCTCAATGGTGAACTATTATTTATTTAACTTTTGTGAGATTAACTATTTGTATCGCTAATTGTTTTTTCTGTGTCTTTTGTAATAGAGGACCTAAGTGCAGTCTCTAAGACTAACGAGGTTCCGCTGGGCTCCATGATGCCCATCTGGGCTGCGGTCGAGCAGAAGTCTCACCAGCCGCTGTTGCTGCTCATGGACGAGTGCGTGGCGATGGCCACACCTGACCTGCAGCCCGGGGCACAATATTACCCGCTTGTTGGCAACCACGGGTGAGGTTTGGAGGGAATGTGTTTCTTTGTATCCTTAATGGTGCACTCTGTGAAATGGGGTTGCGCAGTAGTTTTACATGTACTTTTGCTACTCCACCTTTACTTTGCTTCTGAACTACTAAATGGTCTTATCCCAGCTATTATGCAGATAACTTGGCAATTCTGAAACTCGTTCTATTAGCCTTGCCGTTATGATTCTTAACCTGCTATTTTCTCTATGTACCAGTGATTTATTGCTGTCTTTTCACAAATGTACTCTTTGGAAGTGTCAAATGCCCTAAATGTTGGCTGTATTTCAATGGACAAATTTGTGCTCTTTTGCAGTTGCCTTTTGGCCAGTAAGTGGGGCAACTCCAAATTTCTTCCCCGTTATCATTCCTCCACTCTAATCCTGTACCTGCAGACCTTCAAGCTCTCTTTTGCAGAAGAGGTAGGCAGGATTCACTTGGTAATTGCAATATCAAATGCTTGGACTTGATTCTACTTGCTCATGCTTCCATTATAGCTGCCCATTTTGGGGTTCTCTGTACTTTAAGGGTGCTGTGGGGGTTAGTAAATGGCATAAAATGTGGCCTGTGCCGTTCGACGGGACAGTTTCATGGCGATACAAATAAACTTCACTTGGGCGACAGTAGCTCAGGAGGTAAGGGCGGGTCTGGCAACAGGAAGGTTGCTGGTTCGATCCTCAGGCTCTGTTGAGGTTAGCAGTTGGCACCGCCGAGCTAACTGCTCCTAACGTGTTGGTTGTTACTTTGCATGGTTGCCACTGCCGTCTATGTGAGGAAATACTGTAAAGAGCTTTAGATTAAAGCGCTATATAAATGCAATCCATTGACTTGGACTGACGGTGAGGGACTTGCAGCTCCCCCAGGTGTACATCAACTGTAGACTAGTGGCATGGGACCCCTCAAGTGTCTCAGAGGACAAGAAGGCCTGTCACTATAACAAGGAGCTCGGAGGGTAAGGACTCGCGTTCAATCTTCTATTCTCTACAATAATGTGAGTCACTGTTGGTGAAACTACTCGTGACTCTTCCAGCTGGGAGCTCCTCGACGCTGGGAAGAGTGACTTCTGTAGCTGCTGCGACACGTCCTGTGAGCCCCGACACAAAAGAGAAGCCGCCTCTGGTATGTGTGCCCTCCTGAAATTACTTGATCATGATGGCGACTGACTCGTGTTTTTTTTTTATCTTTTTAACTCCTTGTGTTTTGCGGGGTGGGGCCTGTGATTTGTCCATGAAGGCGGACACCAGGTCATATCTCAGGATGTTTTGTTGGGACCGCTGCGCTTCGTAGACAAGTCTGATGACGGGGGTGCCAAAAAAACTCTAAAAAACTAAGGTCTGTTATTAAAATGGAATGCCTACATTTGTATGTAAACTGCTTTTTGTCACTTAACTATGTCTGGTCTCATCTTTCACAGGAATGCCCCGGTGATGATCGGGACCAACTGTTGCTGATGAACCCACTCAACATGGCGCATCAGTATAAATGTGCTCATATAATGACTATCATCAAAAGATTACAATAAAATTCAACACAAGCTGTCAACTTTGTCTCCCTTAATCTCAAGTGTTTCAGTATTTAAACACAATGGAACTTTTCATTTTTTTTTTTTTTAAATCTGTTCTGTGGGCTCTGGCAGCTTTCTACTGACTGACAAATGCACCCAATAATGCACCATTTAACTATCACTATTACTTTATATTTACATGTAGGCCATTTGGCAAACTTATCTGAAGCAACTTGAATTTGTCAAAAGAGCAATATATCTGTGGTATGTAAAGATAAGAATAGATTCCGGTTAATGGAACGAGTTTCATAATTGCTAGGTTGGGCTAAGCCGAGTCCAGGTGAACTCGGAACAGGTGGGTATCTAGGCTCTAACTTTCAACACTATAGTGCCTACTGGGAATGAGACTGAACTCGGGCGCTATTTTGCTGCTAAAGTGCGGTGTAGTCATACACAGCTGGGACAAATGGCTAAATATGCCCTTAAGTGGGGTTAAGGGCATATTTTATTGAGTAGCGCTCACAAGGCAAATCTGTCAATAGATGAGCAGTTCAAGTGCTGAGTGACAAATTGAACTTTAAGAAGTTGTATCCTTCTGGTGTGGTACGCTAAGGGCAGTCGTGTAGTTTTATGGGGAACATAGGAACCCTCATTTCTTATAAGTTACATTCTGCAATAGACTCCCATAACACATCTAACCAGACATAATTGGCAAAGCCGTTACAGGTACATAAATCAGACTTATCAAAGGTGTACACATTTTGGTCTACATATTTTGCAAGAGTTAAGTACTACTTTCCTGAGGGGGCGTCTCAAAGTGTAGATAATAGTTTATGCAAATTAATTGCATGTCTTGTTTCCGTGATGCTGCTCGTTAACACACCTGGACCTGTTGAAAGACAGGTGAAAGACATTAGCTTGATTGTTGTGTTGCAGTTGGAGCCAAATAAAAGCCTTGTCTTCCCTGGTCCATTCACTGGCAACCATGGTGTTCTCCTGGATCAGGCTGCAGTTCGTTGCACTTGTAGCTGTTGTCTTTGTGAATGCAGGTAATGTATTTATTGTACTAGCTATGGCAAGGCTGATGTGTGTTTTGCAGTTTCTCAACCATTGTGTTCTGTTTGTATTTGCCATTAAATGTTCATTGGGAAACTAAAGTAATTTGTCTTGAACCAAGATGTTGGAACTTAATTTTTTTCCAGCTACAGAAAATCTCTGCTCCGTAATCTCGCAGATATGAAACTGGACTGTGCCCCTGATGTTCTCACGCTGGTCTGGACGGACACCAGATCCCAGAGCGACCTCTCTCTCCTGCGGCTAGGCAGCTGTTACCCCACCAGCGTCTCCTTGAGGGAGGCCATGTTCTCTGTGGAGTTCAACGACTGCAACTTCAGGAGACAGGTTGGGTTAACTTGACATCTGGACGTGTCATGATTCCTGTGAGTTGTCTTTCATTATTAATGTTATCGGTCTGGGCTTAATGGCAGTACCATCTCTTCTCTTCAGGTGACCAAGGATGAATTGCAGTACAGCAATGACTTGACCTATGCGTCTCCTCAGAGCACTAAAGCAACTTTCATTTATCCTGTAACTTGTACTTTTGAGAGGTAACTAGAACTACTCTGCTGTAAAGTCTGAGCCTTCACATTCAATTCCCCTCCAGGGTTGAAGAGCCACTATTGTACAGCCCATTGGTCTTAAGACTTGGTCATGGTGGTGTATTCTGTTCATATTGCTTCACTTGGCTTGGTTTCTCCTCCCCAGGCCCACTGAGTGGTACCCACCCATGTATAACCCGGCCTTGCTCCAAACATACGGGCAAGGGAACCTCGTCTTCAGTCTGGAACTCATGAATGGTTAGTTTTAGGTTCTGACAGTCTCTACAAAGAGGCATTTTAAAAAGCTATGAATTTTAAATGCTGTTCCTGTCAATGGACTACTCCCTGAATTTGTAGCTTTCCTCTTCTCAGAACCTGCTCAGAAGGCATCAGTTTGCATAATACTTGACATGGGGGGGGGCACTCAACCCAACTTCCAAAAAAAATAAGTCAAATGTAACTTTTGGCTCCTTGGATTGTGTCCTTCTCTTCCACTCCATGTTCAGTAAACCCTAACCTCTTCGTTTCCAGATGACTTCTCGGGCCCAGCTACCTCCACGTCCTTCCCGCTCGGGTCGCTCATCCCGATCAAGGCGACCGTGGCACAGAACTCTCACCAGCCGCTGCTGCTGCTCCTGGATGAATGTGTGGCCACGCCGACGCCGGAGCTGCGGCCGGAGGGCGCCACGCACTCGGTCATCTCTAACCACGGGTACACAGGAGACTGCCAAATGACAATGGTATCCTTTTGAGGGTTCAACCACTTGAGTGAGTCCTGTGTCGCTGTGCAGGTGTCTGATGGATAGCAAGGTGGCCCGCTCGCGGTTCGAACCTCGCCTGCACCCCTCTGAGATCTGCTTGTCTATGCAGGCCTTTAGGTTTGCACTTGGCAAAGAGGTAATCCCTTGAGCAAAACCTTGTTCTTCGATGAGCCTTTATGTCAACGTATTGTACAGGAATATGTCATAGATAAAATGGATGGAAATGCTCTCATGGCTTATCGAAACATTGGCTTGTTTTGAAATGCAACTCTCGGGCTGTTTCTTGTATCTGACCGGCGTTGCATGTCAACAGGTGTACCTCCACTGCACGCTTATTGCCTGGGATCCCAATGCTCTCGACCAGAACAAGAAGGCCTGCCACCATGTAGTGGAGCAGGGGTAAAGATGGTCGTTAACATTTTAAAACGTTACCTTAAAGTGCTCCTATTACACCACCAGAGGGTGTGACTAGCCATTACGAGTAGTCTCAGGAACTCCAGCTTATGACGTCACAAGCGGGAGTGTCCACCCAGAAGAATGCTGGATAGATTATAGCCTACCCGTTGCTCTATCCATCTGGATGGACGATCCCACTTGTGATGTCGCAAGCAAGAGATTCTGCACTGGCTAATCGCACAACTGGTGCTAGGAGCCCTCTAAACTACTGTTTGGATGGACTATGCCTTCTCTCAACAGTTGGGAGCTGTTGGACAACGCCTCGTCCAACAGGCTCTGTGACTGTTGTGACACCAGCTGCACCTCCAGGAAGGCTAGGAGTACATCATCAGGTACAATTGTTTAAATGGTGTCTACAAGCGGCTGGTCCAAGGTGTTAACTTGATTTCTTTTTTTACACACAGGCGGAATAAAGCACAATGCTGTTCTTGGACCTATGAGTGTGTACTAGGATGCTTGCCTGCCGCCAGTATTGCTGTTAAAATGTACAATTATTAAATTGTTATCTCTATTGGTTTTGCAGAGCTAAGTGATTTTCTTTCCAGGATTGCCTGTGATCTATGCGACAATGTTTTGAATAAAAAAAAACTTCTGTTATAAAAGTTGGGACCTACATTTCTTTAGGGTTGGAGGAATATTTCCATAGATTCTCACTAAACAAACTGAGGGTGTTTCATGTCCAGAGCACCAATGATTTTAGGTTGCAAATAAATTCTGATTATCATAGGTTTCAGCAGGAAAGGGTTGATAAAACACAGCATGAATGTTAAGATTAGTTTGGCAAGATTAAACTAACTTGACTTTGAACTTGTCAAAGGCAGTTCCAGGCCACCAGAAATGCCACAACCATTTGGTGAATGTTTCTGTGCTCAGATTTTCAGAGAAGCATAGCTAATCTGTACCCCTGCGTGTTGCCTAGTGTGGACAGGCAGCAAGTGACTTGCAAGGTGTAGTGCCCAGACTTGAGTCCTAGTGGCCAAGAACCATTTAAATGTCCATTACTAACATTTTAAAACTGCATGGTGGCACAGCACCATTCTGGGAGAACCCAGATCTGGTGGCAAGCCTGCAAATTTTTTCCCTCTGCTATTCAAGACTATCAAATTAAAATTGCTCTAACCTTGTACAGCAATGTCAAACTGAAGAACATGATCTACTTATAAGCTGCTTAACTTGACACTTGAGTAGCAAATTTGGCTGGCTGGCCCTCAACCATGTACTGTATCTTGTTAAATCCCATAACAAAATGGGACAGCAAGTCACAGCTGACAACAGTACAGTATAAGACAGGTCAAACTGGACAAAGTAATCTTTCAAATGCTTTATTTTAAAGTAAATAAATATTCCATTATTTCAGCCAGAACAGGCAATGCACTTCTCAGGAACAGTGAAGCCTCACACACACACTGCCAAAGCAAATTAAATCAGCCTTTTCTTGCAAAATTAAATTTCACTGGAATTGGAAGGGAACAAAGCTATGCAAAATTAACCAAGAATCAATTGGGTTTCTCCATTTATCCCAAATAACACTCCAGATCTGTAGATTTTCCACACTGACTGTCCATTAGTGCCTCGTCTTAACAAGTCAACAAATCAGAGCTCTCTGGACCCTGATAAGACGACCCCATCACCATATAGGGCGCCATAAGTTCGTATGACCTTATATGGGCGTGGCCCTCCACTCCTTCCCTTCGGTCAGCGCTCGGGGCTGGTGCACGAACACGCTGTACCGGACGCCCTGATTGGCCGCAGCTCGCACAAACCCGCTGTTGGCCGTCATGGTGACGGCCCGCAGCGAGTCGCCAGTGCCGAAGATCATCAGTGAGCGGGCGTTGACCTTGCCGCTGACGGTGAGGCGCTGCGTCCGCTCCGACGGCTGGTCCGGCACCACCCGGACCCGGGCCAGCAGCTCCTGGGCGCGGGTCTTCTCCCCGGGGCCGCCCAGCGTGTCCAGGATCACCTGGAAGTCGTCCACGGCCGAGCGGCACGCGTACAGCTCCTTGCCCACCATGAAGGCCTCGAGACGGGGCAGCACCTGGTGCTGGCGCTCCTGGGCCGCCTGCTCCGTCAGCACCTGCTCCCGGAAGGTGAAGTGGCAGTGGCCGTGGCTCAGCGACGACACGTAGCTGATGAGCGTGGTGATGTCCAGGTTGGCGCGCGGACACGCGTCCACCTTCACCTGCGTGGGGAACGCCAGGCTGGCCACGACGGTGGCGCGATCCACCCGGGTCTGGCTCAGCTCCTCCTCCTCCTCCTCCTCTTCATAATCCTCCTCATCACCCTCTTCCTCCTCATTGGGTTCAGAGGCAGCCTGTGCAAGGTCTTTCTCCGCTCCAAGCTGCTCTCCATCTTGCCCTTCACCTTCCTCCTCCGCCTCCTCCTCGCTGCTCTCCTCCTCATCCTCCTCATCCTCCTCCTCCTCCTCGGCGTTCACCGCCACGATGTCTCCGCGCACCGACACGCCCATGGCGCGCAGGCGGTCGGCCATGGGGCTGGAGACGCCGTTGTAGAAGGCGAAGACGACGTGCGGCTTGCTGTACTGGATGGGCTGCTGCTCGCTGGCGCGCACATACTCCTCCGCCTGGCTCACGATGCTGCGGTTGCCGTACTGGCCCCGCCCCTGCCAGATGTTGTGCAGCGCCTCCGCCTTGCGGCCCACCGCCTTCACCCAGGTGTGCCCGCCGTTGGCCACCACGTCCACCACCAGCGACTGCTTCCCCCCACCGCCGCCGCCGCCGCCGTCCTCGTCGTCGTCGTCATAGGCGAAGACGTGCAGCAGGGAGACCACGCCCTCCAGGCTCTCGGCGGCCTCCACGATGGCGCGCAGGTGCGTGAGGTTGGTGCTGTGCAGGTGGGACTCCTTCACCTGCATGGCGCCGCTCCGCACCTTGGTGAGGAACTTGAGCTCGGCGCGCAGGCGGCTGCTCAGCTTGGCGCGGCCCTCCACCGGCTGCTGCGGCTGTCGCTGGCACATGGCGTCCACGCGGCCCAGCAGCTCCTGGGCGGCGGTGATGCGCTCCTGCAGCATGGGATGCGTGTCCATGGTTGTCGCATGCTTTCTGGGTGGGAGAGAGAGAGAGAGAGAGAGAGAGAGAGAGAGAGAGAGAGAGAGACACACATGATGTAATATCAGTGCTATACATCCACATGTGTCCACCATTACCAGTCAGTATTTTTTGACTGACAAAACCAGTTTCCTTAGGGTTTTTTCTGATCATTTCCCAGCTAGATCCCTCATTAACTTTGAGTCATCGACGTCATGTGGATGTGACGTTGTGTACAGTCAGGGTTGGTGAAGCATCGCCAGATCATCCACCTTGACCACCAACACCAACACCAACACCACACCAAACCACCACCCCCCCCCACCGCCGCCGTCTAAATCACCCCGCGTTTTGCACACGTCCTAAGACCACACGCTGCCCTTCCTACGGAAGAAACACTGTGTTGACCTTAACGGGCGCCGCTGTCCAGGGTTGTTCAGATTCCGCGGTTTAGCCGACAGACTAAACCTCTAAACCCGGCGGCGTAACGACGTCCTGTCACCACACCACCACATCCAAGGCCTGTCTCCCTTCCTCTTGTGGTGCTGTGTCATGAAAGCCGCCCCTCGCGCCGTCCGCCTCGCTGCTGCTGCTGCTGCCGCTGTACAGGCAGGCGGAGGAACTGCGCTCACTTCATCACGCAGTATTTTGTGGCCTAGCCTGTGTTTTTGCGTTCTATGAGCATTGCTCAGTTCATAATTAGCAATAAAAAATTAAATTAAAATATGAACTATAATATCGTGCTTTGTCTATCTGTCAGTCTGTCTGCAATGTCTGTCTAATCTTTCTACCTGTCCTGCATGTCTGTCTATCTATCTGCATGTCTGTCTATCTATCTTCTGGTGCTGCAATGTCCCTGTCTATCTAGTCTGTCTGCCATGTCTGTCTATCTATCTCATGTTCTGTCTAATCTATCTGTCTGCCATGTTCTGTCTATCTGCGTAGCTGCATCTGTCTGCCTAGCTGCAATGTCTGTCTATCTGGTCTGCACTGTACCTGTAATATCTTCTTGTCTGCATGTCTGTCTATCTGTCTGCATGTCTGTCTATCTTCTTGCATGTCTTGTCTTATCTAATCTGTCTGCATAGCTGCATGTCTGTCTATCTGTTCAATGTCTGTCCTATCTATCTGTCTGCATGGTCCCTGTCTAATCTGCCTTTCTGTCTATCTATCTGTCTGCATGTCTGTCTATCTATCCTTCGTTGCATAGCTGCATGTCCTGTCTATCTGTCTGCGATGTCTGTCTTAACTATCCTGGTCCTGCATGGTCTGTTCCTATCTGCCTTATGGTCTATCTATCCTGTCTGCAGTCTGGTCTATCTATCTGTCTGGCATATCTGCATGTTCCTGTCCATCTGTCTGCATATCTTGCCATGTCTGTTCCGTCTGGCCAGGTGTCA
>PIJE02000289.1:366871-376871 GCA_002895965.2 Coryphaenoides rupestris | reverse complement strand
TTGATGACATAGTTTATGGTTTGTTGATTTAGGATTCTTAGTGTTAGCTAACTAACTAAGTGGTGATGATATGTGTACATGAGCTACCAAGGTGAAGGCGGCCATGTTCAATGTCATTGCGTGTCTGAGCCAAGGGGCAGAGGGGAAGGCGAGCCCGTCCTGCGGCTCCTTAACAGGAAGTTGAGGCGTGACCCCTCACCCCGACCCCTGCTGCTGTCAGCCATTTTACTCAGGAAACAGGAAGTAGGAGAATATCCATGCGTGACCCGCGCTGCAAACAAAAACCCTTTGGTGTTGTTTATTTGTGTGTGTGTGTGTGTGTGTGTGTGTGTGTGTGTGTGTCTGCACTTACACATGTCACCAGGTTCATAGGGGAGGAGTTCGTTGCGCCGGCGATTCGCTTGGCAGCTCACCGACGCCTCCACCTGGATTATAAACCCTATGACGGATACTCGTCACTTTGTTCCACAGGTCAGATCCTCCCTCATATCCTCCTCATCTCCTCTTCCCTCTTCTGCCTCCTCTCCTCCTCCATTCCTCCTCCCCTTCTCCTCTTCTCCCTCCTCTCCCCTCTTCCCTCCCTCCGCCTCCTCCCTCCTACCCCTCGTCCTCCCTATCCTCCTCCTTCCTCCCCTCCTCCCTCTCCTCCCCTCCTCCCCTCTCCTCCCATCCTCTTCTCCTCATCCCTCCCCCTCTCCTCCTCTCCCCTCCTCTCCTGCCCTCCTGCAGGCTGCAGACATTAGGGGTTCCAACCCAGAACATTTCGGTTTGGGATACAGATATCGTATGTTATGTATCTGCTGTTAAAAATGTTTTTAAGAAAGTCTTACTCTCATGAACTCAACCCCCCCTCTGCCTCCAGGTTCCCCTTCGTGGCTATATCCATCGCCTTCGCCGTCAACAAGCAGGTAAGCAGGTGTTACGTTGCCTAGCGCGTTAGCGACTTTAGCCAGCGAGGTAGGTGTCTGCTTCTGTTTACCACACCGGCTTTAAGAGGTCGGTGTCAAAGAGACGGTCTCACGGCGTCAACCTTTGTGTCGCCGTGACATTTTAAGAGGTGCTGTGTGACGTACAGTAAAACTGTGACCTAGATCTCAGAGAATCTCAGAATGGCACTGATGGCACCTGACGTACCATGCAGTAGTTTATTTGAATGGAATGATGAATTCATCATTCATATAGTTATTATTTAGAGTCATTTTTGTATTGCATTTGCCCAGAATATTGACAATAATAATAATAACAATACTTAATGCTAAATGCAGACAGAGTTTGGCATCGTGTACAGCTGTGTGGAGGACAAGCTGTACTGTGCGCACAGAGGACAAGGGGCCTTCCTCAACGGGGTCCCTCTCCACACCTCCAAGCAGGAGGGTGAGAATCCTCCCCCCCTCTCTCTCTCCCTCCCTCCTTCCCTAACTCCCTCTGTCTGTCTTTCACTCTCTCCCTCTCCCCTTCCCTCCCTCTCTCCCTCTCTCTCTCTCCTTCCCTCTCTCCCTCTCTCTCCCTCCTTCCCTTATTCCCTACCTCCCTCTGTCTGTCTCTCACTCTCTCCTTCCCTCTCTCCTTCCCTCCCTCTCCTTCCCTCCCCCTCCCTCCTTCCTTCTCTACATCTCTCTCTCACTCTTTCTCTCTCCATCCCTCCCCGCACCTCCCTCTGTCCTTCCCTCTCTCCCTGTCTCTCTCTCTCCCTCCATCCCTCTCTCCCTCTCTCCCTCTCTCCCTCTCTCCCTCCATCCCTCTCTCCCTCTCCCCTTCCCTCCCTCTCTCCTACTCTCTCCCATACCTCCCTATCTTCATCCTTCACACACACACACACACACACAAGATCCCACTGGTCTAGGCCTGAAGTCGGCGGTCTTAACGTCAAAAATGTATTTGTTCTAAATGTGTGTGTGTGTGTGTGTGTGTGCGTGTGTGTGTGTGTGTGCGTGTGAGCAGACGTGAACCAGTGTCTGGTGGTGACGGAGATCGGCTCAGAGCGGGACGACCTTGCTCTCTACACCATGACCTCCAACATCATGCGACTCCTCCAGCTCCCGGTCCACGGGTACGATCACGTGATTCTGATGATGTTCACATTCACAGTTACAAAAGGAAAGTTTTGGGAAGCTTTTCAAGTCAAGTTACAGCAATTTACATTTGAGTTTAAATCAAGTTACATTTTGTGAAAATCAAGTTGAATTTTAGTGGAAATCAAGTTACATTTGAGTCGAAGTCAAGTTACATTTAAGTAAAAATCAAGTTTCATTTGAATAATAATCAAGTTACACTTGAGCTGAAATCAAGTTACATTTCAGTAAAAATCAAGTTGCATTCGAATATAAATCAAGTTACATTTCAGTTGAAATCAAGTTACATTTGATTACAAATGTAAATATTCACCGCCACATTTCTGACACACATTTGTTAACATCTAATTGGTCCTGTGCCTCCCAGTGTGCGGGCGATGGGCACGGCGGCGGTGGACATGTGCCTGGTCGCCACGGGCGGCGCCGACGTCTACTACCACATCGGCATGCACTGCTGGGACATCGCCGCGTCCGCCATCATCGTCCGTGAGGCCGGGGGCGTGGTCATAGACACCGACGGTGAGTCTTAGCTCCGCTTCCTCCAGCCATGTCATATCTGTATCAGAGACAGAGAGAGAGAGAGAGAAACCATCCCTCCCTCTCTCCTTCTCCTTTCCCCTCTCCCTCTCTCCTCTCTCTCTCTCTCTCCTCTTTCTCTCCTCTCTCCCCTCCTCCCTGTCTCCCTCTCTCCTCTCTCCTCTCTCTCCCTCTCTCCTCTCTCCCTCTCTCCTCTCTCCTTCCCTTATTCTCTCCTTCCTCTCTCCCTCTCTCCTCTCTCCTACTCTCTCCCATACCTCCCTATCTTCATCCTTCACACACACACACACACACACAAGATCCCACTGGTCTAGGCCTGAAGTCGGCAGTCTTAACGTCAAAAATGTATTTGTTCTAAATGTGTGTGTGTGTGTGTGTGGTGGTGTGTGTGTGTGTGTGCGTGTGAGCAGACGTGAACCAGTGTCTGGTGGTGACGGAGATCGGCTCAGAGCGGGACGACCTTGCTCTCTACACCATGACCTCCAACATCATGCGACTCCTCCAGCTCCCGGTCCACGGGTACGATCATGTGATTCTGATGATGTTCACATTCACGGGTACGATCATGTGATTCTGATGATGTTCACATTCACAGTTACAAAAGGAAAGTTTTGGGAAGCTTTTCAAGTCAAGTTACAGCAATTTACATTTGAGTTGAAATCAAGTTACATTTGAGTTGAAATCAAGTAGCATTTTAGTAAAAATGAAGTTACATTTTAGTATAAATCAAGTTACATTTTGTGAAAATCAAGTTGAATTTTAGTGGAAATCAAGTTACATTTGAGTAGAAATCAAGTTACATTTCAGTAAAAATCAAGTTGCATTCGAATATAAATCAAGTTACATTTCAGTTGAAATCAAGTTACATTTGATTACAAATGTAAATATTCACCGCCACATTTCTGACACACATTTGTTAACATCTAATTGGTCCTGTGCCTCCCAGTGTGCGGGCGATGGGCACGGCGGCGGTGGACATGTGCCTGGTCGCCACGGGCGGCGCCGACGTCTACTACCACATCGGCATGCACTGCTGGGACATCGCCGCGTCCGCCATCATCGTCCGTGAGGCCGGGGGCGTGGTCATAGACACCGACGGTGAGTCTTAGCTCCGCTTCCTCCAGCCATGTCATATCTGTATCAGAGACAGAGAGAGAGAGAGAGAGAGAGAGAAGAGAGAGACAGAGAGAGAGAGAGAAATAGACTTTTATTGTCCATAAAGGGGTAACTTTTCTTTAGCTTCACAGAATAAAATTCTGTGCTCAAGTACTGTAGTTAAGAAGAATTATACCCTTACTGTGTGATAATTTATTCAAGGAGAAGCGACATCAGGATCATTTATCTCTTCGCTCTTTATCTTTTATTTTTTTATACTTTTGTTCTTTTGTTGCAAAAATGTAAGCAAAGGAGTTTAAAAAATCAACGTTTAAATGAAGGGGGAAGGGTGGGGAGGGGTGTGATCCCCAATTCTGCTCTGTGATTGGCTGTTGTACACAGACAGAGACAGACAGACGGGCTGACAGGCAGACACACAGAGACAGACAGACAGACGGGCTGACAGGCAGACACACAGAGACAGACAGACAGACGGGCTGACAGGCAGACACACAGAGACAGACAGACAGACTGGCTGGCTGGACCCTGTCCTCACCTCTGACCTCACCTCTGTCCCTTACAGGGTCAGAGTTCGACATGATGTCCAGGAAGGTCATCGCAGCCAGCTCCTCGGCGGTGGCCAATCGGATCGCACAGGTGGTGCAGGCGTTCCCCTGTCGCCGTGACGACGTGGACCCCTCATGTGGAGCCCGCAGCTCTTAGACTGTCGTCTTCTGGAAGTTTCTGCTGCGACAAGAGTGAAAACTATACAGATACATAGATAGATAGATAGATAGATAGATAGATGATAGGAGAATAGAGAGAGAGAGAGATAGATAGATAGATAAGAGAGAGAGAGAGAGAGAGAGAGAGACATAGATAGATAGATAGATAGATAGATAGATGATAGGAGACATTCCATAAAGAAGTATTGTGTCTTTTTTGGATGGGTTTTAATCAAAGAATGAGTGTTTTGAAATATCCGTAATAGATGCATTTTCTATTTTGGTGGGGTTGGTTGTGTGTCTTAAAGTTTTATATGAAATAGATTAAAACAGCCTATTTGTTGTCTCAAGCAGTGATGGACAGAGTACTCAACTCCAGTACTTGAGTGAAAGTATAGATACTCCTGGTAAAATATTACTCCAATGCAAGTAAAAGTTGCTCAGTCAAATTTTTACTTTAGTTAAAGTACTGGAGTACTTGCTTTTGAAAATACTTAAGTAATAAAATATATTTTCGTTTTAATGTCAACGCATTGTTGTATTGTTGCCACAATGAATTTAAAGAACCTAATGACTGAAACATTATTGTTTCAGTCATGCATACAGTGCAATGCTAACAGTGCATTCAATGAAACAACCTTTAAACTGAATGCACTGACTTGCTTATAGAACCTGTGGAATAAAAAGCTTGTTGATGCATCCAAGCCTTTACTAATACCTATTGAAACACGATGGCATCGACAAAAGGACAACCATTGGCGTTTTCATTTTTTTATTTAACAACCCTCCGACGCCACAGCATGTCATGTTCTATCACAGCTCTGGCAATATGTGTGCATCAGCAGCTACTCTTGGTTACACGAATGTTCCTAGCTGACCAAAATACACACAACAAAAGAAGAGAGAAAAAGGAACTGCAGTGCTTATTCAACAGTCTGCTAGCTCAAAAGGAAAAGTCCTCTCATCCTATGCAGATGCCTGTCTGGCAGACTTGGAATTGCTGGTAGATGCAGCTTCCTCCAAAATAAATATATAAAACACCACCTACTTAGAATCACAGTTACACACATTTAGCTTTATAACTGCCCAACAGTAACACTGTTTTAAAGGGCCGGTTCAACTCCCAACATAACAACATATATATTGACCCTGACCTGTAGGGCTATTTGTCTACCTATATCAGGAATGACCAAACTGTTTGAACTAAGATCTACTTTTCAAGTTTCCAGTCTGCTGAGATCTACCAGTCCTCTCTCTCTCCCTCCCTCCCCCCCCTCTCTCTCCCCTCTCTCTCTCTCTCCCCTCTCTCTCTCCTCCCTCCCCCTCTCTCTTCTCCCTCCCCCCCTCTCTCTCTCTCTCTCTCCCTCCAACCCTCTCTCTCTCTCTCTCCCTCTCGTCCTTCATTTCGACCATCTCGACATGGACTTCAGACATGGCCATGGGTGCACTGGTGTGGACTCGTCTTCTGTGTCTCGTAGCCATCATTACAACTCAGCTATCTGAGTAACGTCCTACCCGATCTGAGAAGCGCATGCGCGAGGTACAGGTCCGGTACGTCATCACGTGAACAAATCACACGCGGATTGCGTTTTAGAAAAGAAAAGACATTTCATCCGCTGACTTCAAAGCTATACTTAAAAGTAACGAGTAACGAGACCCTTCTTAGAAATGTAGTGGAGTTGAAAGTACAATATTTGTCTTTCAAATGTAGGAGAGTGAACGTCATAAGTTCCTCAAAAAAATAATACTCACGTAAAGTACAGATACTCAAAAAACGTACTTAAGTACTCAAGTAAACTTACTCCGTTACTGTCCACCACTGGTCTCAAGTGTACTTGCTTTCATATTATGAGTGGAAAATATAAATATTATGAACAAATATTGTGAATGTGGGCAAAATACTACAATTTGATGCCAATTTCCCAAGATTGTTTTGTGTATAACAGGCCGACCATGGTATGCACATAACTACGTAACCCGGCCCTGGAAGAACCAATGTGAAGAAAAATAACATTTTATAAAATTAAGACAAGAAAATGTACAATGTCACACGTTGGTCAAATGTTTCAACAAATGTACTCTTTGGATAAAAGCATCTGCCAGATAAATGCCCTCAATGTAAATGTAAATGTAAAGCCGCCGGTAGGGGGCAGCACATGAAGAACCAACCCGCGTGTTTAGCACCTGAAGAAGAGGAGACGAGGAAGCGGAGGATGGTCCTTACTCTGGCGGTAAGGACCTCTAGATGTTGATATGTCGTCATATTAAAAGTTCTATTATGTAAGAATCAGAAGTGCATTCTGAGCTCCGTGGACAATAACAATCGGACGCTAATGTTAGTTATAATCATAATCAAACCTTGTACACATTTAAAAAAAAAAAAAAGCTATGAAATATATATATGTTTTAATTATTCACGCTCACATGTCACTTCGTTCCCGAGAAATCAGCCCAACAGAGAGAGTCTGGGAAGCTCTCATGTTTTAACTTCAACCACAACCTGCTCACAAACTGGTGATTTGAAACATGTCGTCCCTGAACTGATTCATTATTCTGACATACAGGACCTTTAATATTACTTCATATAATATGTTGTAGATTCTCATTCTAGGTCAGTGTTGTGTATCTCGTAAGTGAAATTATGATGTATTTTATATTATCTGATGCTCCCCAGACTGAGTCCTTCTATCTACGGTAAGGTGTAGCAGACGTAGACCCGGACCCTCATCCAGACCCTCACCCAGACCCGGACCCGGAGCCATGGCAGACCCGTGGCAGGACGCGATGGACCACGCTGTGGCTGTGGGCCGGTGGGGGAGAGGGCGGGGGGAGAGAGAGAGAGAGAGAGAGAGAGAGAGAGAGAGAGAGAGAGAGAGAGAGAGAGAGAGAGACACACACACACATGATGTAATATCAGTGCTATACATCCACATGTGTCCACCATTACCAGTCAGTATTTTTTGACTGACAAAACCAGTTTCCTTAGGGTTTTTTCTGATCATTTCCCAGCTAGATCCCTCATTAACTTTGAGTCATCGACGTCATATTGAACTTAAACATGTGACGTGTGTACAGTCAGGGTTGGTGAGCATCGCAGATCATCACCACCACCACCAACACCACCGCCGCTAAATCACCCCGCGTTTTGCACACGTCCTAATTACACGCTGCCTTCTACGGAGAAACACTGTGTTGACTTACGGGCGCCGCTGTCAGGGTGTTCAGATCCGCGGTTTAGCCGACAGACTAAACCTCTAAACCGGCGGCTAACGACGTCCTGTCACCACCACCACCACACCAAGGCCTGCTTCTTCCTCTGTGGTGCTGTGTCATGAAGCGCCCTCCCGTCCGCCTCGCTGCTGCTGCTGCTGCCGCGTACAGGCAGGCGGAGGAACTGCGCTCACTTCATCACGCAGTATTTTTGTGGCCTAGCCTGTGTTTCAGCGTTCTATGAGCATTGCTCAGTTCATAATTAGCAATAAAAAAAATGCTTCCTGATTTAAAATATGAACTAAATATCGTGTTTGTCTATCTGTCAGTCTGTCTGCATGTCTGTCTGTCTGTCTGCATGTCTGTCTATCTGTCTGCATGTCTGTCTATCTATCTGCATGTCTGTCTATCTATCTGTCTGCATGTCTGCATGTCTGCATGTCTGTATATCTGTCTGCATGTCTGTCTGTCTGTCTGTCTGCATGTCTGTCTGTCTGTCTGTCTGCATGTCTGTCTATCTGTCTGCATGTCTGTCTGTCTATCTGTCTGCATATCTGCATGTCTGTCTGTCTGCATGTCAGCTTCAATTTCTGACAGCAAAGAATCAATCATGTCCACCATGAACTGTGCAGTAAAGTTACTGAAACAAACACCAATCATGGTATTTTTTTGGTTTGGGGTTTTTGTGCGCCATTACTTTATATTACTGAAGTGAACATTTTCAAAACCACCGAACCACCCCAGCCCAGCCTGCCCCCCCCCCCCCCCCCCCCAGAGAAATGGTGACACATGGTGTGGTGCCGAGACGGAATCTGGAAGACAAGGTATACTCACCCGCCCGCCCCCCCAGCTTCCAGCCCCAGTCCCCCCCCCCCCGCCAGCCCCCAGTAAAATGGGTCTAAAATATAAAAGTATAAAACCACCACTGCCTCTCAGGGATGCGCATGTCACTGCAGGTGGTGGGCAGTAGGGGGCGCTGTTTCCCTCGCCCGCGAAGTTGCGCTCCGTCTAATAAAAATAAAGTTTATTCTCAGTGTATTGTCAGCCGGGCGGGGACGCGCAGCACCGCTTGTCCCGCCTGCTTATCACCACAAACACACGCACGCATTATCAGCTTCTTCTTCTTCTTCTTCTTCTTGACACTTCATATAAAGTGTGGCTGTGACGGCGGTGCTGATGCGACGCCGCAGTCCGGACGCACCGCGCTGCCATTGGTCGGCTGTCAGGGAAGGGGGCGTGTTCTCGTTGGTCAGCTTATTCTCACACCTCCGTACCTTCACTCCTTGTGCACCACGACGTCCTATAAGGTAGGCATAGATGGGTTTTTTTTTTTACCTACAGTACATACATGCTGAAGGTGAACTTTTATTTAGTTGTCGTTGTTGTTGTTGTTGTCGTCGTCGTTGTTGTTGTTGTCACAGTTTGGTTTTATTGGTCTCAGCATCACCTTGAACTTGCACCATGGCCGAGTGGACGGCATGCATGGACTTCGGTGTCTCCGTCGCCAAACAGGCGAGTCAGGTAACGAAAGAAAGAAAAGAAAATGATTTAATTTCCAGAATGTAGTCGTGCTGGATGGAAGCTTGTTGCTGGAAGTTCAGCACTTTGTTTACATCTGTGTGGTGTGTTGGTTGTGTGTGTGTGTGTGTGTGTGTGTGTGTGTGGTTGTGTGGTGTGTGTGTGTGTGTGTGTGTGTGTGTGTGTGTGTGTGCCTTGGTGTTCTGGCGGAAGAGAGGGAGTGATGCCTATTAAATCCCAGAACCTATTGGTGACCCAGACGACCAGAGGGGTTGAGAATCATCATCTCAGTCCCCGTCTTCTCACGCCCTTTGGTAAGGGTGTGTGTGTGTGTGTCTCTGTCTCTGTCCTGTCTGTCCTGTCTGTCTTGTCTGTCTTGTCTGTCTTGTCTGTCCTGTCTGTCTCTGTCTCTGTTGGTCTGTCTGTTTGTCTCTCTGAGTGCCTGTTTGTCTGTCGGTCTGTCTGTCTGTCTGTCTGTTGGTCTTTCAGTCTGTTTGCATGTCTGTCTGTTGGTCTGTCTGTCTGTCAGTCTGATGTTCTTTCAGTCTGTCTGCATGTCTGTCTGTCTGTCTGTCTGTCTGTCTCTCTGTCTGTCTGTCTGTCTGTCGGTCTGCATGTCTGTGCGCCTGTCAGTCTCTGTCTGTCTGTCTGTCTCTCTCTGTCTCTCTGTCTCAGTGCCTGTCTGTCTGTCTGTCTGTCTGTCTGTCTGGTCTCTTCAGCCTGTCTGTCTGTCTGTCCTGTCTGTCTGTCTGTCTGTCTGTCTGTCTGTCTGTCCTGTCTGTCTGTCTGTCTGTCTGTCTGGCCACTGTCTCTGCCTGGACACTACTTTGAATCCCGGGAGTT
>PIJE02000289.1:343367-362200 GCA_002895965.2 Coryphaenoides rupestris | reverse complement strand
CCTATTATGCAGGCAACCTAGCAATTATGAAACTCGTTCTATTAACCTTGCAACTATGAATGCTGGAAACCTGCTCTATTCTTATCTTTATGTACCACAGTGATATATTGCTGTCTCTTTCAACAAATGTACTCTTTGAAGTCACTTTGGATAAAAGCATCTGCCAGATAAATGCCCTCAATGTAAATGTCAATGTAAAGTCGCCGGTAGGGGGCAGCACATGAAGAACCAACCCGCGTGTTTAGCACCTGAAGAAGAGGAGACGAGGAAGCGGAGGATGGACTTGAGCCTTCATCCTCTGTCGGTAAGGACCTCTAGATATGTCGTCATAATATGAAAAGTTCTATTATGTAAGAATCAGAAGTGCATTCTGAGCTCCGTGGGTTGAGACAATAACAATCAGACACTAATGTTAGTTCTAATCATAATTAAACCTTGTAGGCTACACATTTAAAAAAAAAAGCTATGAAATATATATATGTTTCAATTATTCACGCTCACATGTCACTTCGTGACAGGGAGAAATCAGCCCAACAGAGAGAGTCTGGGAAGCTCTCATGTTTTAACTTCAACCACAACCTGCTCACAAACTGGTGATTTGTGACATGTCGTCCCTGAACTGATTCATTATTCTGACATACAGGACCTTTAATATTACTTCATATAATATGTTGTAGATTCTCATTCTAGGTCAGTGTTGTGTATCTCGTAAGTGAAATTATGATGTATTTTATATTATCTGATGCTCCCCAGACTGAGTCCTTCTATCTACGGTAAGGTGTAGTAGACGTAGACCCGGACCCTCATCCAGACCCTCATCCAGACCCGGACCCGGACCCTCATCCAGACCCTCACCCAGACCCGGACCCTCATCCAGACCCGGACCCTCATCCAGACCCTCACCCAGACCCGGACCCGGAGCCATGGCAGACCCGTGGCAGGACGCGATGGACCACGCTGTGGCTGTGGCCCGGAAGGCTGGGACGGTGAGGGAGAGATCAGTGAAACCAGAACTACTTGTTTGATCATTTGAATGTGGTTTTAATCCTTGTGGGTGTGTGTCTTTGTCTGTGTGTGTGGGTGTGTGCGTCTGTGTCTGTGGGTGTGTCTGTCTCTGTGTGTGTCTGTGTCTGTGTCTGGGTGTGGGTGTGTCTGTGGGTGTGTCTGTGTCTGTGTGTGTGTGTGTGTGTGTGTGTGTGCGTGTGTGTGTGTGTGTGTGTGTGCGTGTGTAGCTGGTGCGGGACGCCGTGCAGAACGACATGAAGGTGATGCTGAAGAGCTCCTCCGTGGACCTGGTGACCCAGACCGACCAGAAGGTGGAGAAGCTCATCATCCAATCGGTGACCGAGAAGTTCCCCACACACCGGTGAGACGCACGGGCGGATAACTTGACTTGTTCATATTTTCATGTTTCATATTTCTAAACAACATCGGGTAACAACAGCTGGAGGCCACATCAGGAACAACCAAGTCGTAACTAGGCAGTACCTTGTCACGAGGTAACAGCAGGTGACACATCCTTAGCTAGGCAACACCTTGTAGCAGTCGATAATAACTTGTAGCTAGGCAACAATAGTCAACACCTTGTAACTAGACAACAGCAGGTAACAGCTTGTAACTAGGCAACGGCCGTACCTGTGGTTACCTGTGAGCAGAGTGTGAGGTGAGGTGGTGTGTGTCGTGGTGCAGCTTCATAGGGGAGGAGTCTGTGGCGGCGGGGGAGGCGTGTGTTCTGACGGACAGCCCCACCTGGATCATCGACCCGGTCGACGGGACCACCAACTTCGTTCACGGGTACGCGGTTTATTTTAACACGTCGCCACGGCAACTGTTATGGTATATTATCGTCTACAGGCAATGCCAGCAGCATCGCCAACAGTGGACGAGGTTAACTGAGTCTACAGACGCTTGCCGACATTTACAATCGATGACGTGATTGATAATAATCAATTATAATTCGTAAACTACTAATAAACCACTAATTCACCCGATCCACGGTCCTGACAGATATGCGTTTGTGGCGGTTTCTATCGGCTTTGCGGTCAACAAACAGGTACGTCTGGGAGGTGAAGAAGTCTCTTATATCATGTCGTCGATATGAAGCTCACCGCTACCAGAATATAAATTGTTTACTACATAAAAATAGAGTTGTACTTTTTACTCCACTACATTTATCCGACAGCTTTAGTTCCGAGTTACAAAAAGAACTAAATATAATCAATAAATAAATGAGGATATTATCATATCATAGGCTTTATATAAAATATGACTAAATAAAAAGGAACTTCACATTGAGCAGCTGCAACATTAAATACAAATCTGAAATGGGTAATGATTATTTCTACTTTTGGTCCTTTCTGTATATTTTGAAGCTAATGCTTTTGTACGTTTACGGAAGTAACATCTTCAAAGCAGGACCTTTACTTGTAATAGAGTATTTCTACGGTGTGGTATTACTAAAAAGTTGACCCGTCCCCAGCTGGAGTTCGGCGTGGTGTACAGCTGTATCGAAGACAAGATGTACACGGGACGCAAGGGGAAGGGCGCCTTCTGCAACGGAGAGGCCCTGCAGGTGTCCGACCAGAAAGGTGTGTGTGCTTGTGTGTGTGTGTGTGTGTGTGTGTGTGTGTGTGTGTGCGTGTGCGTGGTGCGTGTGCGTTGTGCGTGTGTGTGTGTGTGTGTGTGTGTGTGTATGTAGCAGTGAAAATACCGTTTTTGTGTCTCTGCCTCTAAGTTTCCTCTAACACTTCTATACACACTACAGTTGTCTCAGATAAGCCAAGATGGTGGCTTGCAGCAGCAGCAGCAGCTAATAGGAACTCAGAAAGCAGAATTCAGAATATTGCCATTAGTTTTTTACAAACATAAGAATGTGCTTTTGGGGAAATTGGTGCAAAGCATTGAGACATTAAACAGGAAGTAGATAATTATAGAAATTAAAAATACAAATAATTAGTACACACTCAAAATTTTCAGTGGGTTTTAACACAATTTCAGTCTGTTTTGTCTTTTTTTTATGTTATAAAGAGAAATCGGGAGCCAGCTGTCTCTGTATTTTTATAAATCCATATTTTCGTACAATCTGATTAGCTCAGCAGCTGATTAACTTATTCGAAGGAAAGCTTCTGAGAGGTGGAAAAACGCCAGCCTCGTTTTTTGTACAGAAAGACCAGTGAGCCTGAGTCTGTGGCCTGTAATATATAAATACATGTCCCAATTCCTTCTGAACCCTCTCCCCTCCCTCTCTCTCTCACCTTCCCTCTCCCTCCCTGCTCCCCCTCCTCCCTCCCTCCTCCAGAAATCACTCAGTCCATCGTAGCCACGGAGTTCGGCTCCAACCGAGACCCCGAGGTGGTGGACAAGATCTTCTCCACCATGAGGAAGGTCCTGTGTCTGCCCGTCCACGGGTCAGTGCTTCACCTTGACACCTTCGTCATCCACAGCGTGATAGACACTCTCCGATACGGCTCATTCATGGGGTCAGGGGTCGAGGGGTGTCTCGCTCTACGACTCCTCGGCTGTGTGGGGGCGTTGGGATTGGTTTGGCCTTTGACCCCATTTGAACCTTACGGCCGGGATTTTCAGAAACATTCACACCAGATCTTTTATCTTTTGTTTTCATGTGACAGGAGGAATATTGGAATCATTATTACGTAAACGTGAAAATTTTGATTTAAAAATCCAGGATTTAATTACCATTAGCAATAGGATTTTAATATTTCTTTGACTACCACATACAATAAAGTAGCATAAATCAATGAAGAAAGTTCTTCAAAATGATAAACTAAAATAGCATCACACTTTGACCTACTTTACTTACAATGTCTTTTCGACTTGACTTGAACTTCACTCCATTTGGTGTCTCAGAAGGTGTGTAACTCTCTCTCTCTCTCTCTCTCCCTCCAGCATACGCGGGGCAGGCTCGGCCGCCCTCAACATGTGCCATGTGGCAGCGGGCAGCGTGGAGGTCTACTACGAGATGGGCATCCACTGCTGGGATGTGGCGGCCGCCGCCGTCATCGTGACGGAGGCCGGGGGCGTGCTGATGGACGTGGAGGGTGAGAGTCTTTCGCTCTCTCTCTCCATCAATCCACCCTAGCAGTACGTGGTACTAGTGTCTGGGGTACGGTTCTGACCAGGCATGCGTGTGTGTGTGTGTGTGTGTGTGTGTGTATAGGAGGCCCGATGGACCTGATGTCCAGGCGGTTCGTGGCGGCCAACATGCCAGACATCGGCGGAGCGCATCGTGAGAGAGATCGACCCGGTCCCCCCCCCCCCCCGTTCTCGCCCCGAGAGAGACGACGCAACGCCGCAGCAGAAACCATGACGTCCCCGCTTTGAGCGCTCCAGGGATGCACAACGCACGCATCAGGGTGGAAACCAATGTTTTGAAACAAAGTTTATTCAATATATTGCTATATATATATATATATATATATACACACACACGTATATATGATAGATTGTAACTGTAACCAATATTGTGTCTGTATAACTGCACTGAGAGATGAGACGTTTGTAAAGAGCGATTTATAAAGAGATTACTTTCACAGCCAACCACTCCGGGTGGTGGGACCTGGGACGCCTTTTCATTTCAAAATAAGAGTCACAGAAACGGTTTATATTTATTTAAAACCCAACAGTTACAAGCGCAGAACAAAACAAACAGTTCCTCTACGAGACGACACGTGCAAGGCCACACCGGGCGTTTGTTCAACTGAACTGAACTAAAAGACAAACCTAAATGTTAAAATAATTGTACACAAAACCACGTTTCTACACGCCGTCATGAAGTTTCAAACGACTGCAGAATTTCAGAGGTAACAGTCGGTTCTTGTTCTTTAACTTAATACTATATCCCAACCAATCACACACGCAACTCACGTCCACCGGTGGCCCTGGAGTGTGTGTGTGTGTGTGTGTGTGTGTGAGAGAGAGATTGTGAGTCAAGACTATTGAGTTAACGTTTATTTCTTTTGTTAACATTCACCCACTGACGATTTCACGCAGGATAAGACTTCTAGACTTCCCCCGAAATACTTAGTTCTCCATCTTTTGTCTTCAAGATGTCAATATATGTCCTTTCCCATAAGTTGCATCAGACTGTTAGAGAACAGAGCGTTTTCTATTAGTTTACACCAGGCAACACAAGGCCACTGCTGAATTGACATCACATTTCTTTTTAACAAGGTTATGCATTTTAAGTACCATATACTGTATCTGGGAACCACTTAGTGGCAATAGGTTTATGGGGTGAGCAAAGCCTGGAGCCTGTAGTAGTCATCTAATCACGGTCACTTTCACTTGTTTCAACCCGTCATAAAAAAACGAAACAAGGCCGAGTCGTGCTCCATGTAGTTCCACAGTGTGGCCAGCAAGGAGAGCTGGAGCAGCGTGTAAGAGTGCTTTGAAATGTCCTGCCATCGAGGTCTGAGGCTGTCAGACGATAGAGATTGATCGGTTGTTGCTGGTGCTGGGCTGAGGGGAGGAGGAGGAGGAGGAGGAGGAGGGAGACGAAGACGAAGACGAAGAGTCCTTTCCCAGAGGGATGTTCTGGTCCAGGATCTGGAAGGGTGGGGACAACAGCATCACTGGGTTACTACGGCGACGTTATTATTGCATCGTTAAGTTACACTGTCGCATTACATCACGATTAACACGCCCCCCTCCCCTTCATCGCTACATCACAATGATTATATGATGTAATCATTATTTCACAATTATCCCATCACTATTACAACATTATATTTACTACCACATTGTATTATTAAATTCTGACAAAGTTGCCATCATTGACGTGTAAAGTGCCATCATGACATCATAAGGTGCAATCATCACATAAAGTTGCCATCATGACATCACGTCACCACTGACCGTGCGGAGGCGGCTGACATAGTCGTGCTCGGTCTCCTGGTCGGCGCGGGGCGGCATCACCACCACGCACCAGCGATGAAGCTCCGCCTCCAGCTCCACCCTCCCGTACAGGGTGGCCGGGTCGAGCCCCGTCCGCCTCACCACCTCCACCAAGCGTTCCTTGTGGTGCTGCCTGCAGAACCCAGAAGCAGAAGCACACACACATCAAGTTGGACTTTAGATTATCAAAGTCTGGTTAGTGAGGACCACACTACCCCGCAGACCCCGGGGTATTCTGGTAGACTAGTGATGTAAACATCTGGTTAGTGAGGACCACGTACGCGCAGACCCCGGGGTATTCTGGGAGCGCCGGTCGACCGCATGGCTCATCCCGGGCGCTGCTGTCGTCCGGAGCCTCCATCACCTCACACACGCCTGCCGGGGGAACCAATCGGAGATGAGATGCAGAGCTCAGCGGTTCAAACTGTAGACTGACCCCAAGAACAACAACAATGTCTACAGGCTCTCAAAGTTAGTTGTAGTCATTAGCGTTGGAACATAAAACCAAAGATTTGCGCTGCTTGACATGTTTCACCATTCATCTAAATTGCCAGTGAACCCAAAATCATTTTTGTTTGTGTTTTAAAAGTTAAAATGATGTTAAAGTTAAAATGATGATGCAACACAGTGACTTTCTCCCGGCTCCCCTTCCCGCTGAACACCGAGGCTGATCTCTAGCCACAACAACAACAACAGGTGTGGTTGCTGGGGGTGGGTGTGGTTTACCTGCAGGGGGCGTGGCCTGGGGGGGGAAGGTCGGGTCTGCTCGCAGCCACGGCGGAGACACCTTGTAACACTGAAGCCACCACAAATAGGTCATTCACAATAAAAAATAAAAACGTTCATTCATTCAATTCAAATTAAATTAATTCATTATTCAATTCAACATCTTATTTTTTATTATTAACTAATCTAAGCCTGAGGAACTTCACTCATGTAGAAAGCAATGAACACAATAAATAAGCAAAACAAATAGAATCAATGAAGTCAATAAACACAAAAACAACCGAACACAACATCGGCAGCTGAGACTGGTTTACTGCCCTACTGCTGGTTCTGATTGGCTCCCGAGGTAAATGGCGCTCATTTGATGGCCAATGGGCCGCGAGCGTACCTGTAGCAGCAGGTGGAGGCGGGCCGTACTCCAGTCCCTCAGGTGGTAGAAGCAGTTCCTGGGGTGGTGGGCGTGGAGGCCCCTGGACACACACTCTCTGGAGAACACGCAGGCCTAGAGGCAGGAAGTCACACGGTGTCACAAGACGTTGTTCCTCTCCTCAGATCAGTCTGGCCTGGCGTCACGCTATCCGTTTGCAGAGCCAGACAGTTCTTCGGATCCAATCGCTGCCCTACTGGGGGCAACTGTTTGCTGTCGGAAACACCAACGGTGATTGACAGATCGTTCATCCAATCGCATGCCTTTTTTTTTTTAAGTGCCTGCCGTTTTCTAAACAGTTTCCAATGACAACTTCCCAGATGGTTTTGTGAAACAAACCATTTGGGAAGTAGCAAGGGCCAAACGAAAAGAACTTCTTACTGGGAATTTCTTCTCTCCAACTTCTTACATTTGTGCATCTGCCTCCACTTGCGTCGTTTTTAACCCCACGTCTAACTTTTAACTTCTACCCCAACTTCTAAACCCATCAATGTCCCAGTGAACGTATGCACATGACTTATTGTAATTTGCTCATGGCTATGAATCATATGCAGAGCGATTAGCGGACCTTTCAAACCTTTAAAATATCATCGAATCAATCTCAAGTCAGAAATATCCTGCATATGCACACCAGAGCCCACAGCTCTGGTGTGCATACGACTGCTCCATAGAGGATACAACAGACCAAGACCACAGAGCAGAACCAGGACTCACCGAGCCCGGGACGAAGGGCCGACTGCAGCTGCCACAGAACTCATGCTGACACTGGATGCAGCTGAAGTGGAGACAGCCGCCCTTGGCGAGGTAGAACACCAGGTGGCATTTGGGACACTCTGAAACACACAGGGGGACACGGTTAAGAGGGACACTCTGAAACACACAGGGGGACACGGTTAAGAGGGACACTCTGAAACACACAGGGGGACACGGTTAAGAGGGACACTCTGCAACACACAGGGGGACACGGTTAAGAGGGACATTCTGAAACACACAGGGAGACACGGTTAAGAGGGACACTGCAACACACAGGGGGACACGGTTAAGAGGGACATTCTGAAACACACAGGGGGACACGGTTAAGAGGGACACTCTGCAACACACAGGGGGACACGGTTAAGAGGGACATTCTGAAACACACAGGGGGACACGGTTAAGAGGGACACTGCAACACACAGGGGGACACGGTTAAGAGGGACACTCTGAAACACACAGGATATGGTTTAGAGGGACACTGCAACACACAGGGGGACATGGTTAAGAGGGACACTCTGCAACACACGGGGACACGGTTAAGAGGGACATTCTGAAACACACAGGGGGACACGGTTAAGAGGGACACTCTGCAACACACAGGGGGACACGGTTAAGAGGGACACTCTGAAACACACAGGATACGGTTTAGAGGAACACGCCATAACACACGTGGGATATGGTTTAGAGGGACACTGCAACACACAGGGGGACATGGTTTAGAGGGACACTCTGCAACACACAGGGGGACATGGTTTATAAAGGACACTCTGAAACACACAGGGACAGCTTAGCAGGACACTTTAACAGGGGATAAGGGGTATGGTCTATTAGGACACTCTGAAACACAAATATAAAAAGGTATGACAGGACACAAACAAATGAGACATTTCACATTTCGCAGAATGTGGAAGTACCTATTTTATTCCTGAGGAGGGCGCTGTCCAGCTCCTGCAGGTGGGTGGGGTCGTGGCAAACCTGCCATCTTCTGAAGTCTTCACACGACACACCCTGGTGCTCCACAGTCCACTGTGCGCACACACAACATGTTCATTCACATACCTTAACCTGTGTGCGTGTGTGTGTGTGTGTGTGTGGTGTGTGTGTGTGTGTGTGTGTGTGTGTGTGTGTGTCTTACAGGTGATTTACACTGGGAACAGGTGCTCTTTCCACAGATGGGACAATCCATCCGCAGCCGGTCCGCCTCGTGCAGCATCCCGAACGAACACTACACACGCACACGCACACACACACACACACACACACACACACACACAGATGAAACACAATCCGGTGTCTAAGTCTTGTTAAGTGTGACGCCTACGCGTGACGTAAATCAATTTCAGGGTCCAAATACTCCTTTAGGTCCCAAAGCGAACCACCGAGGGCCCCATTGAGTGTTTCAGTGACCATTGTGTGTGTGTGTGTGTTTAGCAGCGTGTGTGTGCGTGTGTGCGTGTGGTGTGTGCATGTGTGTGTAGGGGGGCAGCGATGGGGGCGGTTCTTACATGGAAACACCAGCGGAAGTTTTCCATGTCCTGCAAGGCTCGGTCTCTGAGCTTCTTCTGGAACAGCTCGTGGATCTCAGGCTCCAGGAAGTGTCGGATCTGTCAATCACAGCCAACATCATGATGAGAGTCAGCCAGTCCAGTCAGCCAGCCAGTCAGCCAGCCAGCCAGTCAGTCAGCCAGTTCAGTCAGTTAATATTTTACTCTGGTTGGGGGGGGGTGTTAAAGACGACAGAATTCCATTAATATTTGGTTTTGTTGAGAGGGCCTCCAAATTAAATTCCGCTTAGGGCCCGGACCTAGGGGCGGCCCTGATTGTGGGTCCCGAAGCCAGACCAGTTGAGAACCACTGGTTTAGAGCATTGGATTGGATTGTGCTTTTGGAGTCTTCCAGAAACACTCCATAACAGCAAACAGTTACTTCTCCCTTCTCGTCACATCTAAACCACAACCCCCCCCGGCTGACTGAATGGCTGGCTGACTGGCTGGCTGACTGACTGACTGACTGGTTGACTGACTGACTGACTGGCTGACTGACTGGCTGGCTGACTGACTGGCTGACTGAATGGCTGACGAGCTGGCTGGCTGACTAACTGGATGGCTGACTGACTGGCTGACTGACTGACTGGCTGACTGGCTGGCTGACTGGCTGGCTGACTGGCTGACTAACTGGCTGGCTGACTGGCTGACTGACTGGCTGGCTGACTGACTGGCTGACTGACTGGCTGGCTGACTGACTGGCTGACTCTCATCATGATGTTGGCTGTGATTGACAGATCCGACACTTCCTGGAGCCTGAGATCCACGAGCTGTTCCAGAAGAAGCTCAGAGACCGAGCCTTGCAGGACATGGAAAACTTCCGCTGGTGTTTCCATGTAAGAACGGCCCCCATCGCTGCCCCCCTGTGTAGGGGGGCAGCGATGGGGGCGGTTCTTACATGGAAACACCAGCGGAAGTTTTCCATGTCCTGCAAGGCTCGGTCTCTGAGCTTCTTCTGGAACAGCTCGTGGATCTCAGGCTCCAGGAAGTGTCGGATCTGTCAATCACAGCCAACATCATGATGAGAGTCAGCCAGTCAGTCAGCCAGCCAGTCAGTCAGCCAGCCAGTCAGCCAGCCAGTCAGTCAGCCAGTCAGCCAGCCAGTTAGTCAGCCAGCCAGCCAGCTAGTCAGCCATTCGGTCAGCCAGTCAGTCAGCCAGCCAGTCAGTCAGCCAGCCAGTCAGTCAGCCAGCCAGTCAGTCAGCTCAGTCAGCCAGTCAGTCAGCCAGCCAGTCAGTCAGCCAGCCAGTCAGTCAGTCAGTCAGTCAACCAGTCAGTCAGTCAGTCAGCCAGCCAGTCAGCCAGCCATTCAGTCAGCCGGGGGGGGTTGTGGTTTAGATGTGACGAGAAGGGAGAAGTAACTGTTTGCTGTTATGGAGTGTTCCTCTAAACCGTATCCTGTGTGTTTCAAAGTGTCCCTCTAAACCAGTGGTTCTCAACTGGTCTGGCTTCGGGACCCACAATCAGGGCCGCCCCTAGGTCCGGGCCCTAAGCGGAATTTAATTTGGAGGCCCTAGCGGGGTGCGAGACAGGGGGCGCGGTGGCGGAGAGGATTGTAGCAAAGGGGGTCCAGCAGAACGAGTTTACTCCCTTCTCGTCACACCTTAAACCACGTCTCCCCCCCCCCCACTGACTGCTGACTGAACTGGCTGGGCTGACTGACTGACTGGGCTGACTGACTGGACTGACTGACTTACTGGGCTGACTGACTGACTGACTGACTGGGCTAACTGACTGACTGACTGGGCTGACTGACTGAGGGGCTGACTGACTGACTGACTGACTGACTGACTGACTGACTGGGCTGACTGGACTGACGGACTGAGACTGGACTGAGCTGGCTGGGCTGGTTGGCTGACTAACGGGCGGCTGACTGGCTGTGACGTACTGGGCGTGGCGTGACGGGGATGTCCATAACGGCTCACCCCCCCCACCCTGTCTCGAAAGACGCTGAAGTAGCGCAGATGTGCATCCATTTCGCATATTGCGCAAAACTATGAACTCCGCTGCATAAAAAAATCCCCTTCAAAATAAAAGCACAGGATTTCAACTTTTTTTTTTTCCCAGGCAAAAGCCCGCGACCCACTGAAAACGGGTCCGCGACCCACTTTTGGGTCACGACCCACCAGTTGAGAGTCACTGCTCTAAACCATATCCTCACCGCATCCCCTTGTCTCACCCGGGTGTCCCGCATCTCCCCAGTCCTTCCAGTTCCTCCCACCGTCGCCGACCATTGTCTCGGTGGTGTGTCTCACCTGTGTGTCCAGCAGGTTGAAGTAGTCCATGGCGTCCTCCATGCCCTGCTTGCCCCGAATGTCCGGCCGGCTGCACAGCGGACACACCAGCTTGTCCACCGTCTTCTCCTTGATGGCGGCGGTGAAGTAGGCCTTGAAGCAGGTCTCGCAGAGGGCGCACGGGCAGTGGGTCATGGTCACGATCTGTGGAGCAGCAGCAGCACACACACACACACACACACAGAGGCATTGTTCCTCCAGTCTGGATGTCTCATAATGGACATGTCTTGGACCTACAGTACACCTCCTCAGTACTGGGTGGGAAGTTCTGCGAACCAAACGGCGGTGATGGTGATGGTGGACCCCAGCCGCTCTCACCTTGCTGAAGGTCACCTGCTCCTGGCAGATGGGACAGGTGTGCGACAGGTACTTGAGGGCGGAGGGGAGGTCCTTGTTGAGCCACACGGCCTCCAGGGCCTCCAGGGGCTGGAACTGCTGACTCTGTAGGGTCATCAGGTTCCAGAAGACCTGTGCCTTCTCGGGGGGCAGCTGGTTATCGGGCTGGAGCAAGACCTCGCGGGTTCCAATCAGAACAGTGAGACATTAGACGTTGGTAACATCGAAGTGCTCTTTGGCGACACCTATGGCCAAAGGCAGACGCGTCAGAAGGAATGACACACAACCTCATTCCTGGAATCCCAGAGATGTGCCCGGAATCAAGTTGAATCAAGTTATTATAGACAATATACCGTATACGCTTGACAATTAAATAGCTCTGCAATGCATTAAGGAAAATGCCTAAATCCAAGATGTTCCTAAATGTTTTAATAACTAACCCTAACCCTAACCCTAACCCTTTTACAAAATAACAAAGTAAACAAACTACTTTGATAAGGCTCTTCAAACAATTCCACTTAGTGCAGAATTGTACAAATGTACTCTTTGTAAGTCGCTTTGGATAAAAGTGCCCAATGCCCTAAATGTAAATGTAAATGTAAATGAAAAATGCAGATTAGAAAAGATGTGATGTACTCTCAGGCTATTCTATTGGCCTTATTCACCTGGCGAGCGTCTTGGTTGTAAACACAGAATTCCGCTCAGTGAATGAGGCCCATTCCCAAGGAAACAGTTAAGGAACAATCTCCAGAATGAAGTACTGAAAAGAACTAGAACCCCCTGAAGACCTCCGACTCCTCTCACCTGGCCTGGCACTGGTTGCTCTGACCTTCGAACCATGGGCTGCCCCACAGAACTTCCTGCGGCCTGATTACCACTTCCTGTGGTCGAGGGCTCTCCTCCTGGTAACGGGCGACTCCTTCCTGGCGGCTGATTACCACTTCCTGTGGTGCAGGGCTCTCCTCCTTGTGTCGGGCGACTACTTCCTGGAGGCTGATGACCACTTCCTGTGATCAGGGGGCCACTTATTGGGTTCAGCTGCAGTCGGCTGAGCAGTAGATTCACGTCTGCAGGAGCAAAAGTTATTTTAGTTATGTTTACTTCAGGGCAGGAAAGTCTCGTAGCAGCTCGGGTGTCTGACTCCCCGCGTTAAGGTTCTCAGATCGAACCCTGATGTCCATGGTCTACCAGTATTGTAGGCATCCTGACCCCTGACCCCTACTTGCTCATGAGGGCCATAATGTTGAAGCGTACAGAGATACTGAACAACATTGTGTCTCACCTGCTGGAAACATAGGCTGGGAGGGAGAGGAAGAGGAGGCTGACGGTGAGGGGTGTGAGGAGGCTGAGGGTGAGGGGTGTGAGGAGGCTGAGGGTGAGGGGTGTGAGGAGGCTGAGGTGTGTGGAGGGCCGAAGTCGATCCCCAGCAGCTCGTCCGCGTACGACCTCCGATGACCCTGCGCCCCGCCCTGCTCCGAGTCCGCTCTGGACACACCGCTGGACAGAGAGAGAGAGAGAGGGAAACAAGGACAGAGAGAGAGAGAGACACAGGGACAGAGAGAGAAAGAGAGACAGGGACAGAGAGAGAGAGAGAGACAGACAGAGAGACAGAGACAAAGAGACAGAGAGTGAAAGAGAAAGGGAGAGACAGAGAGAGAGAGAGAGAGGGACAGAGACAAAGAGACAAAGAGACAGAGAGAGAAAGAGAGTGACGACATATTGTAGAACACGTGTGTATACAGTGTTTGACTCCTGACCGAAAGGTTCCGGGTTCAAAACCCAACGTCCACCGTCTACCTGCAGGCATCCTTGAGCAAAATGACCTAACCCCACTACCTGCTCCTTAATGACCTTTGAATTAACTATATATACACATAGATATAAAAATCTAACAAACACATACAAAACCTGTGCACTAGCATGCTCAGCTCACCCTGCTTGGTGTCCCGGCTGTCCCTGTTTCCCCGGCAACGCCTTTTCCGAAGTGGGAGGAGTCTTGGCGTAAAGGGGCGTGACCTTGTGGAACGCCGTCCTCATTTCGGCGACAAGTCGAGTCAAGTTGGACACGCCCTAAGAGAGCGAGAGAGACAGACAGAGAGAGAGAGAGAGAGAGAGAGAGAGAGAGAGACTTAATTTATTTTTTTGCTTTTCCATCATCAGATGTTCTAGTGCTGCGTAGGTCAGTGATTCTCAACTTGTGGGTCATGACCCCATAAGTGGGTCACAAGGGTCTTTCCAGCGGGTCACCTTTAAAAAAGAAACCCATGAATTAAAGTAACGTTTCAATCTTAATTCATGTTTCAACGGCTCACCACCTCATTGAGTATCAATTATTGTTATTATTTGTCCACTCAATGTTTGGTACAGTGCACAGAGGCATTGTTGACGCCGAACATTGTTATCGCTGAATGCATTTTCTATTTTTGGTTCTAATGACTAATGTGGGTCCCAAGGGGAGACCAGTTGATGATGATGATTTATGATCCGTGAATTTCGGCGGAATTAATTCTACTGAATGCCGCACACTAGACAATAGAAACATTACTACTGTAAAAGTATTTCAGTACTAGGTGTACAACTTCATTATTTAGCAGACGCTTTTATCCAAAGCGACTTAAATGAAATAATTCAGGCGCAGGTAGGGGTAATGGTTCGGGGGGTGGGGGGGGGGGGGTTCGAACCAACAACCTTTGGGTCTACCTGGGTCCAGTTGCTGAGGCAGGGAAGGCTGATGATGCCCTGGGCGTCGACGAAGGGGCACACGGGGTTGATCACCATGGAGACGGAGGGGTGCACCGAGCATCGGGGCCGGCTGACCGGGTGGGTCTCGTGGAGCCAAATGTGCACCGGGATGTTGTATTGATACTCTGAGGGAACGATCAATCAATCACTCAATCAAGAACCAAATCGATCACATAATGTACAATAATCAATTGATGCTCTAAGGGAATGATCGATCAATTAATCAATCAATCAATCAATCGATCAATAACCAAATCGATCACATCATGTACAATAATCAATTGATACTCTGATGGAACGATCAATTAATCAATCACTCAATCAATAACAAAATCTATCACATCATGTACATAAATCAATCACACAGTGACAGCACCACTAGTACTTTTCAACATCATGTGCAATAAGCCTCGTACTCAAGAATTTCCTTCGGGATTAATAAAGTTCTATCTTATCTTACTTTAACAACTTTTATATTCTAGTCAACTAGAAGGCTTATACATTGTACATGTATTATTCTATTGTTTTTATTCTTACGTTGTTGTTATTTTTGAGCAACCTCTGGCGCAATAATTTCCTTCGGGATCAATAAAGTTTTATCTTATCTTATCTTATCTTATCTTATCTTATCTTATCTTATCTTATCACAAGCCAGACCAACTGGGGTGAAGAAATACAGAACTTTTCCTATTCGGGGGTCACAGAAAATATACACGACATCTAAAAACATCAAATCTGGATTCGATCAGATGAGCTACATGTCCCAAGTGGTGCACACGGCCCAGCTTACAGTAAACACCCGGGGGGGGAATTCGACTTTCACCGAAGTCTCCGGGTTTTTGCTATTTATTTAGTTTTGCATATTTTGTATTTCATATTTACATTTCCTTATTTTCCAAGTCAACATTGTTGTCTGTCCTTTGTTTACCTTGTAAGCTGCTTCGTCAATGTTGATCTTATCTATGCAAATAAAGTTTAGATAGTTTGAATCGGTGGTCCCCCTCACCTTTGAACACCACCGGTATGGTCCCGGCCAGGTAGAGCAGCTTCCTCTCCTTCCTCTCCGGGGTGCCGGCTGTCACAGAAACCCCACGGAGCCGAGGAAGAGGAGACCGCGTGGCACACAGGAAGTGGAGGAAGAGGAAGTCAACAGAGGAGAGGAGTGTGGCGGTGGTGAGAGGTTAACAGAGCTAGCGCGCAGGCAGCTATTTTTAACAAGTCATTTCAGGTCAGCTCAGGTTAACACAGGAAGCAGATGGGGTTCAGCGCATCTTGCTCAAGGATGCTTACAGCTCGGCTTTGGACACTGGGGATCGAACCCAGAACCCTTTGTCTGGGACTGGGAGTCAAACAGACCATCCTAGCCAATACACATGTGCATCCATGCGTGGGTCGAGTACCAAAATTACTGACATAGTCGTAATCTAGAACAGTTGATGGTGTTTTCTTTTTTATCTTTGTACCGTAGGCGACACTATGAGCCGGTGAACTCGAGCCTGCGCACGTACGCATGTACACAGTAGTCTCAGAAAGGAATGACACAGAACCACATTCATGGCTATCCTGGCGATGTGTTCAAATGCCCGGAATCGTGTGATGAATGCAAAAAATATGACGCAGTAATCTGTGTGTTATGGTATTTATCTCCCATTTGTCACGGCCCATCATAACAAACACTAAATGTTAGTAGTAAAGCCAGTATAAGCGAGTAATGGTGTACAGAAAACCTTTTGGTTTCTAAGCATTTACACTAACAACTGTTAGGCTAACAGTTGTTTAAAGGCCTACTGTGACACACACACAGAAGAAGAAGGAGAAGCAGAAGAAGTGAGTCCTCCAACAGTTCTTGTCATGAGAGGACGAAACCGGCCTCTCAGGAAAGTAAAAGAGTCATGCATGTTTGCACGGCTGAAATTTTCGCGGCCATTATTTTGTTTAGCGCCATTGTGTGACAGGACTGCGCACGTGTGTGTGTGCGTGCGTGTCATGCACATTGTGTGTGTTTAATAGCCTCCAGTAAAGGGATAATTACGATTTCTTTTCATCTCTGAATATGAGACAAAGATCCCTGCGCCCTTTATTGTTGTAATTGAAGACACTTACAGTATAAAGGGATAAACTTACAGTAGAAGTCCACATAGTGTCGCAGGTCTTTGTACGCGGCTCTGACACGCCTGATGTCTTGCAGGGTTTCGAGCGGGAAACTGTACTGACACTGGACAGGAGAGAAGGCAACAACTTTCATTCAGACATTTCCATTGCTTTGGTTATACCAATGGTTCCCAGATGGGGGTACCACGGACCCCCAGGGGCCCTCTGAAGGCCAGCAGGGGAGCTGACCCGGGAACACGAACCAAACATAATGTTGTCCTTTTAATATTGTAATTGTAATGTAATCACACCTTTAAAGGGTTCAAATGAATGAATACATTATTATTGAACATAATGTTGTCCTTTTAATACTGTAATTGTAATGTCATCACACCTTTTAAAGGGTTCAAATGAATGAACACATTATTAGGCCCAATACAATGTGTAGCTTCATATCTGAAGAGTAACATATTGGTAACAAGTTCAGTCAAACTTTCCAATAAGAGCACTTCTAACTTTCACTTTAACTTCAACTTTAAATGGGTACTTGGCTGAAAAAACTTCTCAGAAGGGGCACATGAAGTAAAAGATACTTTGATAACCACTGCTGTACACAAGTCCATGGGTAGCACATGTCATGTAGTCATAGTACAGTAGGCCTGAGTGATGAAGAAACTTTTAAACAGAATTTAGTGAGTTAGTTTTGAATGACACTCTGAGAGAGACGAGTCCTCACCTCAGTCAGTTTGTCTGGCAACTTGTCGTCTGGAAACGCTGACATGGTCCAGTTGGGAGGTCAAACAAACGCTGAGACATAATACTTATAATAAAATAATAACCATCATCCTGATCAGGGCTAACTCATCCCAGGGGAGTGGAGACCAGGAAGACGAGCAGCTCAACAACAACAACAACAACAACAACAACAACAACAACAACTACAGCAACAACAACAACAACAACAACAACAACAACAACAACAACAACAGCAGCAGCAGCAGCAGAGTTAGCATCGAGACGTGTTACATGAAGAGCACCAGGAGTGTGTGTGTACACAGCCGCCGCAGGACTCTGTGTGTGTGTGTGTTGGCTTTCTGTTGAGTCGTGTTTCTTGTTTGACGCGGATGACGTCACCCACACGGCGCCTTCACAATAAGAGCCCCGACCACCCTGACCCCCACGTGTCAACAAAAGGTCAGCAAAGTGGATTAAAACATCTTATAAACCAATTTATTTATTTATTTTTCTTAAATGCTAAATTAGTCGTAGTCATAAGAAATAACTTTTTCTTCTCCCACTTTTATTTTGGCATATAATGTTTTTGCTGACTGAATATCTTGTCTTATCTCTATTTTTATACTTTTTATACTTCTCTAGACTTACTTGTAAATCTGTTCTTACTTGTAAATCTTGAAAATTTGTATTTTTATTATTCTACTACTTTATTATTCTATTATTCTACTGTTTATGTCTCTGTTGTTTTATTCTATTGCAACGCAACCTGGCACAAGAATTTCCTCCGGGATCAATAAAGTTCTGTCTTATCTTATCTTATCTTATCTTATCTTAAGTATGCAATCAGTCAGAGATAATATTCATCAGAATAATATCAAAAACACTATTGACTACTAAACAATGCATACCAGATATAATCCCTCCTTCATCGTATGTGTTTGTCAAAGTTAAAACGGTCATTCACTGCCATTCATTTATTTAATGGACATTTTTTATTGCCCTGGCCAATTACACCGCATGGCCCTGTTTGTTCCACCAGTTCTCGAATTATGTGCTTTATCATCTCTAATATCATCTCTCATCTTCTGCTTGATAATATCTCTGATTATCTCTGGCAACATCTTATCTCTATTGATTTTAACTTTATCATCCTTCTCCAGATGTTTTCTCTATCTCTGCTTTGCTCTACTACCTACCTACACACACACACACACACACACACACACACACACACACACACACACACACACACACACACACACACACACACAC
>PIJE02000289.1:213060-330553 GCA_002895965.2 Coryphaenoides rupestris | reverse complement strand
GCCTCATTAATAGTACAGGAATCAGGACAGGGACGCCGACCTCACACTGAAGGACACACACACACACACACACACACACACACACACACACACACCACCGAATGAGCTTAGACTGGGGAGAGAAAGAGAGAGAGAGAGAAGGGTGTGTGTGTGTGTGTGTGTGTGTGTGTGTGTGTGTGTGTGTGTGTGTGTGTGTGTGTGTGTGTGTGTGTGTGTGTGTGTGTGTGTGTGTGTGTGTGTGTGTGTGTGTGTGTGTGTGTGTGTGTGTGTGTTGTGTGTGTGTGTGTAGCGTGTGTGTGTGTGTGTGTGTGTGTGTGTGTGTGTGCGTGTGTGCATGCGTGTGTGTGTATGCGTGTGTGTGTGTGTGTGTGTGTGTTTGTGTGTGTGTGTAAGCGGTCCCAGGTGTTGGAGCTCACGTAGCCCGTCAACACGTTAGCGTTAGCAGCCGTTAGCTATGCCGCCGCGAGGCACAGCATCACCGCGTTCCTCATTTCACTCTTCACGGCGCAGCGAACCAGTCAGCCGCACTTTATTAACACTTTACTCTCCAGCACACGCCCTGAGAACACGTTACAAAACACCATGGTTCTAATTCTAGTCTCTCCTGCTAGATGTTAACGGCCACGTAAACAGGTTCATCATTTTCAAGAATTTCCCTCGGGATTAATAAAGTCTTATCTTATCTTATCTTATCATTCATACATTTTTACGAAATTAGTAGAATTCTTACGTCCGTTTTTCCAAGCTGCTTCAATTTTGAGTGTAAGCCTGACATGTTTTCAACCTCACACCTTGTGTTGGATAAAATCATTCCTAAATCTAAATGTTATTTACTACGCGTAATGTGACGGCAATTCTTGGAACTTTCTCAGATCGTGAACACAACCGAGGGCCAAGCGTGGTGTCAAATGATAAATTACCGACCGATACAACTTCAAACGTACCTTTATTTGAGCTTTCCTCAAGTATAACACTGAATAATGTGTCATCTACCTCCCATCTATGTATCTGTGATTCATATTTTGCATTTTTTACATCACATTTTGTCATATAATTCCCGTTGTTAAGCATTTTGTGTTTCAACCGTCCAAAGATAAATAAAGTTTGCTCAATTGAATGTACTCTCTCTCTCGCAGCTCCACTCGGACGTGGACCACGGCGACGGTCAGGTGACCTACGTGCTGAACGGCGAGGGCGCGCCCTCCATCTTCACCATCGACGCCAACACGGGCGACATCCACGCCACCAAGCGTCTGGACCGCGAGGCGCAGGCCTACTACACGCTGCGCGCCCAGGCCCGCGACCGCGCCACCGGTCGGCCCGTGGAGCCCGAGTCCCAGTTCGTGGTCAAGGTGCAAGACATCAACGACAACGAGCCGCGCTTCCTGGACGGGCCGTACGCCGCCACCGTGCCCGAGATGTCGCCCATGGGTGGGGTCCTCTTGTCCTAGCATGCTATCCCAGCTTTCTCGCAGTTCTTTAGCCTAGCTATCATCTAATCCTAGCATCTTATCCAAGCTATCTTGCCGTTCTTACCCCAGCTATCATCATATCCTAGCTGTCTTGCAGTTTAGCAACTTGTTCTCTTCAAATCTTACCGTGCCATCAGCGACATATTGTACTTTCACTCTTTCGGCAAAAGTCTGTTAGGACAAAAGCACCTGTCAAATGTAAATGTCGCTGTAGCCTTGTGAGACCGTCCTAATCTCTGAGTCCACGTTCGGATTCTGTCTGCGGACTCGGACGGTCTGGTCTCAGAACCCGGTGACAAGCCTCCTCCAAAATTGTAAAATCAAAATAAATTGAAAGAAAGAAAAGTGTAGCAATCAGAACTGTTCTGTCCAAAATAGACCATGACGGCAGTAGCTAAGGAGGTAAGAGCGGTTGTCTGGCAACAGGAAGGTTGCTGGTTCGATCCCCGGGCTCCACCTCCTAGCTACGTGTGGAGGTGTCCCTGAGCAAGACACCACCTAACCCTACCTGCTCCTCCTAGCTAAGTGTGGAGGTGTCCCTGAGCAAGACACCACCTAACCCTACCTGCTCCTCCTAGCTAAGTGTGGAGGTGTCCCTGAGCAAGACACCACCTAACCCTACCTGCTCCTCCTAGCTAAGTGTGGAGGTGTCCCTGAGCAAGACACCACCTAACCCTACCTGCTCCTCCTAGCTAAGTGTGGAGGTGTCCCTGAGCAAGACACCACCTAACCCTACCTGCTCCTGACGTGTTGGTTGTTACCTTGCATGGTCGGCACCGCCGTCGGTGTATGAATGGGTGAATGTGAGGCAATAATGTAAAGCACTTTGGATAAAAGCGATGTATAAATGCAATCCATTTACCATGACGGCGTTTTTGTCCCCAGGGACGTCCGTGGTGACGGTGGTGGCGTCGGACGCAGACGACCCCACCTACGGGAACAGCGCTCGGGTGGTGTACAGCATCCTGCAGGGACAGCCGTACTTCTCTGTGGAGCCCAAGACCGGTGAGCAGGCGGAGAACCACGTGGAACCACACACACAAAAACATACACAAATACACAGAAACTCACAGAAACACACAGAAACACACATATACACACACACACTATGGTGTCATGTGACAGTGTGTGTGTGTGTGTGTGTGTGTCCCGTGTGCAGGCGTGGTCCGCACGGCGCTGGCTGACATGGACCGTGAGTCCCGGGACCAGTACCTGCTCGTGATCCAGGCCAAGGACATGGTGGGCCAGATGGGGGGGCTGTCCGGGACCACCTCCGTTACCGTGACGCTGAGCGACGTCAACGACAACCCCCCGCACTTCTACCGCAGTAAGAGGAGTCCCCCTCCCTCTTCCTGGTTGTCATGGTGACAGATAATACCTTCAGCCGGCACAATCACGCTTTTATTTTGGAAAACTCGATTAATTGGCTGTCAAGACACACAAACATACGCACCCACACACACACACACACACACAAACAAACACACACACTGAAAAAGTGACAAAACTGCCTTAATGTATGTGTGTGTTCCCATGTACGTACATACGTGTGTGTGTGTGTGTGTGTGTGTGTGCTCAGCATGATTAGCGTGTCCTACTACCTGTGTGTTCCTCACCTGTGTGTCCCTCCCCCCCCCCCCCCCCCCCCCCCCCCCCCCCACCAGAGAGCTACCAGTTCCTGGTTCCTGAGTCGTCCCCGGTGTCGGCGGTGGTGGCCAGGGTGAAGGCGGTGGACTCGGACCTGGGCTCCAACGCGGACGTGGACTACAGCATCCTGGACGGGGACCCGCTGGGCGTGTTCCGGGTCGTCACGGACCGGGACACCCAGGAGGGGCTGCTGACACTGCAGAAGGTATCTTTCTCTCTCTCTATCTCTATCTCTATCTCTATCTCTATCTCTCTCTCACTATCTCAAGTGTGTGTGTTGATGGCTTGTTTCACCTGTGGTGCACTGATCACCCTCAGGTGTGCAGCCTCACCCAACCCAACCCCAGACTCTAACTGGGCCACGTGAGGCTGCCTCAACCCAGCCACCAGACACACACACACACACACACACACACTCCACACAGCCAAAACGGTTGATCGTTTCACCAGTTGAACAAGCTATTGAAGCAACCGATCACAGATCTGAATCTCCGTGTGAAATGTCCCCGTTATGTGTTCAGTAGCTCGGCAGCTGTAAGCTCAGATCCTCTAAGCCTTCAATCCGTAAAGTCTGGAAATGTTCGCTGAGCTGCTTCTATTTACACACGTTTTAATTTCACATGCAAAGTCCATCCAACTCTGCATCTATTCAGCATGGTTCAAAACATACACATCTACTCTCCCTCCACCTTGCTTCCCTTATTACCCTCTCTCCTCCCTTCCGTCTCCTCCCTTCCCTCTCCTCTCCTCCCCTCCCCTCCCTCCCTCCCCTCTCCTCCCAGGCTCTGGACTACGAGACCCAGTCGGGCTACACCCTAACGGTGGAGGTGACCAACCGCTTTGTGGACGCTCGCTTCGTGGCGCTGGGTCCGTTCAGCGACCGGGCCACCGTGCGCCTGCTGGTGAAGAACGTGGACGAGCCGCCCGTCTTCTCTTCCGACCTCGCCAAGATGGTCGTCTCGGAGGCGGTCGCCGTGGGGACCAGCATCGGCAGGGTGTCGGCTCTGGACCCCGACTCCACCGACAGCCCTGTCAGGTAGCGGCGGCCATGACACGTAGAAAATATATATTGTTGTTTCATTAATTTTCCATTTTTTTAAATATATATAGATATTTATTTTTTTTGGTATTTGTATCTGTATTTCTTTTTTTTATGTTTTAATTTTTGTATTTTAATTTTGTAAATTAAGATTTTTTTAATTAGACCAAAAAGTGTGTTAATTACATTAATTTAATTGTAATTTCGTTATTTATAATTTTTTCCATAAAAAATGGTTGTGGTTCTCCTGGTTCTGCAGGTACTCTATCGACAGGAACACGGACCTGGAGCGGTACTTCAACATCGACGGGACCACCGGGGTCATCAGAACCGCCCGGCCGCTGGACCGAGAGCTCGTCTCTCTCCACAACATCACCGTGACGGCGTCGGAGAGCCGTAGGTTCCACCGCGTCGAGAACGTTAGAACACCAGAACGCTAAACACCAGCGATCAATCCATTCTTTGGGAATGCTACAGTGTTTAGTGGCCAGTGTCCATCGCCACGAGTACCAAACTCTAAGATGAGATAACAATAACACAACCAACAGTCTAGTATTTCTTCAAACTGCTGGACATCCAGTGATTTCCGTCAAGATGAGTTCTCTGTAAATACGCTGGCATTCACGCTTCTCTAATCTGACGGAGAAAAAAAAACCTGTTTGCTATCTCAGCGGCCGACGGCAAATCATATTTATTTTTCATAACCAGCTCACGTGAGAATTAGATCAGGGCTGAGCAGGAGGCTTTTAATTTGGAGGGAAAGTTGAGAAAGTTGAGTCTCCTACTTAGCTTCTATGGTAGACGGGTGACTTATGTAAGTGAGGACCTAGCAAGAAACTAGTGACTACTAGTGAACATAACAAACAAACAAAATCTATCAATCAAATGTTGACCATTGGACCGTCTTAACAGCTCTCTATACATCACCAGCACACATGCTAATTTAGTTTAGAATAGAAATTGTAGTTAAAAAATACAAAATGATTTGTGTGTCTCTCTCTCTCTCTCTCTCTCTCTCTCTCTCTCTCGTCTCTCTCCTCTCTCTCTGTCTCTCTATCTCTCGCTCTCTTTCTTTCTCTCTCCCTCTCTCTCTCTCTCTGTCTGTGGTCCAGTGGACCCGAGTCAGGTGGGGAGGGCTGTGGTTCTGATCTCCGTCACCGACGTCAACGACAACGCTCCGGCCTTCGCCATCGAGTACCGACCGTTTGTGTGTGAGAACGCCAGGTCTGGACAGGTACTGACACCATCTCTGCTCTACCAGCCTTCAGCCAATCACCTCCCAGAGCTCCCAGGTGGCTCCTATCATCCAGGTGCAGGCTGGTCTAGTGGGTTCGGGTGTTCTGTGTTCGAACCCCCAATCGATGATCACAGTCGGACCTGTAGGCATCCTAGAGCCGGATGCCCTATAACCCCAACCTGCTTCTTAATGACCTGTACAAGCAAAATAAACACTAACCTTTTATTTCTGATTCGATTGACTGCTCTTCTGCAGCAGCAACTCCACGGATTGTGTGCAAACATTTATTATCCGCTTTGGATAAAAGTGTCCGCGAAATGACCAAATCGTAGATTTTCGGACAAATGTACTTCATGTACTTCATGGGCAAAAGTGCCTGCTAAGTGCCCTAAATGTAAATATACAGCTTATGTATTGTATAGTTATATGTTTACATTCACATTTACATTTAGGGCATTTGCCAGACACTTGTATCCAAAGCAACTTACAAAGCTGGGATAAGAGCAAATGTCAATGACACATCCACACGTAAGTTTAACGTTCACGTTATACACATTGTGCATACGTTCTTCCTCTTCTAAAACGGAAGCAGAACTCTGAGAAGCGACAGGTAAACCGCAGCTTTCTTCGTGCCCTTCGCGTTTTCCCAAACGTAGCGACTCTCGCTAGCGTGCGCGCAGGGTTCCGTCGTGGGGAACTCGGGGAACCTGTGCTAGCTTGTTGCTCGGGGGCCAAACGGCACAAGCAGCCAGAAGAGCAACAACAGTCCACAACAGAGGAGGAGGAAGAGGAGGAGGAGGAAGAGGAGGAGGAGGAGGAGGAGAAAGCTGCGCGGTCAGCCACCAGAAGCGCGGCGGGGACCAGATGGCTGCTGCTGCGGTCGTGCGGCGGCGGCCGTGCGCTGCAGGTTTCGACTCTGAACCTCCGCTCCATCACACCTGGCGCTGCTCGCTTTCGTCGTCGGACTCAGCAGCCCTGGGCCACGGCGGCGGGCGTCACACGCTGAGGTGGCGATCCTCTCTTCTGGAGCAGTGGGGGGGCGGGGCGGCGAGCGGGGCGAGGGGCGCGAGGGGGTGGGGCAAGGGTAGAGAACAGTTGAGCTCAGCAATTTCTTTTTCTGCTTTTGTTACGATTTAGCGGTCGCTGTCATCCAAAGCGACTTACAAGTGTGTTCAGACACAGGTTCTTCAGGAAGAGCAGGTCAGGCTTTGGGGTTTCTTTGCCCCCGAGATTGCCCGGAGTTGGCCCAGAGGTGGCCCAGAGTTGACCCAGAGAAGCCCAGTAGATGACCCAGATTTGGCCCCAGAGTTTCGCCCCAGAGGTGCGCCCAGAGAAGGCCCAGGAGATTTGGCCCAGAGTTGGGGCCCAGAGTTGGGGCCCAGAGAAAGGCCCAAGAGAATGGGCCCAGAGAAGGGCCCAGAGTTGGCTGAGTTTGATTGCCGGGTGGGTCAGAGTTAACTGAATCATGAATATGAAACCGTTTATTTTTTACATGGGGCGGTTGTCTGATAAGTGCTGAATAATCTCTGGGTTTGTATTCAGCCCGACCAGTAAATCTGGCTTTTGGGCCCAAACTGTCAAACTCTCTCTCTCTCTCGTTCCTGGATCTCTCTCCTCTTGCTCTCCCTTCTCTCCTCTCTCCCTCTCTCTCTCTCTCTCTCTCTCTCTCTCTTCTTCTCTCCTCTCTCTCTCTCTCTCTCTCCTCTCTGGATCTCTCTCCTCTTGCTCTCCTCTTGCTCTCCTCTCTCTCTCTCTCTCTCTCTCTCTCTCTCTCTCTCTCTCTCTCTCTCTCTCTCTCTGGATCTCTCTCCTCTTGCGCTCCTCTCTCTCTCTCTCTCTCTCTCTCTAAGCTGAGTGACCTTCACTGAGTAAGGGGATGATGAAGAGCACATTTTTGACCACGCTGTAGAGGAGAGGGAGGGGGAAGGGGGCGTGGCCCACCAGACCACACCCCTCTCTATCAGCTGACCAGATGGTACAGCCAATCCCAGGGGACTTCCTTTCTGGCAAGAAGTTCTGATCCGGTTTTTTTTTTACATGCGTGTGGGGGTCATTATTTCCCACCTGAGATGGCATAGTTCTTGGGAGTTGCACACACACTCACACAAACATACATACACACACATACATGCACAGTTTGAATCAGCTCAGCCAGTTCACCAGAGGTTTGCTTTTAATCTTCTGTTAGAATACCATAACTTCCTACTATTTACTATTTATCTGTTTAGTGAGTTAGAAGACACTTTTATCCAAAGTGACTGACAGTGAATTCAGTTCTATGTCATTAAGCAGCAGGTAGGGGTTAGACTGTGGACATTGGGGTATCAAACCCTGCTGCCTTTTGGCTGGGAGTCGAACACCATCACCACCATCATCACCACCGCCATCACCATCACCACCACTACCACCACCATCACCGCCACCACTGCCGCCACCACCGCCATCACCACCACCACCACCATCACCACCACAGTACTCCAAGGCCACCCTGCCCTGTGCCCGCTTTGTTTTAATATATCACCATAGCGATGGCCTCATGGCAGGTTACATCATCGCTAACCTGCTGTGAGGTCATCGCTATGTTGCTATGATGACTCGTCGTCATGGGGATTGCCTCGTCATTGCCATGGCGATTGGTGCTTGGTAGTGATTGGCTCTCGGTGGTGGTGATTGGCTCTTGGTGGTGGTGATTGGCTCTCGGTGGTGATTGGTTGGTGGTGTTTGGTTGGTGGTGATTGGCTCTCGGTGGTGATTGGTTGGTGGTGATTGGCTCTTGGTGGTGATTGGCTGGCTGTGATCAGGTGATTGAGACTATCAGCGCGGTGGACAGCGACGAGCCGCAGACCGGACATCGCTTCCTCTTCTCTCTGCTGTTGGCCGACGGGGGCGGGGCTGCCAACTTCACCCTCCGAGACAATAAAGGTATCATGCTGCTGATAGGCTGAGAGAGGGAGGGAGAGACAGGCTGAGACAGATAGACAGACAGACAGGCTGAAAGAGGGAGGGAAGGACAGGCTGAGACAGACAGACAGACAGGCTGAAAGAGGGAGGGAGAGACAGGCTGAGACAGACAGACAGACAGGCTGAAAGTGGGAGGGAGAGCGAGAGAGGGAGAGAAAGAGAGACAGACAGACAGAGAGAAGGCGACAGGCAGAGAGAGATAGAGGAGGGGGGAAGGTATAAAGAGAGAGAGAAAGAGACACAGATAAGATATACACAGATAGTAAGACAACAGACAGACAGATTAATTGGACAAGCAGAAAAGCAAGCAGGCAGGCGGACAGACAGACAGGAAGGGACAGAGCGACAGACAGACAGCCAGGATGGAAATCAGGCAGACAGGACAGACACACAGAAATGGATACTGTTGTTTTAAATTTGTTTTATCATTTTAATGTCAAATTTGAGCTGTCAACTTTACACCTGGCCAGGGACTACAGATGAAAACTAGCCTCCTGGCTAATCCTGTAGCCAGTATTTACAGTTTACTGAGAGTCTCACCCTTCAGATGGAAACGAGCTAAATTCTCTCATCAATAAATTAATCAATAACTGAATCTGAGCTGTGTCCCCTCCAGACAACACGGCCTCCCTGGTGACGCGGCGGGCGGGCTACCTGCGCCGCGACCGCCGGCTCCACCGCCTGCCGGTGCTGATCTCCGACGGCGGGAGCCCCGCCCTCAGCGGCACCGCCACGCTCTCGGTGCGCGTGTGCGCGTGCCACGCCGACGGCCGCCACCGCTCGCCCTGCGGCGAGGAGGAGGAGGAGTCCTCGTCCTCGTTGTCCCTCTTGCTGCAGGCCACCGGGCTCAGCCCCGCGGCCTGCCTCTCCCTGCTGGCCTGCCTGCTCATCCTGCTGGGTGAGGAGGAGGAGGAGACACACACACACACACACACACACACACACACACACCACGACCTGGGGCCTCCAGGGGGCGCTGTGGGGTGAGGTGGTGGTGGTAGAGATGGCGGGCATCGCACATGGTTTGATCTACTGCACTACCGCTCACTCTCACTCTTCCTCTCTCTCTCTTTCTCTTTTTCTGCCTTCCTCTCTCTCTTCCTCCCTCTCTCACTTCTCTCTACCTCTCTCTCTCTCTCTCTTCCTCTCTCTCTCTCTCTTCTCTCTCTCACTCGCTCACTCTCTTGCGCTCTCTCTCTCTCTGTATCACTTCTAGTGGCAATTAAACCGATTTAATTTGTCAAGAAATTGATAGACAGATGGATGGATGGATTGACAGCAAAAAAAATGCTAAATATATTTTTAAATGTAAATGTCCCAGCATCCACTTGTAATGAAGACCCAGCTTGTGTGTGTGTGGTGAGTTATGACCATGGGACATGTGAGAGAGGCGGGGCTAGAGAGATGACTGACAGCTGACAGGACACACAGCCACAGCCACAGCTGATTGGCTGGCCAGCATCAACACACGATGTACTCTCTGGAGGAAAATGATTTTTGTCTGAGAGGCCACCGTCCCTCGCGACCCCACTCTCCTGATCAATCAGAGGATAGGCGGCTGAAAGGCATTCATCGACCGGGGCAGCGAGATAATGAGATAGACGGCGAGTCTGAGAGCGTCTTTGTAAACGGTTACCCACAATCCTTCAGGCACACACGGGGTCTCTGATTGGCCTGTGTTGTTCCCGGCGCCATGGTGATTGTTGGACTTGATTGCAGAGATGACGTGGCTGTCATGGTGTGATTGTGTGTGTCAAAGGGCTATTGTGGCTAATGCTGTATTAGCTGTGGATGAAATGGTGTGTACCAGGTCCAGTGGAGGACAGAATGGGCGGTTGATTGTGTGTTTCAGTGGTAGACAGGAACCGATGGAGTGATGATGATGATGATGTGATTGTGTGTTTGTGAGTCTTTTCAGAGACGGCTCCACCGCGGTTCTTTTTATAGCAAGATTTGCACCTGGAGGTCACTTATTTTCCTTCCGGAATATTCCCAGAATGATTCCAGAGTGATTTGTAGCCGTTCAACATCTGGAGAAGAACGATGAGGCAACGGTTTATTCGAGACACTTTGTTTGAAGTCGCTGACGAGACAGGAAAAAGTCTTGGCTTGTTGGTGTACCACAGTACACTTCCTGTTGTCCCTGTAATGTGCTACGCTTTACTCTACTACCTGTCCTTGTAACCCTATACTTCCTGTCCTTGTACCCTCTACCTCCTGCCCTTGTAACCCTCTACTTCCTGTCCTTGTAACCCTCTACTCTCCGGCCTTGTAACTTTTTACTACCTTCCCTTGTAACCCTCTACTTCCTGCCCTTGTAACCCTCTACTTCCTGTCCCTGTAACCCTCTACTTCCTGTCCCCGTAGGCCTGGCCCTGCTGGCGGTCACCATCAGGCGATGGCGCGGGAACACGTTCATCCTGGACGACGACCGCGACGTCCGGGAGAACATCGTGCGCTACGACGACGAGGGCGGTGGCGAGGAGGACACCGAGGCCTTCGACATGGCGGCGCTGCGACACCTCAATGCCACGCAGGGCGGCGGCGGCAAGGGCAGCGGCCGCTACGACATCGCCCCGGAGCTCTCGTGCCGCTACAGAGAGATGCAGCACAAGACGGCGATGCCCGCGATGATGCCCACGCCGATGCCCACGGCGATGACGATGTCGCAAGTCCCACCTCCACCGCTGCCGCCGGAGAACGCCATCTTCCGCGAGTTCATCGGCAGCCGGCTGGCGGAGGCGGACCGGGACTCGGCGGTGCCCCCTTATGACTCGCTGCAGACGTACGCCTTCGAGGGCAGCGGCTCGGCGGCCGAGTCGCTCAGCTCTCTGTGGTCCCTGAGCGCAGAGTCCGAGGGACACGCCCCCGACTTCCCGGCGGAGTGGGGCGCAGACTTCGGGACGCTGGCGGACCTCTGCGGACACGCCGGCGACGGCTGCGGTCCTCGTAAAACTGACCCCCTGGTGCCCCGGGTGGTGGGGGGGGAACCAAGGGAGGCGGAGCCAACTGACCCACTGGGGCAGTAGACTTGGGGCCACTGGAGGGCGGGGGGGGGGGGGGGGGCGTCTCTGAGAGTGTTGAGGTTTTCAGAAAAACAACGCGCTTCAAGTTTACTTCTGTGAACGAGGAAAGACGAAATCCGTCTTTCAGAAAACTGGGAGAAGGGAGTCCAGTCATGGAGGTCAACTGATTTCTGTGGCTTTCTGTTACCCATACAAAACTGTTTCAAGTCCGACCCGCCATTAAGACACTTGCACTAGGAACATCTAGAAATCTCTGGAAATCAAATTAAATTAAATAGAAACCTTGATTGTACTTTGATCATTCCAGATGTGTTCAGACATTACTCCAATGAAATGACTTTAGGTGTAATTACATAAACTGTTTGGTATATTAGTCAATGGTCTTTAATTCCTAACTTGAAAATGATCCTACCTCAAAGTCCCCCCGTTTTTCTTGAATATTTACGCTTCGTCCATTTTCCACGTGTCATGCTGGGACCGCCAAACTGGTCAACGTCGCTTTTCTAGACTCACCACGTGTACAAAGTCTCCCCTGAAAGTTTACAGTGAAATTAGCAAATGTACAGCTCGCTTTACCGACATAATCGTATCGACCGAGGACATTTCGGCTGATCGCTTATTGGTGTGATATCTTAATGTCAGTTACAAATGTTGTTCATATCTTTATGTTTGTTTTTTGTATTGTATTGACAACATTAAAACTTCTGGATTTGAGTGTGCTGCTGTGGTGTGTGTGTGTGTGTGTGTGTGCTATTCCATGTACACATCCTGACACTGCATCTAGATGATGAGAAAAGTAACAGTAACAGTATTTTTTTACTGTTTGAATTCAAGTTTTAAGTTGTATTTGTCATGTACACAGCTATACAAGTACTGCAGCCTGCATTGATATTGAAATGATTGTAAAAAGAAGCATTTTACCTCATTAAACAATTACCTTATGAAACAATAAGATACAAAAATACACAATAATATCAATACAACTATATACAGTTGAAATAAGACTTTTTTAAGTTATGGAAAAGTATAATATTGAAAAATGTAAAAAATAAAAAGTCAATAATAACAAGATACATGTGTAGCAATAATTATTTATTTAGCACAGTATTTAGGGCCATTTATAAACACTAAATAGGGTTGGGAATGGTGGCCCATGTAAGACACACAGGGTGACAGACACACACAAAAATGACCATTTCCTTCTCCTGGGTTCTTACTGACACCTAGTGGTGGAGACAGGCATACCTCACTGGCTTCCATCCACTCTACAAAGTTGATCCATTTATTAAATAATACTTTTTGAAAAGACAGGAATGTGAAGGAATTAAATTATTATTCCACTGAACAGCATTAACACTAATCTTATCTTACCTATATTTCTATTTTTTTATACTTCTCCTCGGACTTAGACTTACTGTACATTTGTAAATCTGTTATTGGTGTGAATGCTGAGAAGCATTCACAACATATGTTATTCTACTTATTTATTTTTCTTATTATTATTATTCCGCCGCGTTTTGTGCCGTTTTTTCCATTACAATATTTTGACTTTTGGCCCAAAACATTTTCTCTTCCAATCCTTTTCTAAACGTAACCACGTCTCACCCCGAGTGTGCCGACGCTGTACTGTACGTAATCGGATTCAAAGCAAGTGATTCAGATTTCCAATTCTTCATAGTCCTTCAGCTCCACATTCAAGCAGCAATTCAGTCTAGCGTCAGCCTTTCAATAACATATTCAACTCATTCCTACTTTCAGCGACAAACCTCATTCAAACATTTACATTTTCTACATCTTTCATACATTCCCATTCATACTTTGAGAAAATATTCAAAACAAGTGATTCAGATTTCCAATTCTTCAGTCTTTTAGCTCCACATTCAAGCCAGCAATTCAGTCTAGCATCAGCCTTTCAGAATACAGCAGTGTTTTCTAGTTTTATTTTTATTATTGTCCTGTTTATTTCTCCATTGTTTTATTCTATTGCTATGTAACCTGGCACAAGAATTTCCTTCGGGATCAATAAAGTTCTATCTTATCTTATCTTATCTCTTAAAAAAATATGCAAAAAAACGCGCATAGGATTACTAGCATGCTTTTATTTTGAAGTAGCAGTGCCCACGGCTCCCGGAAGTGCTCGAGTAGTGGCGTGTCGCTGGTCTCTGTGCGGCGCTGGACTAGCAGTAGTGGAGCAGCAGCACCACCAGGACCACCACCAGGACCAGGACCAGTAGTCGCGCTACACTACAGTATTAACCCGGGACACCAGGTGGCTGTCTGTGACCTCAGTGACCCGGAGCCACCAGCACCAGCAGCACCACCAGCACCAGCAGCACCACCACCACCAGCACCACCACCAGCAGCAGCATCATGTTCCCGCTGCTCTGCGTCCTGCTGTGTGTCTTCCCGCCGGCGGCTGCGTGGGACGCCGACCTGGAGCTGTTCGACCTGGTGGAGGAGATCCCCCAGACCTTCTACCAGTTCCTCTCCGTGGACCAGGTGGGTAGTCATGCCGGTGTGATCGACGTGTGGTGCCCACACAGGCACGATGGTGCCACGCACGCTAACCCGGCTCACGTCCACACACACACACTCAGCGATACACACAGGCACACACACGAACGACACACTCAGCATACGACTCAGGGCATACCAACACAGGCATACCACACAGGCATACACACACACAACACCACTCTCTTCAGGCATACAATACACATGCAGAAAACATAACCCCACGACCGCGCACACACATGCAGAAAGACACACATGCAGAAAGACACACATGCAGAGAACACACCCCACAATGCAGAAACACACACATGCAGAAGCATGACCACGCAGATAACACACACACATGCAGAAACATACACACACATGCAGAAAGACACAGACACACACATGCAGAAACACACACATGCAGAAACACACACACACACAGAAACACACACACATGCAGAAAGGCACACACACACACATGCAGAAAGACACACATGCAGAAACACACAGCTTTCATTCATAATCATAAGACCTAGTTGTGTCTTATATTTCACACTTCCCCATACACACAATGTCGCACAATCACACATTGTCCCTATAGTAGATATGCATGCTTTAATGAGCCTTTCTCTGTCTCTTGTCTCTCTCTCATCTCTCTTGTCTCTCTCTTCTCTCTCGTGTCTCTCTCTTGTCTCTCTCTTGTCTCTCTCTTCTCTCTCGTGTCTCTCTCTTGTCCGTCTCTTCATACCGCAGGATGCCTCCCCGGCTGAGATTAAGAAGGCCTACCGGCGGCTCACCCTGACCTTCCACCCCGACAAGAACAAGGATGAGAATGCAGAGAGCCAGTTCCGACAGGTGGGGGCAGGTAGTCTGCACCACACCCCCCCCCCCCAGTCCTCTCCCTCTCTCCCTGCCTCACCCCTGCATCACTCCCCCAGCCTCACCCCTGCTGTGATGGAGGAGCCGAAGCCAACCCCTCCACTATCTCACACACACTCTCCCCCCCCTTCTCCATGGGAACACTGCAATGTTTACTTAGGACTGTGTGTGTGTGTGTGCGCACGCTTGCTTGCTTGCTTCCTGAGGACCGTGTGCGTGTGTTTACTAAAGACTTTGTTTGTTTGCTTTTTTTGTCAGCTGGTGAGCATCTACGAAGTCCTGAAGGATGAGGAGAGGAGAAAGAGGTTTGCCATCACACACACACGCACACACACACACACACACACACACACACCCTCAGAAGACACCTTTTACAAACGTATTAGTGAGACCTTTAAACCCTTCCAATTGACGATCAGCCATATCATGTTTGTCATAGCTCCGCCCCCCCCCCCACAGAACATGATTGGCGGACACAAAATTGAGGTGAAAGGAAGAGCGTGAATTCACACGTCAAGATTCAAGACGTTTATTTGTCACATAAACATACAGGATGTGCAGTGAAATGAAAAAAGCGGCGAGGCCCAGCAGAATGTGCAACAGAACAATACAATACAAATGACACGAATTGGAGGTTCAGAATATCCACAATATTGACAGTATTTAAAGCGAGCAGCAGAAACAATTTAAACAAATAGGCATATGTATATACAATAAAGCAATATAAAGAACAAAAATATGACAAAAGTACAGAATAAAGTGAGTACAGACCATGTATGTCATTTGCATGTACAGTATGTATGTCATAAGTTCTGAAATAAGCTATGTAGTAGAACTATGTGCGCATGTGCTGTGTGTGCATCCCATTCCCACAGACTTGAGCTCGTCTGGCTTTGGATGTGAGACGTTAATCTGATCCGTTGTTCTGATTCCACGAGGCTGTGTGTGTGTGTGTGTGTGTGTGTGTGTGTGTGTGTGTGTGTGTGTGTGTGTGTGTGTGTGTGTGTGTGTGTGTGTGTGTGTGTGTGTGTGTGTGTGTGTGTGTGTGTGTGTGTGTGTGTGTGTGTCCCCAGCTACGACGACATCCTGGTGAATGGTCTGCCCGACTGGAAGCACCCGTTCACGATTTACCGCCGCGTGAGGAAGATGAGCAATGCCGAGCTGGGCTTCCTGCTCTTCCTCATCCTCACCGTGGGTCACTATGCCATCATCTGGTCCGTCTACCTGGAGAAACAGCTGGTAAGACCCCGATACACACACACACACACACTAGCCCACACACACACACACACACACACACACACACTAGCCCCCTGACGTCTCCATTATATATCAACCTGTTTTGTTTAGGATGAAATGCTGAGCAAGAAGAAGAAGGAGAAGAAGAAAAAGATGACCGCCAAGCCTTCTGAGGAGCCCAGGTGCGCTAACCGCCGACCCTTTTTGACCCTTGACCCCCGTAGCATTTATCATGTGACGTGTAGTGGGTGGGTAAGTGGTGTTCTTCTCACGGTTTGCGCTGCGCTCTGATTGGTTGTCCGCAGGGATCAGGACCGCCCCAATTGGCAGGACATCCTTCCTCTGAAGCTGAGCATCTGGCTCTACCTGTCAATCAAATCCCTCCCACAGACCATCCAGGTGACCCCCTCTCGCTCGCTCTCTCTCTTTCACTCACTCACTCACTCACTCACTCAACTGCTGTTTACCAGCAAGGGGTTAACCTGGCACTTATGAGTGCTTGAACCTTGCTCTATTAGCCAAGCAATTATGAGATCTTTAAGCTTCCTTTATTAACAGAGCAAATATGAAGTGCTTGAAACATGTTCTATTCAAATCTTACTGTACTGTACCGTCAGCGACATATTGTTTGCCTAATTTCTGCCAAAGAAGGCCCTAAATGTAAACATAATACATAATACAGTTTCTATCCATCTACCCGCTATGGTTCTTTATCTGGTGCGTGTGCGTGTGTGTGTGTGACAGGAAGTGAAGCAGTACTACAAAGACAGGGAGATGAAGATGAGGGCGAAGGAGGAGGCGGAGGCGATGGCCGAGCAAGAGTCCGCTCCCCGTAAGACCAGTCGTGACCCCACACCCCCCCCCCCTGACCCCCCCCCCCCCCCCCCCCCCCCCCCCCCCCCGGAAGCTACTGGTCTGCAAGTTGTTTGTCCTTTCCTGCCTCCTGTTGATGCGACCACATGACCCCACTTCCTGTGCAGGCGAGAAGCGGCCGAAGGTGAAGAAGGTGAAGGTGGAGTTCCCCGTGTACGAGGCCCCGGCGGCGGGGGACGGACTCTACCAGACCGCCTCCATCCAGGAGGTGGAGGACCAGCTGGACGACTGGCTAGACCAGCGCAAGGCCAAGAAGAAGGTACGACTCAGGTCCTGGTCCTGGAGTTCTCCTGGTCCCAAGGAGGAGTCCTGGTCTCAATGAGTCATGGTCCAGGAGGAGACAAAGAGTCTGGTCCAAGTCCTGGTGCCAAGGAGTAATTTGTGTGTGTGTGTGTGTGTGTGTGTGTGTGTGTGTGTGTGTGTGTGTGTGTGTGTGTGTGTGTGTGTGTGTGTGTGTGTGTGTGTGTGTGTGTGTGTGTGTGTGTGTGTGTGTGTGTGTGTGTGTGTGTGTGTGTGTGTGTGTGTGTGTGTGTGTCTGTGTGTGTGTCTCTCTCTCCAGGCTCCAGAGTGGTCGGACGAGGACGTGTGTTTCCTCAGCAGGAACATGGTCAAGTTCCCCGGGGGGACGCCGGGCCGCTGGGAGAAGATCGCCCACGAGCTGGGGAGATCCGTGGCTGACGTGAGGAGGAGCAGAGCGTCTTGGCTCATACTAGATAGTTTATTAGCTGTCGGTTAAAACGAGCCGCATTCACTTCAGGGCTGCAACATTAGCTGAGAGATTATTCTGATGGTCAATTATTCTAATGTATTAATAAGGTAACAATATCATCAACAATCTAGGGCTAGAAGAAGTTGACTAAAGTACTCCTCGATGTGGGTGTCTGTGTGTCTTAAACTGATGTTTTCGCGTTCTCTCCAGGTGACCACGAAAGTAAAACAAGTTAAAGATTGTGTGAGCAACACATCAGGTGAACTTTATGAGTAATAATGATAATAATAAGTCACTTTGATATCCATCCATGATTGATGTCACTCAGTGTTCACCCTCACGTCTCTGGTTGGCTGCAGGGCTGGTGAAGCTCTCTGAGTTGAAAGGCGGCCAGTTCTCCTCCAAGGCGCCCCCTGCTGGCTGCGTAGCGGACAGCCTGATGACCCAGAGGGACACCGCCTCCACAGCCACCAGCGCACCTCCACCCCAGGGAGGAGAGGAGCAGGGTGAGGGGGAGCAGGAGGGACAGGTCCTCAGGAGGAGATCCAAAAAGGCAGTGGGAGGAGGAGGAGGAGGCGGAGAGTCGAGGGTGAAGTCGCGGCGGCAGCGGGACTTTGACCCGACGGCCGTAGACGAGGAGGAGGAGCAGCAGGAGCAGGAGAAGGTGAAGGTGGAGCAGCATAAACAGGAGAGGCGGGAGGAGGAAGGAGGAGGAGGAGGAGGAGGAGCAGCAGCAGCAACAGAAGGAGAGCGTGTGGACGCAGAACCAACAGAAGCTGCTGGAGCTGGCGCTGCAGCAGTTCCCCCGGGGGTCCACCGAGCGATGGGACCGCATCGCCATGGTGGTGCCGGGCAAGACCAAGGTGAGGGGAGGGGCCTGTTTCCACGACAACTGGGACTCGCGGTGCTCTCTGATTGGCAAACTTTGTGTCGTTTTTGGTGGATGTGTGTGTGGCGGTTTCACCTTTGTCTCGTAAAGAAAAATATTGATCTAACCAGATTTGTCTCATTGAGATCAGAGTTCTCTACATGTACTATATGAATGAACATAAAAATAAGTTTCCAATCTTTCTACCCCTCCCCAGGAGGAGTGTATGATCCGCTACAAACTGTTAGCTGAGCTGGTGCAGAAGAGGAAACAGGCCAAGAGCTGACTTCCCGTTTAACCGACCGAGTGCCCTTGCCACCTCCTGCCACGCCCCCTCCCCCAAGCGGCCTCCTATCACCCGCTGTTGACGTCGACACTCGGCCAATCGATAATGATGGATTACCTCTTTGGAGCCAATCGGAAAGCTGGATTACCTCTTGAGAGCCAATCAGAAAGCTGTAGTTCTCTCTGAGTCCAAACAGAGAGGCTTGTGGGTATTTTCTGTTTAAATGCCTTCACAGGTGGGCAGTTCCTGGAACTGTTTTTATTTTTTCGATTTTATTTTAGCTGATCGAATATGCATCCAAACCCCCACAAGTGGATAAACTAAAGTTTCTGTTCACAAATGCTGTTTTTGTTTTACTGTCTGCAATTAAACATTGAAGCAAAGTTTAATGCTCAATTTGAATAATGGTAGACATGAATGATGTGTAACCACCCCCCACTTGTGACATCAGAGGTGAATGGTCCAATTACATCCAAGCTTAATGTGCCTTAGCCCCACCCCAAAGCATTTGTCTTGTCTCTGGAACACGGCCAAAGGTGACACAAGCGCAACCGGTTATTTCTTTCATATCATAATTTCAATATCTTGTTACAAATGTTGCAAATGGTTTATGAATAAAACAGTATTTATTTCCTTGAATATGTCATGTTGTTCATGTGTGGTTGAAACTGAATTGGTTTGAATGATTTGACGTGCCAACATAATACTGCCTTTAACTTAAATAACGTGTCGTGTCATTTGTGGACTCATAAACTCCATATTAACTGACGTGATCAGGGAATAATATAGCATTAAGGACAGTTGCTAAAGCTCACCATTTTCAAACTGGAATCCAGATTGGATCAAATTCCAAACCTCAGTTGAAGCGTTTAAACGGATTCACCTGTCAGCTTGGCTCTCACAGAAATTATCCTAAAATATTTCATTTTTCGTGAAACGTCAAGACTGACTACTGTTGACTATTAAACAACATTTTACTATTAGAGAATGGACCAGAATGGACCGATGGTTTCATAAGTCCCAGACTGCAGTTAAAATCCTGTGCTCCAGTGTCTGGAGATAAAAGGTTGCTGTTTCAACTCCACCCCCAGAACCAGGATGGTTTGCTGGTTCAGACTGCGGGGGTCTGGTCTGGATGGTGTCGAGGGCCACTCCAGTCTCCTCACTTCTTGTTCTTGGCGACTCTCTCCTTCCGTTTCTTCACGTGTTTCGGCGTTTTGCTTTTCCTCTTCTCTCGCTGAGCCTCTTTGATCTGTTTCTTCAGTTCCTGGAGGAGACAGCGATGACATCACCGTTGGCATGTTAAAGACAGACTAGTTCCTAAAATTGCTTCCTGTTTAATTATGTTTTTATTAATACGTTAACCAGCAAGAAAAAATAAAAATAAATTAATAATACCTTCCTGTCCACCGGGGATTCTCCTTCGTTCTCTCCTTTCTCCTCGTCTTCTTTGCCCCCTTCCTCATCATCACAGCTGGACTCGTCGCTGCTGCTATCGTCCAGAAGCGCTGGGACCTGGAACCCGGAAAGAACCAGAGTTCTACCGTTAACACCTTCCTGCTCTGATGGCACAGTTGGCCCCGCCCACCAGCAGCAGCAGCACCACAAGACAACACGCTACAATCCAGATTTATCACAATAAAAACGACTTCCGATTGTAAATCAAGGCGATCATTAACGTAAATGACAGACGGAACTCTTGGACATGGGTGCGTGTGAAAACAAACCGACCTTTTGAACTCCAGACAGGTCCCTCTTCAGCCCCATGACGGTTTGGTAGAGGATCTGTGGAAGACATCGTCATGGTTACGATGGGCACCGCAACAATGGCTGCCAACCGACAGTGTGTGTGGGGATCTTTAAACAAGCATCTTTTAAACAATAGTTAACAACTTGCTTAACAGGGCGCAAGGGAATGGCAATAAAACACAACACGTCTAAAACAAGAAGAGTAAAACTGTAATTCTTTAGTATTTCTACACTATTACTTTCTGTTTAATGTTCAATGTTATGCACCCACATCACAATAGAATCTTCATGCTTCCTGCACATTCCTTGTTTGTAAAAACTAAGGCCAATAAAGCTGATTGTGATTTTGATTCCGATTCATTCTGATTCTGATGTACGGTTCCCGAGTGGCGGGCTGTAAAATGGCGGTGTCCTCACGTTGTCGTTCTGCGTTTGCAGTGCCGTGTTCTCCTCCCTCATGGCCGCCACGTCCCGCTCAAAGTGGCTCACCTCCGTCAGTGTGCGCGGGATATAGGCCTTCTTAAACACCTGGGGGGTGGAGGTCAGAGGTCAGAGGTCACACTCACTGTATTGGGGGGGGGGGGGGGGGGGGGTTACTTTTAAGGCGGCTGGTAAAATGAAAGAGAGAAAGAGAAAGAGAGAGAGACCTCCTCGTCGACCCGGTCCTGATCTGAGCGCTCCTGTGCCGTTCTGTCCGAGGCGATCTCCATGGCCTTAAGACACACACACACACACACACTAAATATAAACCCTGCCTCAATAAAAGTCTAAAGTCCACCTAAAAACTGTCTATGCTTTCATTGCCAGCAGTGACTTCTGCACGTCGGTCCATTCATGTACACAATATGAATTTCAACTTACTAAAACTGAGCCTGAACACACAGCCTCTGCTTTACTATGCCCCATCAAATACAAGAGGATCAGGTTCATTATTCCAGTGGTACATCCTGAAGAAGACAACAACATCGAGGACCACCACCACCGCTGGCCCCTGATCGCCTCAGCTGCTCCACCTCGTCCTCCACCTACCCGCTCCAGGTACTGGTTGATGTTGTCGCTGGTGATGGAGGGGTCGGTGATGAACTCAAACAGCTCTCTGATGGTCATCACCGCCACGCCGCGCTTGAGGAAGAAGTCTGGGGCAGTGGGGGGGGGGGGGGGGGGATCAATAATCAATCATCCGGGGCTCCGGATGATTGTGTGTGTGTGTGTGTGTGTGTGTGTGTGTGTGTGTGTGTGTGTGTGTGTGTGTGTGTGTGTGTGTGTGTGTGTGTGTGTGTGTTGTCAAGTAGGGTTGATTCACCGGTGTCCAAAAAACCATGTGATGTTGGAAGAATGAAGGGTGAAGTGGGATTATTATAATCTATGTGTATAATCATGATGTTGTTTCATGTTGTTTATCATAGTCAAGTAAGTGATGTGTTATGGTTTGATTGTTAGCGATCATATCTATGTCATGATGTGTTATGATTCATTTAGTAATAGTGAGTTTATCATATCCAAGTAATAATATGTTATGATATTTTATGGGTGGTTATAATCGACCATATCTATGCAATAATGTTATGATTCATTGATTGAGAAACATTATATGTATAACCATGTGTATCACCATTGGGTATATATTGCCAAGTGTATCGTATGTCTAGATAAGCACTAAGTTTAGTAGGGGTGTTGTTCTCCCAAGAAAACACTAGATCTTGGCACCAAGTCTTAAAGATCGGTTAGAGCATGCGCTAAGATAAGGAGGCCAGGTGGCTCTTCTCAAGGCCAGGGGCCCAGTGTGGCGCAGTTACTATTGAACGTAGCCTCAAAGGTTGTAGTTCTCCCCTGTAACCACCAGGTGGAGGCTCTACGTTTAGGGGTTGTGGCACAGTTACTATTAAACGTTGAGGTCATCAGAGGGTATAGGCCAACAAGTGAACGTGCAAAAAGAGTCTTCGGAGCTCCTGAGGGGCGGAAAGAAGGACGCCATCAGGATGAGGAAAAAGAAGCGCAAGAAATCTCCGGACATTTTTTTATTTTTTATTTCCGAGACTCGGATTACTCTTGTTTAGTTTCTGGGTTTTTTTTCGACAGTCCATCGAGGGGAGGATGTCTTCCGCAGTCCAACAGGACTGTGAAGTTTACCAGCGTTTGTTTTGACATATTCTCGGACTGGACCCAAGGAATTCTACAATGCGCACGACAGGAGGGGCTGGAGGCCCGAGTAGGCAGCAGCAGGCGCGCTCACCAACTAGCGAGATCCGGATAAGTTCATCAATATCGGACAGCGGGCTTCTTTAATTATATTTACTGTTATCATAACCATTTTTGCCAACTTTTTGCTATGCATTCTGCTGAACCCCTGCTAAATTCCTGCAATAAAAACTATCAATTAGTTGATGAATAGATTCCTGTGGACATTCGATCATTGCCGAAGGAGAAGAAGATTCAAGAGTGTTAAGAGGTTGACACCTGGTTCTGAGAGGTTACTTTAGGAGAATAAAACATATCCCTAGGGCTAGTTATCCAAGCCTTAAAATATATCCTAGCGAATCACCAAGCGCACGGATCCCAGGAGAGAGCTGCCATAACGGACGCGATTGGGGCTGTGGCTCGAAGCCAGGGTTATGTCTTGGGTCGTGGCACCAATGTAAGCGGGGTAGACGTTCGGACATAAGGCAGTTAGGGGCTAGGCTAGTAACAACCCGTTACTGGATTTCACAACACCTCCGTTAGAGGAGGTTATCTGAGCGGATCTAACAGTGTGTGTGTGTGTGTGTGTGTGTGTGTGTGTGTGTGTGTGTGTGTGTGTGTGTGTGTGTGTGTGTGTGTGTGTGTGTGTGTGTGTGTGTGTGCTACCGTTGACGTTGTTGCAGTCCTTGCGGAGGAACTCGAGGGCGTGTGGGTGGTCGTGCTCCACGGACTGGGACACGTCGATGATGAAGGCGTCGCCCTCGTGGTACCTGAGCAATCGGACACACACCGGTGACCGTGAGACCACCACCCACTACACTAACATATCGCTGGCCTTGACCTTTGACCCCCTGGTTATTACCAGAGACACTCACAGCATGTTGAACTCGCTGAGGTCGGCGTGGACCAGGCGGGCCACCTGGTACATCCTCCTCATGTGCTCGATGACCTGCAGGTAGAGCTCGCACGCCTTGGACTCCGACAGCTTGGCGTTCTTCAGCAGAGGGGCTGGCCTGGAACAACACGTGACATAAGACCCCGTGATATCGAGAACACCGATTGGCCCTCGTCGTGTGTGTTGACCTTTGAGCGGAACGCCGCTGTCATTGGTCCTCCTTACATGTCTCCCTTGCCGATGAACGTCATGAGGAGCACGTGACTCCTGAGCATCAGAGGTTCTGGACTGGGAATCCCAGCCGTCTGCAGCCTAAAAAAAGGGGTCAGAGGTCAAAGTTCAAAAGGTGACAGAATCCTCTTGATAGACGGATAGATAGATGCTTTCATTATCCCTGTGGGGGGGAAATTACTTTGTTGCAGGAAAAGATGAGACAAAACAATAAAACTCACAGTAGAATTCACAGTAGAATACAAAATAGAATACACAATAAAAAAAATTATATATACATACTAAAAAGTACTAATGATTCTGGAGCTTTTGGAGTGTGCAACTCCTAGCCTCCTGTGAGACAGACGTTTGCAGACGTTTGCTCCTCACCTGATCAGGTTCCTCATCTCTTTCTCGGCCCAGGTGCGGACCATCTTCCTGGGGTTCCCCTTGCAGTAACCGTGGCGGAACCTGCAAGAGAGCCCAGGGGAAGCTTCCAGAAAACCAGCAGGTTCTCTCAGGGCTCTTAGAGAACCTGGGCTACAGCCGGGCATATCTACGGCCTGCAGAGTGGCGTGGGGCGGAGTTTCTGGTTCTACCAGTACAGTGAGGTGTGGTGTACTTGTATTGCATTAGAAATATGCTAAATATTTAATAATATCTTAATTTAGAAACATGACTACTCTTAATAATAATAATCAAGCCGGTTTGAAAAATCTCACAACGGCGCCACCCTACTGCGGAGCTGCCTGTGTGTGTGTGTGTGTGTGTGTGTGTGTGTGTGTGTGTGTGTGTGTGTGTGTGTGTGTGTGTGTGTGTGTGTGTGTGTGTGTGTGTGTGTGTGTGTGTGTACCTGAACTCTCCGCTGACGTATTTGTCGCGGTCCTTGAACAGCAGGATGGACGTCTTGTAGATCTTGATGGCTCTGTTCTCCCCACCGGCCGTGCTGGCGTGGTACACATTGGCCTGGTGGGGTCATCACAGCGTCACCACAGTTACAGAGAGAGAGAGAGAGACAGAGAGACAGAGAGAGAGAGAAACAGAGAGAGAAAGAGAGACACACACAGACAGACAGTGTATTTCTCACCTCCTTCCCCGTGCTGATGCACCCGTTGATCTCGGCGATGACTCCACGGCTGAGCATCTTGAAGAGGATCATTCTGGTCCTGGGATCCAGAACCTGCAGCAGGAGGAGTTTCAATGTAAAAGTATCTTGACATTATGGCCACTGACTCTTCAAAATAAAAGTGTGTGTGAATGACATTTCCATTTCCATTTAGGGCATTTGGCAGATGATTTGCTTACAAAATCGACTTACAAAAAGTAAATTTGTTGAAAGAGACAGCAATATATCGCTGCGGTACAGGAAGATAAGAAATTACTATAAACTATAAATCGAGTAATTGTTGTCAAGTAGTTCACCTGTTCAACTGTAGCGCGATCCGATTTGTCCTTCACTCTGAACCTAGGAACCAACAGATAACGCGAGTCCAATTAATCCTTTGTTGGTCAGACGTGAAAACGTTCCATCGTAAGTCCCCGTTGTCAGATAATGTCGATAAAGTTCGGGAATCGAACGTACGCGTCGGACTCCCTCTGTTTCTGCATCGTCGTCACTTTGTTGATCACAGAGTCGGCATAGTTGAGTTTATCTACGAGGAATGTTAACAAAACACAAACACACACACACAAAATACATGAATTAAATTGTTGCTGGTTTTCTGAACCAGTTGTACAAAGTGAAACCAGGTGAGGAGGAACTTACCGAGGTTGATCTTGTGTTCAAATTTCCTCAAAGCTTTATCGTTTGGCGTGGACGACTTGAGAGCCTTGTTTGAAGAATGCTGCTTATTCGACTGTGAACGGGGACATATTTTGTTAAAGACAACTCAAGGGGAACATTCTGAGGCTCGAAAGCAAACTCTGGTCTTTCGTCTCTTACCTGGGAGTGGAGGCCCGGCCTGTTCATGCTGTTGTAGCGTTTGGTCATGTCTGACCCCTTCCAATCCCACTCATCATCATCATCATCATCATCTTCGTCGTCCTCATCCTCCTCCTCCTCCTCCTCCTCATCCCCCTTTACCTCCAGGAGGCCGGTCGTCGGTAGAGGCTCCAGAGACATGCTGTTGATCTGAGTCTCGACCACATCTACGGCCGGCGGAGTAACCTTAATGACATCAGAGGGACTGAACCACAAGAAGAGACACTTAACGTCAAGCACATCCAACATCAGGGTAATGACACGATAAGGTCGTGATGATTACCCTCATGCACTTCTGGCGACAAAACATCAAAACACTTAACTGACAACCCCTGACTCTACATGTGAACTCTGACCTGAAAATGCTTCATATTTGTTCACTGGTTACATGTTTTTGTTCATACTTTATCGTGACATTACACACACACACACACACACACACACACTAGTACACGCACTAAAACACACAGTAGTTTGTACACACACACACACACACACACACACACACACACACACACACACACTAAAACACACAGTAGTACGTACACACACACACAGTAGTACACGCACTAAAACACACAGTAGTATGTACGTACACACACAGTAGTACGTACACACACACACAGTAGTACACGCACTAATACACACAGTACACACACACTAAAACACACAGTAGTACGTACACACACACACTAAACACACACACACACACACACACACACACACACACACACACACACACACACACACACACACTACTGAGCAACACGTACGTGTCTGAATCGTCCGCATCGTCGAATTGTCCCTCGACGCTGTCCCACAGCAGAGACATCACGTCGTCCTGAATCACCTCCGCTGTGACGCGTAATGAAGACTCAGGGACCCCGAGACCCCCAACACACAACCTCGTGTTGTCACGACTGCAGTACTTCCGGGTACAATGTTTTTCTACGGAGGCCGCTAAAAGACATACATAATAATATCAATAAATGTCAATAAATATCAATAAATATAAATAGATGTATGTATGTAAAGTTATGAAGAACTTTTACTAAATTATTCCAATGTGCTGTAAATATAAAAAATATTAAAAAAATATTAAATAGGCCTACTACTTTTATTCGTTTAATAGTTCATTTAATAGTTCATAAATGAATGTGTTGCCTAGTGGTGTTTAAATAACTAGATTATATATTGGACTTAAAACAATTAAGCTGTCCCGTAAATAATTGCTTTACTACTATTACCGGTAATAATGATTAGTAATAATTAATATAATAAATATGTTTAAAGTTCTCCAAGTACACAGTAGTGTAGCTCAGAAAGGAAGTGATGTAAAATAGAATAGAGTAGAATAGAATAGAGTAGAATAGAATAGAATAGAATAGAATAGAATAGAATAAAATATAATAGAAAATAGAGAATAGAATAGAGAATAGAATAGAGAATAGAGAATAGAGAATATAATAGAATAGAGAATATAATAGAATAGAGAATAGAATAGAATAGAATAGAATAGAATAGAATAGAATAGAGAATAGAACTGTATTAATCCCGAAGGAAATTCTTGTGCCAGGTTACATAGTGATACAGTACAATACAACAATATGGAAAACAACAGAATGATACAAATATACTAAAATATACAAATATGTGGGCAAGATAAGATATTCCGACGGCGAAAACAATTTGCCATAATTAAAGTGAAATATTATTGGACATGACATTAAGAATATTGCACATGATGATGAGAGGAGATGAGAGGTAGTGTTATAGATAATATTTATAGACAACATGATAATAACAATAAAAATAATAATAATAATACAGCACATGATAGAGTATTGCACATGATGTTGGACAGTAATATTAATAATATTGCACGTAATACTGAGGTAGGCATTGATACCAAATTCAGAGGAAAGTGAGTGACAGCACATGATACAGCAGATGATACAGTAGTGGAGGCAGGAGAGAGGTCATAATGAGGTCAGGGTTAAGACTGGGGACATAGTGCATTGAATAACACTTAATTACATTTAATTGGGAAACACCCTACAGGCCTGTTGGTCTATTGTTGATTGTAATAGATACCAAAGGCAAAGGGAGAGTATGATGGAGGAGATGCGACAGAAGATAGGAAGAGAAGATGTAACATTTGGAGAAAAGCAGAGGACAAGTTGGGAAGACAAATAATATTGCATTTTATAAGGAGAAACCGGTCTGTGGGTGTGAGAGAATATAAATAGTAATACCAAGCTAAGCAGTAGATGGCGGTAATGGAACAAAATAGGAAGAAAAAGAAGAAGCAGAAGCAGAAGAAGCTGTCAGCATGGCGTCGTCAAGTCGCAGGCAGGTGGTCGCTATGTTCCGCCTGCTGATCAAAGAGTGCAGACGCTTCCCTTCTTATAACTTCAGGTAAGAGTGTGTGTGTGTGTATGTGTGTGAGAGTGAGAGTGTGAGAGTTGTCAATGTAGACCCGGGCTGCTGCCTCAACTCCAGTGAACTCCTGCTCCATCCATTGGTCCTGAGTGTCCGCAAAAAAGGTGATGAAACCTTGACGCAATACGCAGGGGGCTGTTGAGGCCAATCAGCCATATAAAGTCGTGTCTTTTTTGCCCCCCCACCCTCTCTCTCTCTCTCTCTCTCTCTCTCTCTCTCTCTCTCTCTCTCTCTCTCTCTCTCTCTCTCTCTCTCCAGAAAATACGCTCTCCGCCGCGTCAGGGATGGTTTCAGGGAGAATCAGCATGTGGACAACCCAAAGAAACTGGACGAGCTGTTGACCGGGGCCACAGAGAGCCTGGCTCTGATCAAGAGACAAGTGGGTGTCAAATATACTGAGCCCTCAAACGTTTACTATCTATCACCTGTACATCATTGTGTGTGTGTGTGTGTGTGTGTGTGTGTGTGTGTGTGTGTGTGTGTGTGTGTGTGTGTGTGTTCTGCACTGCAGGTGATGGTGGGCAAGATGTACGACACGCACACCAAGACCATAGTGGAGCTACTGGAAGATCGCTGAGGTCTGTGGACACCGAGACCACGACATCCGCCCGGCTGGCCTCTGGGGACAAGCTGCTGGCGCCTACCAGCACGCAATGGGAGTCTGTGATGAGTCTACTGTGTTTATAAGGACCATGATGGCGCAGTCTATGATGAGTAGTCTACTGTGTTGCAAGGACCATGATGTAGCAGTCTATGATCAGAGTCTATTGTGTTATAAGGACCATGATATAGCGGTTTTTGACCAGAGACGGTGATAAGGACCAGGATTTAAGTATGATACCAGGGGACTATATTATTATTATTATTATTATTATTATTATTATTAAGGACCATGATATACGGGCCTTATAACACACTTTCACACACTGAGCGCAAACCGTCCAATCCAACCATGTCCACCCAATGGCTCTTTTGTGACAAAATCCAACTGGGCTATCATTGTATCTGTTGCATCATAATTTATGAGCGTATCCACACACAAGGCACTTAGTCATACGTCTAATTCAGGAGTTATACATGTTTGGAGGGATACTGATCCACCATACTGGCACATAAACTAAACTAAACTAAACTGCACTTGTGTTCTTTTGGTCCAGAAAGTGAGTTAAATGCAAAGTTAATGTGAATCCATTCTGTCAGTTCCTGAAATGTGAGAAAATGTCAATAATAAAAGTTGTCACGAAACGATTTGATTGTTGTATTTTTGATCTCTAATTGGTTTAAATATTTAGAAATCAACTGCACGATTATTTGTTTATTTATTTATTTATTTATTTATTTATTTTTGGGCGGCTCTTGTTTTGAAAAGCGATGAACCGGAAGTGCAAACTCGCTGAATGAGGTCCATGCGCGTCCGAAACACGCTGTATGTACACACACACACACACACATTGATCAAGTTAATTCTTCCTAAAGAAATATGTTTCGAAACTTGGAGAAGACGCCCCGGACCGTGTTGGTCTGCGAGAGATCCAACATGAACCACGAGAAGGCGACGCTCTGCAGCCACGTAGAGAAACACTACTTTAACTACAAGGTGGGGGGGTGTGTGTCTCTCTCTCTCTCTCGCTCTCTGTCTGTGTTGTGTCTAATTGTAATTGTGCTGACTGATGCACTATCAATTAGGAATGTTTGCACGCACATGGGAATGAATGGTGCTCTAAAAAAGTCCCATTTGCCTGCTAATGTTGAAGACTATAACGAGCACTTGAATCTCCAGATGCACGACCCCAATATCTCATATTGTGTGTGTTTGATTAGAGAAAAACAAACTCATTAACTCTGCTGTCCAGTTAAAATGTAATAGCAATGACAGAAATGCGTAAAAAGGCCACATGGTGTTGACCCTGTACCACAAACAACCTCCCTCCAAACTATGTGTCAGCATCTCGAGAATCTCCCCTGGTCTCTCCCCTGGTCTCTCCCTGGTCCAGGTGTCTCTGTTGGTCCCCGGCTGTGACCGGCTCCCCGCTGAGCTGGACGCCGCTCTGAACGGCATGAGGTCGTTCCTCCTGGTCCGAGACCTGCCCCTCGCCCGGCTGCTGGACCAAGACTTCCTGGACCAGGCGGTCTACAAAGGTTAGCCATGCGTAAACCAATCAATTGTAAACCATCGATAAATCAAACACACTCACACCCACAACACTCTGGTACTCTGGTACTGAGGTGCTACAGTGTACTACAGTGAGAAGAAGAAGAACAACTTTATTAATCCACACTTTGTGGATTGTACAGTGTAGTACTGTGTGTCAGTGTGTATGTAGAGTGGTACTGCATTGTTACTTCATGGGTGTTCTCTCTGCAGGGTCAACGTATGGTCTATCTTACCAGACCAGAATAGACGAGGATAACTGCTACGCCCTTCTGCCAAATGGTAAATGGATTCATGACAAATATGGATTCACAAAACATAATATACTGTAAATATTGTAAATATTCTGATCCCTCCAATTCAAGTTACCTATAGGGTTCTGTTGCACATTTGGCTGAGCATCGCCGCTTTTCATGTCACTGCATGTGTATGTCCTGTCCTGTATGTGTATGTGACAAATAAAGTTGTTGAATCTTGAATAATATTATAATCAGGAATCACATTAGCATAGTGACAACCCTATTAGGAACATAATCACATAATAACATTATTAACACAACATTCTAATCAGGAATCACATTAGCAGAGTCACAACCCTATTAGTAATATTATCACATTATAACGTTATCAATAACATAACATTATAGTCCGTAACTACATAAGCATAATCACAACCCTATTAGTAACATCATCACATAACAATGTTATTAATAACATGACATCATCTCATAATATCATGGCAACAACATTATTAATAAAATAACTTGTAGCTTATCCTCCAAACTAATTCTGTGTGTAACTGACCCGGTACCTGCAGGCAAGCTGGTCCTGTCGGTGGTCAAAGACACCTACGAGGTGCTGGGTCTGGAGGGGAAGCCATCGAAGTACCAGCACAAGCCAGCAGGGCGTTACGGTAGGAGGGGGTAGGGGTGGGTGGGGGTGTCTCTCCTGTCCTCTCCTCTCTGGTCCTCAGAGAACCTCTCAGTGGTGGGAGGAGCCAGTAGTCCAGCAGTGGTCAGGCAGACAAGATTTGTGTGAGTGCTTGGGGATGTGCCCGGGTTTTGTTACCATGACGATGGGAATGGGGCGGGGTTCTGGTGGTTAAGGTGCTCGACTCCCAATTGAAAAGTGCTCGTCAATCCAATGCAGACTGGTGTAGCTCGTGATCACAGTTCAGTGGAGAGCCGTGGGTTCAATTCCTCGTGTCCGCAGCCTAACTTGTTGTGCATCCTTGAGCAAGATGCCTCCTGACCCCTACCTGCTTCTTAACGACATGCATCTGAATTCACTGTGTCTCTTTTTATAAGAAGTATTTATAAATGTCTGTCTGTCTAGTGGTGAGTGTGGACCTGAAGGACCGGACCATGGCCCCCGGAGGTAAGGGCCACCAGCGTGTTCTGAAGGCCCTGACGGAACACGCTCCTCTGAGCTGTGACCTCCTGCTGAGCCAGCACCTTCCAGGTACACACACACTGCACACACGCATCATGCAGCCAGGTACACACACACACCACATACACTAGCACAGTGGTTCCCAACCTTGGGGTCGGGGCCCAACTTGGGTATAAAATGTTTTATACCAGACCATCATCACCGCTGTGCCATTTTTATATCATGTTGTCTTTAAGTATGTTTTTTCTTGTGTGTTAGCACCTTGGTCCGTGACAACCCATTTTGTTCTTGTATACTGTGTATATGAATGAATGACAAATAAACAAACTTGAACTTAGTCTTTCTCATGATGTCACATTATGTTGTCGTCAGATGGCGAAAGCCCCGCCCTCCAGAGCCTGCTGTCCAATCACAAGCTCTCGGAACACAGACCTCGCGTCAGCAGCACCGTGATGACATCATTAGCGTGCCCCACTCTTGTGACCTCCGACCTCCAGCAGCAGTCATGTGACCCTCAGAGCTTCCTGGAGTGGCTGGGGGCCGTGGACGCAGGAGTCACATTGTACGTCTCCAGTCCATCAATTCAACGACATCATAACTGACGACGATAGTCGGTTGGAGCTAGCACCGTATGCTAAGCTAAGGGTGGCTCATTCAGGCACATGTAGAGATGTATAGTTCTAAAGTAGTTCATGATCGTTCACTTTTAGACATAATCTTATGAAAATTTCAATATCTCTTAAAAGTAAGCTGTTGGGAGATGGGAGATGATTTAAATACTTAAATCTTATTTGCTTGGCTTACTTTAAATACTTGCTTTACATACTTGCTCCAGTCCAGAATGACATGTTTCCAAGAGATTTTCCATTCAATTTCATAACAAGCTGTTTAAAAAACAATTTTTATAAAAGCAATTAAAAAAAATAAAAGATTACGTCCCCCATTTTGTCTGCTTGTCCCAGTGAGGACGAGAGCGGCGGCTACCTGTCCATCTACGAGTGTCCCCAGCCACAGACGGTGGTGGGCGGAACCGTCCGCTGCTCCGTCACGGGACTCCTCCTCCCTGAAGACATCTACCACCTGCTGGACATTCTCCGGTAGGCTGGCTCCTCTTCACTAGACCCAAAGATGGTTAGGGTCCTAACAGAAGGCTCCCGGTCTCCTGTCAACCTGTTGTTCTGCCATGTTCCCGAAACAAAAGGTTCTGAAAGCACTCCTATCCTTTCAGAATCTCCGGTTTTGACACCACAAGTGGGAGTGTTGTCCACCCAGAAGTACGGTGAATAGACCAGGCTACCAGTTGCTAACCCCAGTCCACTGGGTAGGCTGGTAGGCTGATCTATCCAGCATACATCTGGGTGGACACTCCCATTTGTGATGTAGACGAAACCTGTTTTTGAATGGCTTATCACACTCAACACCTGGTGGTATAATATGTCTCCTTTAAGTTCTAAAGCATGTTCTCTCCTGACTCCCAGGCGCTCTGTGCTAGAAGCTAAGCTAGCACCGTGGCTAGCGTTGACGGTGCACGGGTTCCAGGACAGCCCCGTCTCGTGGGGGACGGCCGAGCATGGCTTCCTGAGCGGCGGGGAGAACTTCTACACCGTGGTGCTCTTCCAGAACCTGGACTACTGGCTCTGCATGGCCACTGGCCCGCATGACGCCTGTCCACCGTGACCGGAGAACCACGAACACTGCAAGGTTGGTCTTTTTTTTTATTTCTTTTGTAATCAGAACCTGCCCATCGAGGGCAGTTCCTTAAATTTTCTTGAAAACTGTTCATCTGATCAACTTCACACTTGGCTTCACCCACCCCCAGATGTGACAAAAATATCACCACAGATCCACTCAGAGCAGAATTTATTGACATAAAAATAACTGTACAGGGTTTCACTACAGATATGAAAATATTAATTTCATTTAAAATAATTGTTATAGAATACAGATATTGGAATGACACTGCTGTCGACCAACCGTCTGAGTCGAGCAAATGTTTAAAAAGAAACAAAAAAGGTACACGTCCATTTTAATTTATTTTTGCCTTCAACAACATTCCCTGTCTTTGAGATTGTGCATAGGTATACAGTTCTGGTTGTCATCACCCCCTAACAGCTTGGGCGCTTTTCAGATGTCAAGTTGTCAGGTTCAGCTGTAAACCATACATCTGTACTCGGGGACACAGATCATCGGCTCTCCTGGCAAAATGACACCTGGAGACACCTTTTTAAACCCCGCCCCCTGTCACTTGCTCTTCTAGACATGTTTTGATTCGCTGTCGTTTTATATTTCTCATAAGGCCATGCTGTTCTTCCTCTAGAGCGCGCCGATAACCACTGTCTCTTTCACAACCAATCAGCACGCTGGCTTTTTTCCTTCGTCCCGCCCCCTCGTCAATAGCAAGATCCACAGGGGATCTGGGTTTGAATCGTACAAAAGATGTTTTTCTTTTAACAGTGTGCTATACAACTAGAGGACATCAAACGTCTCTCTAAATAGCCTCGCTTGCCATAGCTGTGCAGTCATCGCTAACAGTCAAGTCAACTTCCTGTTGTCCACGTGTCTTGTGAAACAGGTGCCCCGCCCCCCCCTTACTGGCGGCTCCTCACACAGCAGGAGGAGGAGGAGGAAGAAGAGGAGGAGTGGTGGTGGTGGTGTTTCGCAATGGCAACTAAAGCTGGTCTAGTTTCTTCTGCAGGTACTTGAGGATGGAGTCCGTGCCCTGCGACGACCCCCACACCCGCTTCAGGGCTTCGCACTCACGATCGTTGGCTTGCTCCAGGGCAGCTCGGCTGGTGTTGCGCATCAGGGCCTTGGACTCCCGCAGCACCTGGAGGTCAACATGGAGACAATGTGTGATCGTGATGATGGATGCAGAAATTAACTTAAAAGATGACCCCGATTTACCACTAGTTGTGATGTGGATTAGTGACATCACAAGTGGGAGTGCCCTCCCCCCCGGAAGGCTGATGCATAGATCAGCCTTCCAGTTGATCCATCATCATACAATTGGGTGGAAACACCCACTTGTGATGTCTCACCTGGTGGTAAAATAGGGGCGCTTTAATTTAAAACAGAAAATTAGTTTATGGATTTACTCTCTCAAAGGAGGACTTTTTTCTTTAGCCTTACTGTATGATTTGTAAAAAATATTTATTTTTTTAAGTGATGAAACATTGTCACCGATTGTTAAATAAAAAATATGTAAATCAAAGTGTCGACATACCAGTGAGTTGACAGAGACCAGCTCTTTGATGCGGAGCATGACTTCCTGGGTGAAGGTGCCCGGCCAGAGCACCTGGGACACCAGCCCCTTGGCACACGCCTCCTGCGCAGTTAGCTTCCTCCCGCTGAGGAGCATCTCGTTAGCCTGCCGGGAAAGGGACCACAACACATCGCATTAGCATGGGAGAGGCAACGGCGTAGCGCCAGCCTGCAGAACGACAACACGATTAAAGGGGAACAGTGATGCCAAACTCTTCTCTAATGTAGTATGACAGTATGGCTTCACGCAGGCGTTGTGGCATCATCTGGCTTCTGGGCCGATGATGATGTTTATGGTTGCAGGTGGCCATTGAAACGGCACTCCGATATTTATTAGAAAATAGCCCAGCGTGACTGTTCCCTGTTAACCCTGGAAGACAACGACGTTGAAGACCACAAAGCACGGAACAATAAGCAATAGTTTGTTATAGGAGAAGACTTTACATTGCCTTACATTGACCCATTCATACACCGACGGCGGTGTTACCCATGCAAGGCAACAGCCAGCTGGTCTGGTATAGGGTTTAGGCTTTAGTCTTGCTCAGGGACACCTCGACACTTGGCTAGGAGGAGCCGGGAATCGAACCAGCGACCTTCCCAGTTGCCAGGCGACCCACTCTACCTCCTGAGCCACTGCTGCCCCTTATTGTTTAATTCACTGCAAGTCACTCAGTAAAGACGTTGCTCTAAATGTGAGCATCAACACAAACTCCAAGCTAGCAGCCGGTCGGTGGAAACACAACGCCGCCGCCCCCCCCCCCGGGTGGAAGACGTACCGAGGCCACGCCCATGATGCGCGGGAAGGTGAAGGAGGAGCAGGCGTCGGGCGTTTGGCCGTAGACGGTGTACGGCGTCTGGAACCAGGCCTTCTCGTTGGCCCAGACCACGTCACACAGGGGCAGGAGCGCGGCGCCCAGGCCCACCGCCGGGCCGTTCACTGCCACCACGATGGGCTTCTTGAACTGGACGAAGGTGTTCACAAACGCCCTGCCGACCGCGACCAGAGAGAGACAAACTGCGGTCAAACATAACATGCATGTGTCCGGACTGCTCCAGCCAGGCTGCACACTGATACTCACTCACGGCTTACAAAAGGCTACACAGGGCCAACAGGTTAACAGGCTACATTAGGCAAAAGTTTATACAAGTATACTAGCAAACATTAGCCAACAAGCTACAGCAGTGCAGGGTAAATAGAATAGAATAGAACTTTATTAATCCCGAAGGAAATTCTTGTGCCAGGTTGCATAGCAATACAGTACAATAAAACAATATGGAAAACAGAATAATACAAATAAAAATAAACGAACAGATTTACAAATGTACAGACCTTTAAAGACCACATCAGCGGATGAAGTTATAAAAAAGACAGCACACAATATTTCACCACTCAGACTTTGGCCACACACCCTCTGCTTGTCCCGTACCTGATGGTTTCGGCCATCTTGACGCTCTCCTTCTTCCTGTCGTCGGTGAGCCGCCTGATGAATTCCAGGAAGTCCAGGCCGTAGCAGAAGGTGTTGCCCACAGCGCCTAGCAACACCAGCTTGCTGTCGTCCGATGCTGCCGTTGCCATGGCGCTCTGGATCTCCTTCATCACCTGTTTGAAGATTGTACAAAAAAAGTGGCAGCTAAGGCAACAACTCAATCCTACAATGTTTTGGAGTGGTAGCCATGGTAACAAGCGTTCAATCGTAAGCACAGTGGTATCTACAACTCCATCGTACATCTTTGCTACATTGTTCTAGTGTGGTAGCCATGGTAACTGGCGATCGATCGTCAGCACAGTGGTAGCCACGGTAACCGTTCCATCTCCGCTACACCGTGACGAGCGCGGTTGCCGTGCGTGCGTACCTCAGGGTTGAGGGTGTTGTTCTCTGTCTTGGTGGACAGCAGGATGTGCGTGAAGCCATCCTGCTTGCGCACCACGATGTCGCGGTAGCGGTAGGCGCTCTCCGTCTGCCGCACGCTGTAGCGCAGCCGCTTGTCAATGGCGTACCGCTCCTCTGCGCGTCGCTTGCCCGTGGACGCGCTGGCCACGCCCACCGTGGCGCTCTGCGACCCGGCCAGCCCGCCGGCGGACGACGCCTCCATGAGGGCCACCGAGGAACCTGCCGACGGGACGAGAAGATAGAAGACGCTGCAGAGACGAGATCCAGCAGAACGAGCCTTCCCTCCCGTCTGAACTGAAGCCCACTTTTAGGTCTGAAGATTTTAGCAAATAATCAAATTTCCCACCATTTTTTTCTACCATTTCTAGAAACAATGATTGAACAATATTCCCACGTTAATTGTTATCCCACTGATGAGACAATGAGACATAGAGCATAGTGCACAGCGAGTACATCTTCAACCATATCAAAAGTGTTTTGTTCGTGCGGCCCCGCTAAGTAGCATTTGAGTTTGACAGCCGTGATCTAGAGCTTCTAAATGAGCAGACTGGAGAGCGGAGGAGGCTGACCTGTTCCGCTGAGGGAGCGCATGGCAGCAGGAGTGATGGGCACCTGGGAGGAGGCCAGCGGGCTCTGGGGGTGGCTCCGGGGTCGGCTGCCCATGCGCGCCCTCTCCTCCCCGGGCCTCAGCAGCAGCAGCGCGCCCGCCGCCGGCTTCTCCAGCAGGGCCACCTCGGGGGGCACCGGGTGGGCCTCCTGGGAGCCGGCCTCCAGGCTGTGGGCCCCCTCGCTGGGGGACTCTTCGGCGTCCACGCGGCCGCTGCTGCTCATGGGGCTCCGGGGCACCAGGATCTTGATGCCCGTCTTGGCCAGGTCCAGGCCCGGGCGCCGGGCAGGAGAGCCGGCGCTCGGGGACCCGCCCCCCAGACCACCGGGATTCAGAACCGGCGGGGATTGGACGGCCGAGGTGGGGGGGCCCGGCTCCCGCTCCGGCCCCTGGCGGCTCTGTCTGGAGACGGCCAGTTGCAAGGGGCTGCTGGGCTTCAGGTAAACAGAGTCCGATGCCGCTAACAAGCTGCTGCTGCTGCAGTTTGCCGGAGGCCCGCTAGGAAGCTGGGGCCGGCTGGAGATGTGTTTGCGGGCGTTGGTGGCAGAGCCGTTGCTCGCCGGGGAGTGGCCCCCGAGAGGGGTGTGGCTTATGCGAGGGGCGTGGCCTGCTGCCAGGGAGTGGGCCGTAGTCCGGGTGGACCTCAGCAGAAGGCTATCCTTCTGACTGGCCAGCTGCTGCCGGTTGAAATCATGGATGTAGACGAGGCAGGCGGACAGGTGAGTCTCGGGCTCCCAGGTGTCCTCCTCGGTGCCGTAGCCTCGCCACCGCACCAGGTACTCCATCTTCCCCTTTTTGTTCATCCTCTTGTCCACGATGTGCTCCACCTGACGCACATGATGGAGACATCGGGTCATGCAGTCACAAGGTATTTGCGGTTGCATCCGGCAACGGCCACAGCTCACACAACACACCACCGGACAGAAGGTGTGTGTGGTGTGTGTGTGTGTAAGCCTTGTGTTCCTCATAACCGAGGATCACAGCAAAGTCGCAACAAGCCACTACTGTTACCGTAAAGGATCAATACATATCGATCACCCATATAACCGCGTGTTAAAGACGCTTGACTCACAACAGCAGCAGCAGTTCAACTAGAAATCGAAAACGGCTGGTCAACAGATTATCGATCTAAACGTATACATTACAAATAAACTAATCAAGTGTGTAAAGGCATGATGCAAGACAGTTGGTGATGGGGGGGGGTGTCAGATACACGACCATTAGAGCACAAACTCATCAGGATCAAAGCTGCTCTGTGTAAACTCCAATTAATACACTTGTCTCAGGAGACAGTAGCCACCCACCCAATCTATTGTCACCCAAGGGATACACATGCTGCTGCACATGACGCCATCACCAGGACCCGGACCCGAACCCGACCCGACCCGGGTTACAATCACACTCACATCTTTAATTGTGTGGATAATGTACACTTGAGAAGACAGCGTTACCTCGTACAGCTCTTCCGTAGCCATCGCGGAGCAGCCGACCCGACCCGACCCGACCCGACTCGGTGTCTTCTGGAGAGTTATTATCGGCGGTTAAAAAACGATGCCGTTCGGGTGAAAACTCCTCAACGTGGGGTGTTGGTTGGTTGTTTGTTTGTTTGTTTGTTTGTTTTCTTTGTTGGTTGGTTGGTGGGATGCTCACTGCTAGCCTGTTAGCTAGCAGCTCGGCGGTGCTGGTGCTGGTGCTGCTGCTGCTGCTTCACGGAAACTTTATTGATAAGTTGAGTCGTGAAGTTCAACTTCCGGTTGGGTCCCAACAAACTCTTTTAGTATTATTGTTATTATTATTATTATTTGTTACAACGGTTTCATCTGCCAGAGTTTGGACAGAAATACATTCTAAAATGGAAAAAGTACAATTCCCCTTAATTAAAAAATTTATCTCGTGTCAAGTCAAAAAGAAGTCACTTTGCTTGTCTTGATTTAAAAGGGGAATAAAATATTTTCCCAAAGTCCACAAGTCAGTTTTAACATAAAATCCTCCATAATTGTGGTCTGTCTAATAAATAAACACTTTGTGTAACATCTGTTAAAACAAGTGTCAAATCTCATGTTCCATGACAAGGGTCTTCCTTACACACAGAATGGGCCCATGGTGTTCTGTCAAGTTCACCAATTCTTAATTCTCATTATTACATTTTTTCTTTATTTTTATTGTCATCATATTATTATCTCTCCCCATGGCACGTGTCGTAGCTGTTAGATGTTTCTCTCCCAAACACATCATGAATATTTGACTAGACCCTGATCTGGGGCCATATCTTCCTACTGGGGGATTAGGATACAAAGTCAGTCACACTAGTTCTGTGATCCTGCAAGAACTACAAATTAATGCTAGAGTAATATATCTATATCCTAATAATTTTAATAATTAAGCATGTTTTCATCCTAAGATATTGGGACATACGGACATTGGGGATCGAACCCAGTACCTTCCAGGTCCTACAATACGCTATCCTGAACATCAGAACAAACAATCAATAGAATACCATCACCACATAACCACTGACATGCAGTTTGACAAAGAAAACATTTTAATGACACACATTTAAATGTCCAATCTCTGGGTAAAAAAAAGTACATGGAAAAAAGTGACACATAATTACTCAGGATGGATGACCCACCCGCCGTCAAACCAAACTATTAAAACTATGAAACTATAGGGTAGAGTAGATGACAGACTTGTTTCTTGACAATTGATTGTGTTTAAATGTGGTTTCATTAACTGAAGTGAAGATTTGCAGCTTCCAATTGTAAACTTCCTTCACTCCTTGTCTCTTTCCATCCTTAACTCCTGTCTCCTTCCTTCCTTCACTGCTTGTCTCCTTCCTTCCTTCACTGCCTCTGTCCAGGACAGACGTCAGGTGACCAGCCCTTCCCCACCTGGTCAACTGACCGACCGCTAGCTGACTTCTAGCTACTGCTAGTCGCTAACTCCTAAACACTAACTAGTTCCGAACACCTTGTCGCTAACTCCTAGTGCTTAACTCCTAGCTAACTCCTAGCCTTGATGAGCTAATCCCTCTTCTTCTCTGCGGCATTTTTCTGTTTCTGAGGTTTGGAGCTGCTCTTCCCTGGACTCCCCGCTTTCTGGGAGGGAGGAAGAGCTTTCTTCTCCACCTCCTTCTCCTCCTTTTCCTCCTCCTCCTCCTCCTCGGTGCCCTGGGAGGGAGCCTTCCAATGGTACCCCACGTAGCAGATCACGGCCACCACCCCCACGGGGATGCTGAGCACCACACAGCCCACTGCCGGAGACCGCTCAAACAGGGGCTGGAGAGGGGGAGAGAGAGAAAAAGAGAGAGATAGGGGGAATAGAGGAGGGAGAGTGGGGGAGAGAGAGAGAGAGACAGAGGGGGAGAGAGGCAAAGGTCAGATGAAGATTTGAGAGCATCAACTCATCTCGCCACTTCTGTACTACAGTTACGATTCACTCATTTAGTCATTGAGACGACACCCTACTATGTTGTGTATATATATATAGCATATACAGTGTATTACTACGCAGTGTTACTGCACAATATAGTACAGTATTTATGGAGGGCTCACCGTGAGTGTGTTCCTGATGTCGTGCACGATCCTTTGGACACGCTGACTCACTCCGTTCCCTCCCTGGCACTGGAGGACACACACACACACACACACACACACACACACACACACACACACACACACACACACCGCCATCATCATCATCATCAGCAGCAGCAGCATGATCATTCTACAAAATCTATACAATGTGTGTGTGTGTGTGTGTGTGTGTGTGTGTGCATGTGTGCCTTTAGATATGGTATCATTGGTATGTGTATGTATACTAATTCCATATATTGATATTGATAGTTGATGAACATTAGTTAATGAACATTAGTTAACAACCCCATCCTACAATGTTAAATCCCAGAAACATAAGCATAGAAAACACATTTTGAAACATTCATCCTGGCGTAGTTAATATCCTAAGGTTAAGGTTTTGAAGGAAAAATTCATCTGCAAAAATCCATATTTTCTCAAGCATCATCGTCTTTATCTCCACTTCATCAGACACAGGAGGGGACCTTCGTCATCTCTGACCTCAACGCTTTTGTCCAGGACTCCGTTCAGGAATTCGAGGAGATGTTCCTCCGTCTCCATGACGATGGGAGGCAGGAAGTAGCCGTCGTTGGACAGGTTCAGCACGATGATGGACGGCATCTGCACCTCGCTGGACACCACATTGCGTTAACTACCATCCCATAATAACCTAACATTGTACCATCAGTGGTAACATGGTGCTACAGTGCGACATAGGACACTCACCCCATCACCAGACCTTTAACGTATTCATCTCCCTCCATGTAACCAAAGTAAAAGTCCCTAGGACAAAAGAGGGCGGGACACTCACTGAGACAGCCAATAGCAATCACATCGCACATGTTGGACGTCATATTCGATCCGATCCGATCACGAAAGTACGTTGAAAGGCATTAAAAGGGCCGGTCAGTGTAACCACAGCCCAGACCCATCAGGGAAGCATCCAGCAGGAGTGGTACAGTACGGAATCCAGTATCCACAGAGACAATCAAAGACCAGTAGACCTACTTGCTGTATAACTCGCCATGGTCCAACGCCACTCTCTCCACCAGGCTTCTAAATCTGAAAGACAACACGCAATGAAAATGTTTCATCTTCCATATCCAAAATATAGCAAACCTTTTAGCCTTTCCACACACAGTTTGGGCAGATCTACAGTATATACATATAGAGAATATCTTTGTAATGTCACCACAATAAGGCGATATATTCATCCGACAAATAACTTGGGAAGTAGTTTATTTTATGTAATCCAGCCTGTATGACCCAGAGAAGCAACATTTAACACACTATCACAACGACCACAATAACCCACCAGTGTCACCCACCCCAGCAAAGAGAGTGTTTACCTTCTGCCCTTCTCCACCGAGGTTATGTCGTCCACCAGAGCCATGGCCACCATTTTACCTGCAGAACGAAAACACACCCAAATGTCACCAGAACATCCCCAACCCCCAACTCACATGACACCACAGAGACCATGTGGTAAAGACCATCAACTCTATGGTAAAGACCATAAACTCTATTGTGAAGACCATAGACTGGGAACCAAAACAAGGCAAAATGAAAACACAAATGCTACGACACAAGTGAAATGCTATAAATACATCAAACTTTCTCCGATATCTTAAGTACTGCAGGCCATAAATATATAGTGCGTTATCATATGTGTACATTTGGAGTATTACGGAAATGTAATCTAACTTAATTCAATTATTATTATCTTCAATGAATGAATGAATGATTCATCAGCGAGTCCTCCTGACGGTCTTCCAGATGGCGGGTGTGCTACCTGTGTCCCCCATGGAGTAGAGAGTGAAGGAGTCCAGCTTGGAGTACCTCCTGAACCTCTCCCTGCTCACCCACGCCATCAGCTCCCCGTCACTCTCCTCTGGGAGCCGGAGGCCAGACATCAACCACCGGGCGAGAAAGAAAACCAAAAGATGAATGAACTGCACAGCTGGCATCAAGGCTCAAGGAACAACTTTTCACATTCTGGCGTTTTGGAAACGGAATCTCTGGTCCTTCAGATCAACCGCATTTACGTTATGCTTTGTCGCCATCAAAGTACTCGTCATGCATCATCAGAATTGAACGGCAGTTATACTTGCTCGAGGACAGCAGTGGCTCGGGCGATAGATCGCTTGTCTTGCAATCATAAGGTTGCTGGTTCGATCCCCGGGCTCCGCCTAGCTAAGTGTGGAGGTGTCCCTGAGCGAGACACCACCTAACCCTAACTGCTCCTGGCGTGTTGGTTGTTACCTCGCATGGTCGACACCACCGTCGGTGTATGAATGGGTGAATGTGAGGCAATACTGTAAAGCACTTTGGATAAAAGCGATATATAAATGCAATCCATTTACTTAGCAGCCGCTGGGGATCGAACCAGCAACCCTCTCTTCTCGGTTGCCAGATCACCTTTCAAGATTCAAGTCTATTGGTCTGACACTCACACACACCGTTATAGGTCAGGAACTTCTCTTCTTTGAAGACGACCACCGCAGGCAGCTTGGGGATGCTAACATCCTGGGAGGAACAGAGACAGACATGCGCTGAGTCACGACGTAGCGGCCGTGGTCGCACGCTCACTCGGACGTGTGTGGAGGAGAGCAGACAGCGCCGATGTGGACGGATTGGTACATTCCGATTGGTTGACTGAGCGGCTTAACTGGCTTCCACCAGTCGATCAATTTAGTGAACAAAATCACATGACATGAGACGGCTCCACGGATCATGCTGCCTGGCGTGTACAGGTACAGGTGCAGGTGCAGTTATCAGCTACAGTTATCTGGGAGGAGGCGGACCTTGGGCAGGACGTCCGGCTGGCAGAGAAGAAGTAGGTGTGGACGATCAGCTCCGTAGCCACAGCGGTGTAGTTGCCCTGGAGACACAGGCAGGCATCCATGTTACACAACCATACGCATGACCAAAGCCGAGGCCCCTCCCACGCATGACCACACCCACTGCCATGCCACTTCCCAGAATCATGACCACATCCGAAACGGATGTGGCTCACTAAAGTATGACGCCTTTAGTGAATGCATGCATGCGTGTGTGTGTACGTGCGTGTGTGTGCGTGCGCGCGTGTGTGTGCGTGTGTGTGCCGGCGTGTGTGCGTGTGTGTGCGTACCTTCAGAGGGGACGGTGCTCCGATGTAACAAACATGACAGGGTGTCTGTTGAGGATGTGTTGGAACATCTGTGGACTGGGCAGAGCTCGAACCGGCTGGTCTGGAAACACAAGGCCGTCTGTCAGAACCATAGCATACCATTGTGGAGTGTGTGTGTGTGTGTGTGTGTGTGTGTTTGGTGGCTGGTTTAAGCAGCCTGACGTGGCCCAGGCTGGTGAGACTCTGGGGGGCTGCTGGGTGAGGCTGTACACCTGTGACCTGTTTGCCAGCAGAGCCATACCATAGTACCATAGTACCACCATAGTACAACACAGTACTAATGTAGTATCGCACATTATCACTTTATATCGACAAGCCTCTTCTTCTTTATCTTTTTTTTATCCACGACACAAAAATACATTCTCTGTTCTTTTTTTATTTATTTCTGTATTTTACCCGGCAACACGGTTAGCAAAGTCGATGATGTCATCCTTGGTTCTGGGCCCTTGGTGGAGATACTTCACGTCGTTCTTCAACCTGACAACACACACACCACACACACACACGGGTCCACATGTGTTCAGCATAGATACTATACTCTACGATACTATACTATAAATATACCCATATATGCATTTATACAGGCAGCGCTTTGCATAAATATACCAAGCGTTTTGAAAGTATACTGGGGATCATAGTGTATTGACAAGCACAGGATGACACTGAAATTAAATCTCAAAAGATGAACAATATGTACAATACATTACAATACCATGTAACTATTAAGGTATGAAAGGAGTTAGATGGCATTTCCATAGTATTTACATGTCAACACCCTGTTAGGTGCGTTAATAACCAGAGCAGATGATAGTAAAGGACTTACATCACGATGGTTGGATATCCTCTTACTCTGAACTCTTTAAGAGGCCTGCAGACACACGCACACACACGCACACACACGCACACACACACACACACACACACACACAACACACACACACACACACACACGCACATCACAGGTCTGGCTTCCTGCTATGTGGAAAAAGCAGCTGACAAACGCAAACTCATGTTTAGCAATTCTACCTTGAATCTCAGTTCAAGTTTCCCAATTAGCAATTCCTCGGGGCCATCCAGGGACCTCACTCAGCCTATAGTTAGACGGCGTAAACGAACTCCTCAACCCCCAACCCTCAACCCTCAAATAAACAAGGGAATAGATGAGAGTAACCCCCTTGCTAAAGGGCAACAGGTCATGGTGAACAGGTCAGTTCATGTTATGATCCATATTAGTAAGGCGAGGCAAGGCAACTTTATTTACATTAGTAGTGGTCATTAAAGTAGTAGTCGTAGTACAGTAGTACAGTAGTAGTAGTACAGTAACAGTAGTAGTAGCAGCATACTAGCAGTTTGCTTTCAGTGCTCGTGCTAGTACCCGGCTAGTCTTTTGTTTTTACAAGTTAAGACGCTCCAAACACGTCACACTTCAATAAATACCCGTTCTGGATTGTATCTTATCTATTAGCCTATACAACTAGAAGGCCGTTGACGTGTAGACTGCAGACCCGACATGACTGTGATGCACAGCGGGATGCTAACTGTTGCACAAGCAGCTTACGGTATAGGATTAAGACTTAAGACACATGAGATATGCTACTAGGAGCATCCTAACTGGAGACATAGAAATACAGCCTGATAGAAGCTGATAGAGTCTGTCCAGTGGGCGCTGGACCAACCACAAAACGATCTGGTGGTGGAACACACACATTCTACAACACTCCCCCCCCCCCCCTCTCCAGTACCACAGCCAGATTGTTCTAGAACCCTGAACAAGCATATTTCTAGAACAGTTATTGGGCTCAGTCTCCGTGTGTATGACACACACGCACAAATACACACACACACACACACACACACACAATTTCCACATTCATGCGTGCAAGTAGAATAGAGACAGGAGTAGTGGCTGGGGTGTTCGACTCCAACCCGAAAGGTACTGGGTTCGATCCCACACATTAATCTGTGTCTCCCACTGCCACTAAATCTAATCCTATTATTGTAAACAGAGGACTCAGCCTTCTACAAACTGATTCAGCTGTTTCTAGAAGACTGTGGTTGTACTGGGCAGCTCCAGTGTCCACCAGTAGATGATTGTGGTTGTACTGGGCAGCTCCCAGTAGAACCACCACCAGCAGCAGAACAGTTGTTGTACTGGGCAGTTCCGAGTAGAACCACGAGCATCAGCCAAACTGTCATTGTACTGGGCAGCTCCCAGTAGAACCACCAGCAGCAGAAACTGTGGTTGTACTGGGCAGCTCCGAGTAGAACCACCAGCAGCAGCAGAACTGTGGTTGGACTTGGCAGCTCCCAGTAGAACCACCAGCAGCAGTAGAGCTGCGGTTGTACTGGGCAGCTCCCAGTAGAACCACCAGTAGGACTATAAGTATTCTCCTTGAACCTTCCAGGTTGTCCCAGTGAACCTATAACGGTGCCCGCCAGCACCAGCACCAGACATGGGTCAGGGGGCTCCGACGCAGGTCCTCCTCACCTGTGTGGGCCGTGGCGTCCGCCTTGCCCACGCTGACGAGCGAGCCCTGACTCCGGAGCTCCGAGCCGATGGCGTGCCACACCGGGTCCAGACGCTTGCAGAAGGCGCACCACGGGGAGTAGAACTGGACAGGAGAGACGGGACTATGGACTCACGAGGTTGGGTGGGGTGATTCAAGGTTCAAGAAGATTTTCTTCTCATTTACATTACATTTACATTTAGGGCATTTTGCAGACACTTTTATCCAAAGCAACTTACAAAGAGTACATTTGTTGAAAGAGAGACAGCAATATATCGCTATGGTGGATAAAGATAAGAATAGAGCATTCAAGCATTCATAGTTGCAAGGCTAATAGAACGAGTTTCATAATTGCTAGGGTGCCTGTATAAGTAGCTGGGATAAGAGCAGACGTGCAATTCTGAGCACGTTATCATCATCTAAGAATATCAATACCATTGCCAACTTGTTTTGTTTTGTTGTTTTGTTGTTTTGTTGTTTTGTTTTATCTTACTTATTTGTTCACTGAATGTCTGATTACTTACATATCTTACTTATATTACTTGCATATCTTATTTCTCCTTAGGCTTATTCACTGTAAATTTGTAAATGTATTATTCTATTATTCTATTGTTTATTATTCTATTGCTATGCTTACGTTGTTGGTATTTTGAGCAACCTCTGGCACAAAAATTTCCTTCGGGATTAATAAAGTTCTATCTTATCTTATCTTATCATAAGATTCAAGATTCCTTGATTGCCATGTGTGACAAGTACAATGGAATCCTTACTCCCCATTCGCTCCCGCAGTATTCTTCTAAACATAAATTGTAAGTACTTAATAACTTCAGTAAATAGTGAGAAGTAAGAAGTAACAATATATACAAGAAATTGTGCCCGCGTATACTGTATATATATTTTTTATAATAGCATGCTAGATGCTAGATTATGACTACATTAACACCCATTTCCCCACTTTGACTGCATAGATAAGATTTCAGGTGTCACAGTTGAATGTACAGAATATTATAGCATAGGCCCTAATGAAGGGAGATAGAAAGGGGATACATAAAAAATTAAATCACAAAGAATCGTAGGCTACTTATAATATTATAATACAATACCTCAATCAGCCATATTTCATTCTCTCTTTGGTTTCCATAAACCTGGAAATCACAGATTAAGCTGATTTAACACCATAGCACAGAGTTTTGTATGTGAAGTATAGGCAGAGTGGGCTTTTTCATTAAAAGTTAATAACTAACATAACAGTATAGCCCTATAATTAAAGAAAACAACAACAACACTTACGTATCATCTAGTTCCTCTACGAAGGCGGACACAGAGCAGGTCTGCAGGACGAGGAGCAGCACTAAGCACAAGAAAGTCACTTCAATTAAAAACCCTCATTAACCCTTCAAACAGCATAGAATCACAAAGACAACATGACTAAAGAAGTGAGGCTCGGAGATGTTTAAGGTAGACTCAACAATAATCATCGATCGTGAGGCTTAGCAATGGTTCCTACCTGTGAATAGGACGGTGGTCTTCATGTCGATCACCTCCAACCAGAGTCCTCATCTCCAGTCCTCGCTGCCGCCCGCCGGGAGGTCGGAGCGTCTAATCCGCCAAGGTGGGCGGGGCTAGACTGGGTGGGCGTGGCATCTCATCAACGCTTGTGCGAAGACGTCATGATGAACGGATTGCATTTTTATAAAGAGCTTTTATCCAGTAGTGATGGGAATTAAGGCTCTTTGAAGGTCGTATGGCTCCGTTCCTTTCTGAGAGCCGTTCAAAATAGGCGTTTTTTTACGAGGTCTATCTGCGAAATAATCACCAGGATAATGATTGACTGTATTAAAGGATAATGATTGACTGTAATTGCCAGACCTTAATGTCAATGATCTGCCATCTGTAACATGACACAAGTTGGCAAAAGTTGGCATAGCACAAAATGTTTGAATAAATGTACTGGAGTTGCACTGAAGCTCACCATGGTGTGCACCTTGCTGTGTGTAATTAATTAAAAAACTAACCATACAAATGAACATAAACTGAGACAGTGTTGATATGAACATTTTCATTTTATTGGCACAGAACATAACAATTGACCCTAACCCACCACTATTTCCTTCTCATACAAAAGAAGACTTACAGGTAAAATCTGGCAGAACTTGGCATTGCTGGATCTGCGTTATCCTGGTTAATTTCCTACCTGAACAGATCGCACCTATCAGGTCACAATTGAAACCGGAAGTCCCCCAAGGCTCAGTACTACTTCTGTTCTCCTTATACACTAGATATCTAGGCTCTGTAATACATCCCACGGATGTAATGGCAACTGGTAATGGCCTACATGGCTGTCAGATGGCAGCAAGAACTGACCATACCTCAAACATTAGTCAGACCCCACGCCCCAGCTTGAGTGCTCCGCTCTAGCAACGTCGGCTAGACAACTGGTACCACCATCAACTAAAGACAGGGAAACATGGCTCTGCCTGCCAAGTCCCAACTCTTCTCTGTTCTGGCTCCGCAGTGGTGGAATGAGCTCCCGGTTGACGTCAGGATGGCAGTGTCGCTCACCAGCTTCCGCAAGAGACTCAAAGACCCACCTGTTCAGAGTTCACATGGACTCTACAAACTTAGAATTGATCATTAGAATCAATGATAACCATTAATAGTTAGCATATATTGAATGGTTCAGAGTTATTTTACGCGACAGAGCCTGTCTTCATCAAAATATTCAAGAAAAAAATCAGTTACAATGTAAGAATGTTTATTAAATTAAAGTTTGGCAAATGGCATCAAGTAAATATTCCCTAAAATACCAATAACCAATGCAATATGTTCCTCGTTTGTAATCATGTGTATTTTCCAATGTGTGACAATCAGATCCGATCAAGCGATAAGGGAAACTAAAAAGGGTTTTAATTTCTGGAGGTCTGGATCCTTTCCATAATGTTGTCACACTCTGTATATAATGTGTATCTGAGCCCATCTGTGGCAGATGTATGTTGACAAAGACAAAAGTCAACATCGCTCTCATGCAGGCACACACATGAAATCTCATGGTTTTCATCTCACATAGCAATACCACCATTAACCACTAACTGGCACATATCTGGAGTGATGCAGAGCTGGTAAGGAGATGCAGTGTGTCCATGTGTGTGGGTCTGTGTTTTCTCAGGGTCACCTGCTGCTTGAAGCCACTGCTGCAATCGGGGTAATGGGAACGGCCGCTCGTCTGTGTGTGTGTGAGAGTTGGTGCCTGTTCAGGGTCCCCCAGCCTCCCGAAGCGTTTGCCGGCACTCGGCGCACTCCGAAGGGCTTGATGTCAAGGTGCACCATGTTGTGAAGACTGGAGGCATCTGGCGTCTTGAACCGCTTGTTACACACGGAGCAAGGGAACGGCCGCTCACCTGTGTGTGTGAGTCTGTGCTTAAACAGGTGCGCCCGGCCGATTGAAGTGCTGCTGCAAACGGGAACAAGAGAAAGGCAGCTCGACCGTGTGCCTGTGTTGGTGTTTTTTTAGGATCATCTGACTCCTGAAGGGCTTGCCGCACACGGCACACTCGAATAGCTTGTCGAGGTGCACCAGGTTGTGTCTCTGGAGGTCACACTGCCGAGTGTACTGCTTGTTACACATGGCGCAAGGGAACAGCGGCCTGTCCGTGTGTGCGCGTAAGTGGTTCTTCAGGGAGGACTGAAGTGAAAAACTCTCACCGCAAAAGGTGCAAGAGATCGGCTCGCCCGTGTGTGTGGACATCAGGGGGTTCGGGGTCGTCTGGTCCAAAAAGCGATCGTGACCCTGGAAGGGCTCGATGCTGAGGTGCGCCAGCTTGTGATCCCGCAAGTCATCCTCCCTCATGAACTGCTTGTAGCACATGGTGCACCGGTAGGCCGGTTTGTCCCAGTGGATGCTCTGGTGGGATTGCAGGCCGTCCGGCAGCTGGAAGCTCTTCCGTTCTGAGGTTTTATCCCCAGCAGGCAGGCAAGGTAATGGAACGGATTCTTCACCTGTGGAACACGCATAAATTAAGTTAAAATGCCTCAGACTACACAACCAAGACAAACTCCTGGGTAGGGATGTAACGTTATGCAAAGTTAATATCACGATTTAATCCCACTGCCGGGATCTCTTACCAAGACGTATGTGGTTCCGTGGACCCAGCCATGAGCTGCAGTCTGTCAGTTGGACCGAGAGCCTCCGGAGGACCGGGTACGGACACATTTCAGTTTTAATCCGCATGCCGTTGAATTGGCCCCTGGATCCCTGAAAGAAGATAATATTGTGCAGTCCAATTTAAATATATGCGAGAGTTACCTACACGTTCATGTCGATTAATTATAATAAAAAAAACCGGTTAATCTAGCTCTATGTCGGAGGTACTCAACCCGTTTAATTTCTCAAAAGTCCACTTTGCACCCATAGTGGTAAACTACTTTCATAGACCCATAATTATCACCGGTTCTAAGGATGAATGGGGCTGTGAAGCCTCGGGTCTTCCAAGACTCAACACAACCGGCGAGGTCTTGAAACACTTTCCTAGCAGATATGTGGAGAAGTGTCGGTCTGCAGCGCCAACACACAGACCTATAGCTCATCACAATGCTGAACTATGGGCGGACAATGTTCTATTAGTGCTGCTGCTGCTGCTGCTGAGGAACCAACCTGGATCACTTGGTCCTGGTCTGGGTCCTCTTCAACAAAGTGCTTCAGCACAAAAGCTCCCCTCGTTCTCGTAAAGCAGGAAAAACGAATTCAAAAGTCTTATTGACCATAAACAAGTCCGCTGGTCGTCAGCGTGTCGACTGAACTTCAGCAGCAACGAGAGAGAGTAGTCCGGTTAGTCCAATACAAGTACAGCGTGCAGGTAGGTGTCTGGAATGTCTTGGATCATTCATGTTAAATGTCCAATAAGAGAAGCGAAGAAATAAAAAAAAAAGCCAAAAAATAACTGTTTAAAAATAGCGGGCGTGGTCGTGTTCAAATTACGCAATTGCCGAATATCGTTGAACTGCCGAGGCGACCAAACCGGCGAGCGTGTTTTATTATCTCAGGAACGAGAACGGAGGCCACGCCCCGAACCAATTTCATTGGTCGCCCCAACGGCCGCTTCTCCCTCCTTCTGCAGGGTAAACAAGAACCAGGGAATCTGGGGGGTTTTTGCTGATGGTCTGGCGGCATCCGAGCAGGGGCGTCGGACTGGGGGGGGGAAGTGGGACTGACCCACCTCCACCCAAAGTGGAGAAATTAAAAGCCTGAAATTAAAAGTTTGTTTAAAAAATAAAATAAAAGTAATTAGTGACACAACTACAGTAAAATTGGCAAAATAAATTGGTTGATAGACTGAAATGTATATCAAAAAGAATAAAACAAAATAGACTGGAGGGCCCCTGTCACCCTCTTACATCATAGCCTACTTAAACAAACATGAAGAAAATAATGTTCTCTTAAGCATGATACTCCATACAAACCTCATTTAACCACATCAAATGTATCACAGTATTATATGGGTCCATATATATAATGATGGTCTAAATTATGTTCAAATTAGTTCTTTGTAAAATAGCGTAGACTTTTTTTTTTCGCTCGGCCGTGGTGGGGCCGAAATCCCTGGCGCCGCCCCTGCATCCGAGGGCCCACGTTGGGGTTTCCTCGCGTGTCAACGCAGCCCTAGCGACTCCACCCTCTGACTCTCGCGAGAGTTGAGTTGTTGCCGGAAGCGAACGATGGACACGTGTTGGAAAGAGGTGTGCAGATTTTGTGTTGGGCTACAGAATGCTTAGCTTGGTGTTAGTTAAACGATTTTGAAAGTCACGCCTTGCAGACCTGGACTAATTAGCTGATTTAGACAATGTGTCTAATGTGTGGGATGGACAATAAATTCTTATTTTTTAACCCTCTGTTAGCTTCTTTTGCTCACTCAGACTTCACTAAAGATAACACAATATACATAAAGATAAATATGAAAATACAAACATTTAAAAAATTACAAAATGCAATGTAATGGAAAAAAATAACAGCTGCTTGAGAAAATGGATGAATGGGGGATATAGTGTATGAATCCAGAATTATTGAGTATTATACATGTACAAGTAAGTAAGGGCAGAAGCACAAGTGAGGGCAGTAGTGGCAGAAATATGGCATATGGCATAGAATAGCAGAAATATACACAAGATAAGAGAATCAATAGCTCTCACGGGCCACATAAAATGAGGTGCCGGGCCGGATCTGGTTTGCGGGCCTTGAGTTTGACACGTGCCTTAATAATTATAATCGAATGATATTATATATACTGTAATGGGCCATTGCGCATAATGAGTACTTCTACTTAAGTATATTTCGATGCAAACACTAACTTTTATTTGGAACAGTATTTAGACAGTGTGGCATTACTTGCTCAGAGTATTTATTCCGCCACGGCAGCCAACTAATGCTCACACCATCCCATTGCATTACAAACAATGTTTTTTCTTCTTGTCATCTCACATAGCAATACCACCATTAACATATCTGGAGTGATGCAGCTCGTTCATGTGTGTGAGTGTGGTTTTTCAGGGTCGCCTGCTGCTTGAAGCACCTGCTGCAATCGGGGCAAGGGAACGGCCGCTCGTCCGTGTGTGTTTGAGTCTGTGGCTTTTCAGGGTCCCCTGCATCTTAAAGCACTTGCCGCACTCAGTGCACTCGAAGGGCTTGATGTCGAGGTGCACCAGTTTGTGAGCCCGGAGGGTATCCGCCCTCTTGAACTGCTTGTTGCACACTGTACAAGAGAAAGGCCGCTCGCCTGTGTGTGTGAATTGGTGCTTATACAGGTTTGACTGCTGTCTGAAGCGCCTGCTGCAAACAGTACAAGAGAAAGGAAGCTCGCCCGTGTGTGTGAGTTGATGCTTTTTCAGGATCGCCTGTCTTCTGAAGCGCTTGCCGCACTCAGCGCACTCGAAGGGCTTGATGTCGAGGTGCACAAGGTTGTGTCTCAGGAGGGCATCCGGCCTCTTGTACTGCTTGTTACACACTGTGCAAGGGAACGGCCGCTCGTCTGTGTGTGTGATTCTGTGGTTTCTCAGGGTCGCCTGCTGACTGAAGCGCCTGCTGCAAATGGTACAAGAGAAAGGCAGCTCGCCCGTGTGTGTGAGTTGATGCTTTTTCAGGTTCGACTGCCGCTTGAAGCGCCTGCCGCACTCAGGGCACTCGAAGGGCTCGATGTCAAGGTGCACCAGGTTGTGAACGCGGAGTGTACCCGAACTCTTGAACTGCTTGTTACACACTGTGCAAGTGAACGGCCGCTTGTTAGTGTGTGTGAGTCTGTGCTTTTTCAGGGTCGCCAGCTGTGAAAAACTGTTTCTGCAATCTGGGCAATGGAACGGCCGCTCACCTGTGTGTATAAGTCTGTGGGTCTTCAGGTTTGACTGCTGGCTGAAGCGCTTGCCACACTCAGTGCACTCAAAGGGCTTGATGTCGTGGTGCACCTGGTTGTGTTGCCGGAGGGCATCCAAACTCTTAAACTGCTTGTTACACACGGTGCAAGGGAACGTCTGCTTGTCACTGTGTGTGAGTATGTGCTTTTTCAAGGTCGCCAGCTGCGAAAAACTCTTTCTGCACTCTGGGCAATGGAATGGCCGCTCACCTGTGTGTGTGCGTCTGTGGGTCTTCAGGTTCGACTTCTGGCTGAAGCGCTTGCCGCACTCAGTGCACTCAAAGGGCTTGATGTCGTGGTGCACCTGGTTGTGTTCCCGGAGGGTATCCGAATTCTTGAACTGTTTGTTACACACCGTGCAAGGGAACGTCTGCTTGTCAGTGTGTGTGAGTCTGTGCTTTTTCAGGGATACCCGCTGTGAAAAACTCTCACTGCAATCTGGGCAAGGGAACAGCCGCTCACCTCTGCATCTGTGGGCACTCAGGTGTGACAACTGCCTGAAGCGACTGCCGCAAAAGGTGCAAGAGAACGGTGGCTCGCCCGTGTGTGTGGACATGAGGAGGTTCAGGGTCTTCTGGTCCAAAAAGCGCTTGCCAGGCTTCTGACCCTGGAAGGGTTTGATCCTGAGGTGCGCCAGCTTGTGATCCCGCAAGTCATCCTCCCTCATGAACTGCTTGTAGCACATGGTGCACCGGTAGGCTGGTTTATCCCAGTGGATGTTCTGGTGGGATTGCAGGCCGTCCGGCAGCTGGAAGCTCTTCCCTTCTGGAGTTTTATCCCCAGCAGGTAGGCAAGGTAATGGAACGGATTCTTCGTCTGTGGAACAATTTACAAGCATCTTCAAACTTAAAATGCCTCAGACTACACAATCAAGACTAACTCCCGGGTAGGGATGCAACGCTATGAAAATATCAAATCACGATTATCGTGACAAACTATCACGGTTATCAGCACTATTGCGTTATTATTAGGCTAGGGCTAGGGGGGTGTCATAATCACATGGTCCATAATCATACTGTAAAGCCCTTTGAGACTGTAACTGTGACTTGTATGAATAAAATTGACTTGAGAAAATTTGCTAAAAATTTCTATTTCTGCATTTTTCTTCAATGGCAATGTAATGGCATTTTGACTAAACAACAACACTGCCAATATTTTAGTTTTTGCTATGCTTCTTGGGTAACTAAAACTTAAAACTGAAGGGATCCCCGTGCCGGGATCTCTTACCAAGACAGATGTGGTTCCGTGGACCCAGCCATGAGCTGCAGTCTGTCAGTTGGACCGAGAGCCTCCGGAGGACCGGGTACGGACACATTTCAGAGTCTGAGTCCGGTTCCGTTTTAATCAGCATGCCGTTGAATTGGCCTTTGGATCCCTGAAAGAACATAATATTGTGCAGTCCAATTTCAATATATGCGAGAGTTACCTTTTAAGACTTTTTCAATGGGCCTATACCTAAAAAAATCATCCACCCAAAAACATAGTTCCTCCTCATAAACTATTTTTCCATGTTAATACATCATAAATTAGATTGCAATAAATATCAAGTTTCTGTAAGTTAGTCAACAATTTATGATCGATTTATGATCAACTTAGCAAATTTCTCCCATGTAACCCCCCTCTCTTCCCACCCCCAAAAGTCAAGCGTGAAGTAACTTTCAGCACGTTGGACAGCTCCACTCGTTCGTTGATCACGACCAATCCTTAAAACAAATATGACTGCAGATCAAAAGTAACCAAACAAAGACAAAACGGAAAGGAATCATCAACGGCACCAAGTTTATTTAGTAAAGTGGCCCACATGAACTTGATTATTGAACACGATTCTGGCGAAATCTAAAATATGTATATTTCAATGTATGTTTACATTTTCTAAATGTTCCTAAATAAACATTTCTAAATGTTTATATTAAATGTATACATTTTAAGAGTATTACGTGAACTGTGGTGATTACTACAGCAATCAGAATGAGAAAGTAATTTAGTTGATTTTTAATTAATATTTCAAATAGAAAATTCCTACTACTACTACTACTACTACTACTACTACAGCAGTCGGAATGAGAGATTGATTTTTCATTTTCGGTGACTGGCATGTCAAACGAACAAACCATGAAATGTGTAATTTGTAGACGAGCCCTTACTCAGACCGTAGGTTAACTATGTAATTTGCAGACGGTCCCTTACTCGTTTCTCGGATAAATATTGATCTCGACAAGAAATATTGTTATTTTCCCATGACCTAGAGCATGTCATTAAGCTTTGTCGTGACCGATTGTACGGTACAACTAAGTACACCGCGGTTAACTGGGACTCAACACACCGGCGAGGTGTGAAGCTGCTCTTGAAACACTTTCCTAGCAGATATGTGGAGAAGTGTCTTATTGACCATAAACAAGTCCGCTGGTCGTCAGCGTGCCGACTGAACTCCAGCAGCAACGAGAGATTAGTCCGGTTAGTCCAATACCAGTACAACGTGCAGGGACCGCGTCCTTCTTAGAGAAACCAGTGCAGGAAGTTCTATAGGCGCATGCGCACAATACACACTACGCCCCACGGCACATGTGTTTTAAATGTGATGGTTTGGAGACCTGGAGTCTGATTTAGACCATGTGTTTAATGTGTGGGATTTCAGAACGAGATTTCTTCTCCAGTGGGACTTGGTTAGGCACAATAACAATCAGACCCTTAAAATGTTAATTTATGTTAACATATGTTAAGTTAAGTTAAGATTGCCCCCTTTCTCTTTTTTATATTATCGTTTTTATTTTTATATTTCGTTTCATTGTATGTCACCATCTTGCTGAACCTGAGGCAGAACAGTATTTATTTTTTATCGTATAAGACCTGAATACATTCCTTGTTTGTAATTATTTTCCATTCAAATACAACAATCACAATCAGACCCAATCAAGCGATAGGTAAATACAAAGGTTTTATTTCTCAGTCTGGATCCTTTCCACAATGTTGTCACACTCCGTATATAATGTGTATCTGAGCCCGTCTGTGGCAAGCAGATGTGCATTGTCAGTGTTTTATTGTCACATGTACATCATAACACAGGGCCATTCTGAACAGTTAAACTCTTGTGATGTGGCAGGCAACCGCATGCAAAAAAGTAGGCAAAAAAGTATATTTAAATATAAATAAAGTAGCAAGGATTATAATATATATATATATACACACACACACACACTAGTGGTGTCAATCGATTACAAATCTTGTTAATCACAATAATAATCTGTGATTAATCACAAGTTTAAAATACTTTGGGGGAGATAAAAACATGTTTTTTTTGTAACTTTATTATGACACCTCATGACATGACTCCAGTCAACCTAGTCTCCTCTTCTTTTAAGCAGTTGCTCAGGCAGACTAGCTTGTTGATCTTTTCAGATGACAGAGGTGACCTCTTCTTCTGCATAATGTGGCCTGACAGAGAAAACTGTCTCTCCCGCGATGATTGAGACCATTTACTAGGACAAACACATCCCCTGGATATGTTGAGTGACTTTACTGCGTTCGTTCGGATTTTAAACGCATCAGAGATCTCTGATAGCACTAACCTGTGTGTTCGAACGTCTTGACATTTATTAACGGCACTTAGCACTGTTGTTCGTTCTCAGATGTTGGCAGCATACTTAGTAATTGCCACGCCTGCCCAGGATACTCTATGCAAACAAACTTAGCCAACTATGAAACCCGTTCTATTCATCTCGTAAATAAGAATGCTCGAAAACAGCTCGACTCCTATCTTCAGGTACCACAGTGATATATTGCTGTCTCTCCTTCAACAAATGTACTCTTTGTAAGTCGCTTTGGATAAAAGCGTCTGCCAAATGCCCTAAATGTAAATGAATGGGTGTCTCCCTCTCTGTTATATTATCGAGCTGCATTTCACAAAAAAACTGATCATAATTAAGAATAACGATTAATTCGGTTTGTCCCAGGGGATGCTCTGGTGGGATTGCAGGCCGTCCGGCAGCTGGAAGCTCTTCCCTTCTGGAGTTGTATCCCCAGCAGGCAGGCATGGAATGGATTCTTCACCTGTGGAACAATTTATAAGCATAAATTAGGTTAAAATGCCTCAGACTACACAACCAAGACAAACTCCTGGGTAGGGAAGTACAGGTATGCAAAGTTAATATCACGATTTAATCCCACTGCCGGGATCTCTTACCAAGACGTATGTGGTTCCGTGGACCCAGCCATGAGCTGCAGTCTGTCAGTTGGACCGAGAGCCTCCGGAGGACCGGGTACGGACACATTTCAGAGTCAGAGTCCGGTTCCGTTTTAATCAGCATGCCGTTGAATTGGCCTCTGGATCCCTGAAAGTAGACTTTAACAATGAAGAAGTTATGAAGGTATGTCTGAAATGAATTAATATGCCCGAAATTTCGCTGAAGATGTATGAAGCGATATGTATAACCTCAAATAACCAATGTGCTTTATACATTTTTATGCTTTAGTAATTTTGTTGTTAAAGTGACAATAATGCTAGATTTTTTATCAAAAGGGAGGAAATGTAATGGAAAATTACATACATAAGTATAGTCACGTATTATGCATGCATATATGTTTCTCTTCACTGCAGACCATCTCCTATTAAGGACACATTCAGTCTGGTTAATGTCTGGTCACGAACTCTCAGTGAAACTGGTGTATGGTTGCCATAAAACCCTTAAGGAACTAATAATGGGAAGTGTTGCACATCTGGGGGCCAGTTTACATGCAAAAGAGTCGTACGTCACCGTGACCAGACGTTGTGGTCCAACTGTGTAGATCATTCAACTAACGAAGGACACTCTGGATGTATCGATACTTCATAAATGTTGTCCACTATACTGGTCTAAAATCCACTGGTGACTGAGTTGTTTCTTATCAGTTAACAGATTTCCACCACAGGCCGTTCAAAATAACACGTTCATTTCGATTAGTTATAGAAAGAAGCAGATTAACCCAGCTCTATGGCGGAGGTACATTGAGACACATTTAGTTTCTCAAACGTCCACGTTGCACCCCATCCTATAGAGGTAAACTACGTTCACAGACCCATAACTATCGCCATATCGATCAGTTATCAATATTGATCATTCATCTCGACGGTTGTCGACGCTACACGTCTACTTGTACCGCAGTAGGAGACTACAGGTTGCTTCTGACTACATTATGTTGTGTGGTCATGTCTCACTCATCATGTACATCAATACTTCATCACATGTTCCTGCTACTATCTACTAGTTACCATGTTTATGCTCGTATAAGAATACTACTGTACTGCACACGGATACTAAATACATTTTTGCACCAACAGCCATTACAACTTCGTCACTTTTTACTTTTACCTATTTTTACTTGTTAGGTACTATATTACCAATTGTTCAGAGTTGTTTTTGTTTTTATGTTGACAAGAATACAGTTCAGAGGAACATGTTTCACTGGACTCTTTACTGTACTTACTAGGTACCAATACTAATTGTTTCGAGTTGTTTAGAAGAGTACTGCAGGAGAGTACGAGCAGTAAGCATACCTCTGTACTTGTTACAAATAGCAACCAAGAAATCTTGAATCTTGACAACACAACCGGCGAGGTCTTGAAACACTTTCCTAGCAGATATGTGGAGAAGTGCACCTATAGCTCCTATAGCTCATCACAATGCTGAACTATGGGCGGACAATGTTCTATTAGAGTGCTGCTGCTGCTGCTGAGGAACCAACCTGGACCACAGTGATATATTGCTGTCTCTCCTTCAACAAATGTACTCTTTGTAAGTCGCTTTGGATAAAAGCGTCTGACAAATCCCCTAAATGTAAATGAATGGGTGTCTCCCTCTCTGTTATATTACAGAGCTGCATTTCACAAAAAAACTGATCATAATTAAGAATAACGATTAATTCGATTGAAAACATTTATGCAGATTATTAGTGAAGCCAAAGCGATAAGGAATAGGATCAAGAGACAGACGGTTGCTCATCTTTTGAATTTATTATTAAACTGATGAATGCAGAATTAAAATGTCCGTTTTGCTGGGAACTGAAACTAACGTATTGCATCTCATGCGTTGAGCAACCACATAGCGTTTTACATTTACACTACAAAATAGGCCCAGGACACTGATCCCTGAAATCTGCACAGATTAGCCTATCACTGCATCAAACATACAGTTCAGAGGTTTCCATGTGTGGTCCGGTTTTTCAGGGTCACGTGCTGCTTAAATCACCTGCTGCAATCCCTGGGAATGGCCGCTCGTTTGTGTGTGTGATCGAGTTTGTGGCTTTTCAGTCTCGTCTGTTGCCTGAAACGCTTGCCGCACACAGTGCACTCAAAGGGCTTGATGTCGAGGTGCACCAGGTTGTGATTCCGGAGGGTATCCACCCTCTTGAACTGCTTGTTACACACTGTACAAGAAGCGCTTGTCGCAATCTGGGCAAGGGAAAAGCAGCTCGCCTCTGTGTGTGCGTCTGTGGGCCCTCAGGTGTGATAGACTCCTGAAGCGACTGCCGCAAAAGGTGCAAGAGAACGGTGGCTTGCCCGTATGTGTGGACATGAGGAGGTTCAGGGTCGTCTGGTCCAAAAAGTGATTGCCGCGCTCATGACCCTGGAAGGGCTCGATGCTGAGGTGCGCCAGCTTGTGATCCTGCAAGTCATCCTCCCTCGTGAACTGCTTGTAGCACATGGTGCACCGGTAGGCCGGTTTGTCCCAGGGGATGCTCTGGTGGGATTGCAGGCCGTCCGGCAGCTGGAAGCTCTTCCCTTCTGGAGTTGTATCCCCAGCAGGCAGGCATGGAATGGATTCTTCACCTGTGGAACAATTTATAAGCATAAATTAGGTTAAAATGCCTCAGACTACACAACCAAGACAAACTCCTGGGTAGGGAAGTACAGGTATGCAAAGTTAATATCACGATTTAATCCCACTGCCGGGATCTCTTACCAAGACGTATGTGGTTCCGTGGACCCAGCCATGAGCTGCAGTCTGTCAGTTGGACCGAGAGCCTCCGGAGGACCGGGTACGGACACATTTCAGAGTCAGAGTCCGGTTCCGTTTTAATCAGCATGCCGTTGAATTGGCCTCTGGATCCCTGAAAGTAGACTTTAACAATGAAGAAGTTATGAAGGTATGTCTGAAATGAATTAATATGCCCGAAATTTCGCTGAAGATGTATGAAGCGATATGTATAACCTCAAATAACCAATGTGCTTTATACATTTTTATGCTTTAGTGATTTTGTTGTTAAAGTGACAATAATGTTAGATTTTTTATCAAAAAGGGAGGAAATGTAATGGAAAATTACATACATAAGTATAGTCACGTATTATGCATGCATGTATGTTTCTCTTCACTGCAGACCATCTCCTATTAAGGACACATTCAGTCTGGTTAATGTCTGGTCACGAACTCTCAGTGAAACTGGTGTGTGTTTTATGGTTGCCATAAAACCCTTAAGGGAACTAATAATGGGAAGTGTTGCACGTCAGGGGGCCTGTTTACATGCAAAAGAGTCGTACGTCACCGTGACCAGACGTTGTGGTCTAACTGTGCAGATCATTCAACTAACGAAGGACACTCTGGATGTATCGATACTTCATAAATGTTGTCCACTATACTGGTCTAAAATCCACTGGTGACTGAGTTGTTTCTTATCAGTCAACAGATTTCCACCACAGGCCGTTCAAAATAACACGTTCATTTCGATTAGTTATAGAAAGAAGCAGATTAACCCAGCTCTATGGCGGAGGTACATTGAGACACATTTAGCTTCTCAAAAGTCCACGTTGCACCCCATCCTATAGAGGTAAACTACGTTCACACACCCATAACTATCGCCATATCGATCAGTTATCAATATAGATCATTCATCTCGACGGTTGTCGACGCTACACGTCTACTTGTACTGCAGTAGGAGACTACAGGTTGCTTCTGACTACATTATGTTGTCATGTCTCACTCATCATGTACATCAATACTCCATCACATGTTACTGCTACTATCTACTAGTTACCATGTTTATGCTCGTATAAGAATACTACTGTACTGCACACGGACACTAAATACATTTTTGCACCAACAGCCATTACAACTTCGTCACTTTTTACTTTTACCTATTTTTACTTGTTAGGTACTATATTACCAATTGTTCAGAGTTGTTTTTGTTTTTATGTTGACAAGAATACAGTTCAGAGGAACATGTTTCACTGGACTCTTTACTGTACTTACTAGGTACCAATACTAATTGTTTCGAGTTGTTTAGAAGAGTACTGCAGGAGAGTACGGGCAGTAAGCATACCTCTGTACTTGTTACAAATAGCAACCAAGAAATCTTGAATCTTGACAACACAACCGGCGAGGTCTTGAAACACTTTCCTAGCAGATATGTGGAGAAGTGCACCTATAGCTCCTATAGCTCATCACAATGCTGAACTATGGGCGGACAATGTTCTATTAGAGTGCTGCTGCTGCTGCTGAGGAACCAACCTGGATCACTTGGTCCTGGTCTGGGTCCTCTTCAACAAAGTGCTTCAGCACAAAAGCTCCCCTCGTTCTCGTAAAGCAGGAAAAACGAATTCAAAAGTCTTATTGACCATAAACAAGTCCGCTGGTCGTCAGCGTGTCGACTGAACTCCAGCAGCAATGAGAGAGAGTAGTCCGGTTAGTCCAATACAAGTACAACGTGGAGGGACCGCGTCCTTCGTAGAGAAAATAGCAAAAATAAAAATGTTGTTTGTTTAAAAAAAAGAAAAAAAAGTGGGAGTTGAACGTCAAACACGTCATCCAGGAATATCATTGAACTGCGGCGGCCGTGAAACCGGCGGCAGTTTTATTATCCTTGAATGGGGAACGGAAGGCCACGCCCCCACCTAATTTCATTGGTCGCCCCAACCACGCCCCCGAACTAATTTCATTGGTCGCCCCAACCACGCCCCCGAACTAATTTCATTTGTCGCCCCAACCACGCCCACGAACTAATTTCATTTGTCGTCCCAACCACGCCCCCGAACTAATTTCATTGGTCGCCCCAACCACGCTCACAAACTTATTTAATTTGTCGCCCCAACCACACCCCCGAACTAATTTCATTGGTCGCCCCAACCACGCTCACAAACTTATTTAATTTGTCGCCCCAACCACACCCCCGAACTAATTTCATTGGTCGCCCCAACCGCTCACAAACTTATTTCATTTGTCACCCCAACCACGCCCCCTGGTCGCCTGCTGCTTGAAGCACCTGCAGCAAACAGCCGCTCATCAGTGTGTGTGTGAGTTTGTGGCTCTTCAGTCTCATCTGCTGCCTGAAACGCTTGGTGCACCAGGTTGTGTCTCTGGAGGCCATCCGGCCTCTTGAACTGCTTGTTACACACTGTGCAAGGGAACAGCCGCTCGCCCGTGTGTGTGAGTCTGTGCCTATTCAAGCACGCCTGCTGCCTGAAGCGCATGCGGCAAACGGTACAAGAGAAAGGCAGCTCGACCGTGTGAGTGTCTCTGTGTTCCTTCAGGGTTGACTGCTGCCTGAAGCCCTTGCTGCAAACGGTACAGGAGAAAGGCAGTTCGCCCTTGTGAGTGAGTTGGTGCCTTGTCAGGGTCTCCTGCGTCCTGAAGCGATGGCCGCACTGAGCGCACTCAAAGGGCTTGATGTTGAGGTGCACCAGGTTGTGTCTGTGGAGGGCATAAGGCCTCTTAAACTGCTTGTTACACACTGTGCAAGGGAACAGCCGCTCGTGCGCGTGTGTGATTGTGTGCTGTTTCAGGGTCGCCTCCAGCCCAAAGCGCTTGCTGCACATGGTACCAGAGAAAGGCAGCTCACTCTTGTGTGTGAGTTGATGGTTTTTCAGGGTCTCCTGCCTCCCGAAGCGCTTGCCAGCACTGAGCGCACACAAAGGGCTTGATGTCGAGGTGCACCAGCTTGTGTCTCTGGAGGGCAGAATGTCTCTTGTACTGCTTGTTACACACTGTGCAAGGGAACGGCCGCTCATCTGTGTGTGTGATTCTGTGGTTACTCAGTGTCCCCTGCTGACTGAAGCGCCTGCTGCAAACGGGACAAGAGAAAGGCAGCTCGCCCGTGTGTGTGAGTTGGTGCTTTTTCAGGTTCGACATCTGATTGAAGCCCTTGCTGCAAACGGTACAAGAGAAAGGCAGCTCGCCCTTGTGAGTGAGTTGGTGCCTTTTCAGGGTCACCTGCTGCCTGAAGCGCTTGCCGCACTCATCGCACTCAAAGTGCTCAAAGTGCTTGATGTTGAGGTGCACCAGATTGTGAACGTGGAGGCTATCCAAAGTCTTGAAATGCTTGTTACACACTGTGCAAGGGAATGGTCGCTCGTCTGTATGTACGGTGTGTCTGTGCCTCTTTAGGTGTGACAGCTTCCTGAAGCGCTTGTCGCAATCTGGGCAAGGGAACAGCAGCTCGCCTCTGTGTGTGCGTCTGTGGGCCCTCAGGTGTGACAGCCTCCTGAAGCGACTGCCGCAAAAGGTGCAAGAGAACGGTGGCTCGCCGGTGTGTGTGGACATGAGGAGGTTCAGGGTCGTCTGATCCAAAAAGTGATTGCTGCGCTCGTGACCCTGGAAGGGCTCGATGCTGAGGTGCGCCAGCTTGTGATCCCGCAAGTCATCCTCCCTCATGAACTGCTTGTAGCACATGGTGCACCGGAATGCCGGTTTGTCCCAGTGGAGGCTCTGGTGGGATTGCAGGCCATCCGGCAGCTGGAAGCTCTTCCCTCCTGGAGTTATATCCCCAGCAGGCAGGCAAGGTAATGGAACGGATTCCTCGCCTGTGGAACAATTACAAGTCTTCAAACTTAAAATGCCTCAGACTACACAACCAAGACAAACTCCTGGGTAGGGATGTAACGATATGAAAATTTCAAATCACGTTTTCCGTGACCCAAATTTTCACGGCCATCAGTATTATTGCGTTATTATTAGGGTAGGGCTAGGCGGGTGTCATAATCACATGGCCCATAATCATTGAGACTGTAACTGATTCAGGGCTAACACTGCCAATATTTTAGTTTTTGCTTTTTGTCTAGGGTAAGTAAAACTAAAGAAAATACAACCTCCGCCCCCTGTGGCTCCAGGATCTCTTACCAAGACATATGTGGTTCCTTGGACCCAGCCATGAGCGGCAGTCAGTCAGTTGGACTGAGAGCTTCCTGAGGACCGGGCTCGGACAGATTTCCTCATCCGAGTCCGGTTCCATTTTAATCCACATGCCGTCTTAAATGACCTTTGGCCTTTGGATACCTGAAAGCAGAGCATAAGATTGTGTCTAATATACGCAACAGTTACCTTTCAAGACTTTTTCAATAGGCCCATCTTTTGACAGGCTGTCAAAATAACACCTTCATTTTGATGAATTATAGAAAGAAAGAAATTAACCTAACTATGGCGGAGGTACTGAACCTATTTAGTTTCTCAAAAATACAGTTTGCACCCATAGTGGTAAACTACTTTCATAGACCCATAATTATCGCAATATTTTCAGTTATCAATATTGATAATTAATCTTGGTTGTCGATGCTACAAGCCTACTTGCAGTGCAATACATGACTACAGGTGGCTTTTGACAATATTATGGTATGCAGTAATTTCTCACCATTCATAATGGTCACGCCTGTCTAATAACCAGCACATACAGTACGGGTGCAACACCATCATTTGGACACATTTTATCCTGTGAACTACAGATTTCCAATAAAACCATCAAGGCCATCAAAACAGACCTTTGTTTTGAGATGGGTCAGCCGGGGTGATTGCTGTGAACGTACCTACTGAGCCGTTTGGGCTGCACAGTTGACAGTAGTTGTACGTCAAAATGTTTAGTTGTACATTAAGCGAACCCTAGAACCAGTCGGGGATGGGGAGAAGGAAGCCTGGGGGGGCCCTGCTTAGCCGACCCGGATAAGCGGAAGAGAATGGATGGATGGATGGATTGTACGTTAAAATGTTTTGTAGTAATTGATTAATTCCCACTGAAATGAATCACAAAATACAACAAAACGTAGTTAAGGTTTTAGTAAAACACCTCCACTGGCTCCCGGTAATCGATCCCGTTCGATTCAAGACACTGTCTGGTACTGACTTTCATGGCCGTCAACGGAACCGCCCCTACCTACCTACCTCCCTCCAGACGTTAGTCAGACCCTACGCCCCGGCGCTCCGCAACTTCCGCCAAACGACTGGTACCACCGTCACAAAAAAAAAAAAATCGCTCTTCCAAGTCCCAACTCTTCCCAGTTCTGGCTCCGCAGTGGTGGTGGTGGTGGAATGAGCTCCCGGCTCACGTCAGGACGGCCGAGTCGCTCGCCAGCTTACGCAAGAGACTCAAGACCCACCTGTTCAAAGCTCACCTGGACTCTACATACAGTAACGCCCCCCCCCCCCCCCCCCCTCCTCTGATAGCACTAACCTGTGTGTTCGTACGTCTTGACATTTATTAACGGCACTTAGCACTCGTTCTCAGATGTTGCAGCATGCTTTGAATTGCACGCCTGCCCAGATACTTATGCAGACAACTTAGTCAACTCAGAGTCCATTTTAATCCGCATTCCGTTGAATTGGCCTTTGGATCCCTGAAAGTAGAACATAACATTATTGTGCAGTCCAATTTAAATACATGCGAGTCTACTTGTACTGCAGTAGGAGACTACAGGTTGCTTCTGACTATATTATGTTGTGCTGTCATGTCTCACCGATTCATAAAGTCGCTCTAACAGCACACACGGTGCACACACGTACGTTTGCGACAGCATCACTTTCATACATAATCCAGAAACAGAGAATCTGAGTTTAACCATTTATGTTCTATCCAATAGACACCATGGCCATTGGTAAGTAGATACATGCATCCACAGAGCGCATCTATAATCGATAAGTTGATGACAAGTAGCATTTATTTGAGCCCATGGTAGAGTGTATTAGACTGCATTCTATCCCATCAGGGTAGAACCAGCACCACCGTCTCTTGTAAGGATGACTGGGACTCAACACACCGGCGAGGTCTTGAAACACTTTCCTAGCAGATATGTGGAGAAGTGTCGGTCTGCAGCGCCAACACACAGACCTATAGCTCATCACAATGCTGAACTATGGGCGGACAATGTTCTATTAGAGTGCTGCTGCTGCTGCTGCTGAGGAACCAACCTGGATCACTTGGTCCTGGTCTGGGTCCTCTTCAACAAAGTGCTTCAGCACAAAAGCTCCCCTCGTTCTCGTAAAGCAGGAAAAACGAATTCAAAAGTCTTATTGACCATAAACAAGTCCGCTGGTCGTCAGCGTGTCGACTGAACTCCAGCAGCAGTCTGGTCAACTGATTTTAATCTCAGAGCCACAGAGACTCCATTCTCATTCTTCTTCGTCTCAATATATTTAGTAGCTTCACACGCACACAACAGTACACCGTCGCCACCTGTTGGCAGATGTAGAACACAACAGTATGTACTGAGATGTTGGTTCTGCAATGGCACTTATCCCAGCTAACCCTATCCTTACCTTATAATTAATAATTATGAAAATGAATTCATCTGATTTAATAATAATACTAATATCGGGGAACAACCCTGAGATCAGGGACCAATAACCGGATAGTGGATTAAGTCTCAATAATATACTGAACTGAACTGGGACTATGATTAATACGCGAAAGAGGCGCACAAACCGTTACAATACAAGAATTTTTATTAAATTCAAGTTGCCGAATGGCATGAAGAAAATATGCCCCAAATATAATAATCAATGCACAACCTGAAGTGTTTGTCTGTGTGTGTGTGTGCGAGACAAAAAGATAAACGGTGGCTCTGATGAGGCCGTACGCTTTGGGGAGAATAACAGACATGAGGTATGACTATTTTGGGCACAAAACTGGTGGTGGTTGAGGCCGTGTAAATGTGGGAGGTAGTTCTACATGCCACTGCATGTTTCTGCATAACATGTCATGTCACTGCATAACATGTTTCACTTTCATGTTGTGCTGCAACATGTTATGCAGTGACTATGGGAGAATTTTACAAACCCCTCAGCTGACCAGCCTCCTTTTGTTATAACTGTAGCAAGTTGTAAAAAGTCTTTGCAATTTGCCACTTCCAACTTCTCCTTCTCCAAAGAATTCTCTAAATGAAATGATGGTTTCCACAACATGACGTGTTTTGCAGTGGCGTGTTATGTTATGCATGTTACGTGTCACTGCAGTGACAGCACATGTTTTAACAACATGTCACTGCATTATGTTATGCATGTTACGCCTCTGTCACTGCTGTGATGCATGTTTCAGCATAACATGTTTCAGCATACCATGTTGCAGCAAAGTCTTGAATATTAGAATATGTTACATTGAAATGACTAGATTTCAATATGTCACTGCATGTTATATCAGAGCATGTTACATCATAGCATGTTACAGCATAACATGTTCCGCCATAACATGCTACAACATGTTCCAGCATAACATGTTACATCATAGCATGTTTGCCAAATGCCCTAAATGGAAATGAGTCTGCGGGTCCTCAGGTGCGCCTGCTGCCTGAAGCGCCTGTCGCAAACTGTGCAAAAACTGCAGCTCACCCGTGTGTACGAGTCTATGGGTCCTCAGGTGCGACTTCTGCTTGAATCGCTTGCTGCAACCGGGGCGAGGGAACGGCCGCTCGCCCGTGTGTGAGTCTGTGCTTTTTCAGGTTTGCCTTGCTCTTGAAGCACTTGCCGCACTGGAATCGCTTGGCGTCGAGGTGCCCCAGCTTGTGATCCCTGAAAGCATCCACCCTCTCGAACTGCTTGTTGCACACGGTTCAAAGGAACGGCAGCACACCCGTGTTTGAGTCGGTGGGATTTCAGGCTCAACCACAGCCTGAAGCACTTGCCACAAACGGGACAAGAAAAAGGCAGCTCGCCCGTGTGAATAAGTATGTGGCATTTCAGGGTCTCCTTACTCTTGAAGAACTTGCCACACTCAGTGCACTCGAAGGACTTAATGTCGAGGTGCACCAGGTTGTGTTGCCGGAGGGAATATGCCCTCTTGAACCGCATGTTGCACACGGTGCAAGGGAATGGCCGCTTGTCCGTGTGAATGAGTCTGTGCTTTCTCATGGTCGCCTTCCTCTTGAAGCACTTGCCGCACTCAGTGCACTTGAAGGGCTTGATGTCGAGGTGCACCAGCTTGTGAACCCGGAGGGTAGCCGAACTCTTGAACCGCTTGTTACACACGGTGCAAGGTAATGGCCGTTTGTCAATGTGTGTGAGTTGGTGTCTTCTCAGGTTCGCCTTCGTACTGCAGCGCCTGCTGCAAACGGTACAAGAGAAACCCTGCTCGCCTGTGTGTGTGAGTCTGTGGGTCTTCAGGCTCGACTGACACCTGAAGCGATTGCCGCACTCAGCGCACTTGAAGGGCTTGATTTCGAGGTGCACCAGGTTGTGAACTCGGAGGGCAGCCAAACTCTTGAACTGCTTGTTACACACGGTGCAAGGGAACGTCTGCTTGTCAATGTGTATGAGTCGGTGCTTTTTCAGGGATACCCGCTGTGAAAAACTCTCACTGCAATCGGGGCAAGGGAACAGCTGCTCGCCTCTGTGTGTGCGTCTGTGGGCCCTCAGGTGTGACGGCCTCCTGAAGCGACTGCCGCAAAAGGTGCAAGAGAACGATGGCTCGTCCGTGTGTGTGGACATGAGGAGGTTCAGGGTTGTCTGGTCCAAAAAGCGCTTGCCACGCTCGTGACCCTGGAAGGGTTCGATGCTGAGGTGTGCCAGTTTGTGATCCCGCAAGTCATCCTCCCTCATGAACTGCTTGTAGCACATGGTGCACCGGTAGGCCTGTTTGTCCCAGTGGATGCTCTGGTGGGATTGCAGGCCGTCCGGCAGCTGGAAGCTCTTCCCTTCTGGAGTTTTATCCCCAGCAGGCAGGCATGGAACTGGAACGGATTCTTCGTCTGTGGAACAATTTACAAGCGTCTTCAAACTTCAAATTCCACAGACTACACAATCAAGACAAACTTCTGGGTAGGGTTATGAATGTTATGAAAATTTTGAATCACGATTACAGTCACCAAAATGATCATGGGTTATCAGAATTATTGCGGGATTGTTAAAATGTGCTGAAAATGCCTATTTCTGCCTTTTTTTTCAATGCCAATATCGTGGCATTTTGACGTATACGGCCAATATTGTAGTTGTTTTTGCCATTTTTCTCGGTTTTGTGTTTCTCTAAAGCTGCAGTAGAGGCTAATGAATTAACTTGACATCACCGAACAGCCACTGATGTCTTCAATTCACAGTTGTTTGATTAAGTTAAGAAACTCTGTTGCACGCATGTTGTTGTATCATACACGCCATGACACTGATAGTGTTCTAACAATTAACTTTTACTGAGCGCACTCGTACAATTCAATTACATTTTATTAGTATAGCCCTTAATCACAAGACAGTCTCAAAGGGCTTTACAGGCCAGATTATTATGGGCCAAAGGTGATTTGTGACACCCCCCTAGCCCCGCTAAGGGCAAGAAACGACTCCCTTAATTAACAAGGAAGAAATCTTGAGGAGGAACTCTGAGTGGGGGACTAGTAGTTCACTGTAACACACATGCATACATAACTTCTTCCCCACATATCTTGAAATACCCAAAACGCATCCACACTTCAGATTTAGTCCTTTTAGATGGATTAAATAATCCAGTACATCCCTACTCGTTTAACAGGGTAGATAAATGGTAAGGTGTGCCGAGCGGCTAACCTGCTCCAGAGATCAACACGTATAAAGGCACCGTCTACCGACCAATCAATTTTACAGGAGAAAACCATCCCCATTCCAAGAAGATCCTGTTGGACCTGAATTGTTTGACATTACATTTAATGATACATTTTGCCCATCTTGGGCATACAAATGTATGAATTGTGAAGGCGCTCATAGCTAGATAAGAAAAACCTGAATAGACTTAACAAGTTGATGACCTCCTTTCATGACACTGCTTATGAGTGATCGCGTTTGTTAGGATTATTGAAAAAGCCAAAGAAAAGAGATCCTAGGTGTGTTAATCATGCTTCGAAGTAGAGGCCTCCGATATCGGAAATCCCAATTCATTGTCAATAGATTCCACCGAAAACGTTGCTTTGATTTTGAATGAGCTGATCTCTTACCAAGACGTATGTGGTTCCGTGGACCCAGCCATGAGCTGCAGTCTGTCAGTTGGACCGAGAGCCTCCGGAGGACCGGGTACGGACACATTTCAGAGTCAGAGTTCATTTTAATCTGCATGCCGTTGAATTGGATCCCTGAAAGTGGAACATAACATATTATTGTGCAGTCCAATTTCAATACATGCGAGAGTTACCGTTTAAGACTCAATGGGCCTATATTTTAGGGGGGGAGGCGCAGAAAATGCAACCGAGGGCCTTGCTTCTCTCCCATTGGTGTAACGTGTCCTTTCTCTAAAGCTGCAGTAGAGGCCAATTAATTAACTTGACATCACTGAACAGCCACTGATGTCTTGAATTTACCGTTGTTCAATTAATTTAAGAAACTCTGTTGCACGCATGTTGTTGTTGTTGTAGTACATACATGCCATGACATTGATCGTGTTCTGACAATTAACTTTTACTGAGCACACTAGTAGTTCACCGTAACACACATGCATACAGAACTTCTTCCCCACATATCTTTCCCCACATCGTGTATTGAGCGAAAAGTTAACTTAACTTGCCTTCCCTGTAAAGTAACGGGTGTTGGTCATGAAGATGATTTTTGCATGCTCTAGGGCCAAGGGAAAAAGGTTTAACATCTTCAATCAACCTCAGGACTGCTGAAATACCGAAAAACGCATCCACACTTCAGATTTTGTTCCCTCCTTAGATGTATTTCAAAAATCCAGTTACATCCCTACTCCTTTAGTACTGTACTACAAAACAAGTATGTGGGTTTATGCGTGGGCACCTTCAGGTTTCTATGTGACTGCCTCTGATCTCTTAAATCCAAATGCATTTTTATTACATTCCAATGAAAATGTTGCTTTGATTTTGAATGAGCTGATCTCTTACCAAGACGTATGTGCAAGGGCGTATTTTTGTTTTGGACATTCTTGTTGTTTGTTGTCTTTTTTTTTGTTTTTCTGTTCTTTTCTTGTTTTTTTTTTTCTTTTTTTTGTTTGTTTTTTTTTTTTTTTTTTTTATTTTTTGTATTTTTTGTTTTATTTTTTTTTATTTTTTTTTTATTTTTTTATTTTTATTTTTTTTATTATTTTTTTATTTATTTTTTTTTTTCTTATTTTTATTTATTTATTTATTATATATTTCTTTTTTTTGATTTATTTCATATCTCCTCTCACATCTAATATCTCCTATCGCACACCTCATCTCTCATATATTATCTCACGTATCATATCTCATCTCACATATCACATCTCACATCTCATATTTTTCCTCTCACATTTCACATCTCTACATCTCATATATCCCCGCACATATGTTCCCAGTTTTTCCATAATTATTTTTTCTTTCTGTTTTTTGTTTTTGCTCTGGCTCATCAATTTAATGAATTCTCACCATTTTCTGCGGATTATCTATCGATTCTATTTTCTTTTCCTTTGCTGCATTTTATTTCTCTTCTGATTCGATCTGCTTCAGATTTATCTCACTTCTAGTTTTTTTGTAGTTTTAGTGTCTCCATGTCAGTTTAGATGTGTTCTTTTTTTATTATTTTTCTTTATATTGCTCTCTCCCACATTGATATTCTTTGTCATCTGCTACTTTTTTTTCTTATTTTCTCCTCAACATTTTCTACTATTTTTCTGATTTTATCTTATTTTTCCTTTTCGCCTATCACTGTTCTCATTCTCTATTCATTCTCCACTATCCATTGGTTTGTTCATTTCTTCTTACATCTTTCGCTAACATTTTTTTTTTTTTTCTATTTAATCTTTCGATATCGTTTCGCTTCTTCTATACCGGTCTTGATCTCATTGCTTTGATGTCAATTTGGTTTATTATATTCTCCTCTGCGACATTTCCATTTCTGTGTTTTCATATTAAGTGTCTTATTTCTAAACGCTCTTTTCTGTCCTCCACTGCTCTTTTTTCGGGCTTTATGTTTGTGTGTTTTTTTTTTTTGTTGTTGTGTTTTTGTATGTTTGCTTTTCGCTTCCTGTGTTTTTTATTCTTCTGTCCACTCTATTAATTCTCTGCTTCTATACCCTGCTGGTTTTTATTTTGCGCAGGTGCCTTCGTGTTTGCCCCCGTTGTTATTTTTTGTCCTTTTTTGTATGGTTTTTTATCTTCGCTGTTTCGTTAGGGAACATTCACAGACTCAATTGCCGTCCGTCCATAAGTTATGGCGCTAATTAATCGCTACGTGATGTGTGGATGATTGGTTGGGGAATGTTGCCTTCCCCCAGCCGGCTCCCCACTAATTCTTACGCTCCTATGCGCGTTCTATTGGTTTACCGTGGGGCATCCCAGCCATGATTCTGGCAGCTGTCAGTTGACCGAGAGGCCTCCGGCTCTTTCCCTTAGTGACTTTCCCGGTTTTACGTGAAACACATTCAGTTAGTCTGAGTCCTCCCGGTTCCATTGTTAATCAGCAATGGCGGTTTGAATTTGGCCTTTGTTTCATCCCTGATAAGCGTTAGAAGACATAAACATTATTGTTTGCTCAGTCACAATTTTAACATTCACCTTTTTATTGCGAGGTCTCCACTTTTCGCCGTATCTCTTGCTAGTAGGAGAACTAGCTAGTTGTCTTTCTGCGGACTATATTATAATGTTCGCCTCAGTATGTCTCACTAGGGCCTCTCCTTTGGTTCTTTAAGGTCTATTCGAACCTCTCCTTCCTCTCCCTGTGCTACTGTCAAGTCTTCTGACTATATTATGTTACTGGGATGCTAATGTGCTACTGGGATGCTAACGTGCTACTGGGAGGGCTGGGTATCGAAATTCGGTACCGACCGAATCACTGCGGTACTACCGAGCACCGGCAGAGGTCAGAACATTCGGTGCCAAACTTCGGTACCGTTATTTTTTTTTTTCGTCCCTCGTCTCTCATCCAATCACTATATTTGTTCTAAATCTAAGCGTAACTGCTGGTCAGGTGGCTGATTAATAAAGCATTTACACCTCACACGTCATTAATCTGAGACGACGAGCTGCACCCTCTGTGTTTGACTGCATGAACAGCAAACTACGATACCTAACGTTACTACTAGCGGTAAACGTTTACGATACGGGGGAACAGACTGTTCATCAACATGGATAGAGTAAGACATTTTACAAAAACATTCAAATGCACTCAATCCCTGGTGCAATTTTTTGAGAGCTTCTTCTCCTGTGTGAAAATGTTACTATTTTCAAGTTAAACTATAAGACAATCTGTGAATTTTAGAGGGGGGTGGGAACAAATTAATTAGCCCATTTTCATTCTGTTGTGGGCCGCCACAAATAAATCAATGTATGGGAAACACGGCCTAGTTTACAAATTGTCCAAGTGAAAAAGGAGCAATAAATATTTCATACTTGAAATGAATGACACTTGGACTCTTTCTATTTGGAAAAACTAATGTTAAAAGACTTATTACAGTAAAAACATTTTCCGGCCATTGCATTATGAAATGTGCTTTTATTTACACATAGGTATCGAAAGAAGTATCATTTTGGCACCGGTATCGAAAAATTTGAAACAATACCCAGCCCTACGTCTCACCGTTCATAAAGTCGCTCTAACAGCACATACGGTGCACACACGTACGTTTGCGACAGCATCACTTTCAAATATCATCCGGAAAAAAAGTTTAACCATTTATTTTCTATCCAATACACATCATGGCCATTGACCAACTCCTTTGTCCAAAGTTTACTGCAGCCGCCATTTCTGGGTTAGCGGAGCGGAGAAAACACGTGGTTGTCCGGTTATTAGTGTGTAAATAGATACATGCATCCACAGAGCGCATCTATAATCGATACGTTGATAATATCTAGCATTTATTTGAGCCTATGGTAGAGTGAATTAGACTGCATTCTATCCCATCAGGGTAGAACCAGCACCACCGTCTCTTGTAAGGATGACTGGGACTCAACACACCGGCGAGGTCTTGAAACACTTTCCTAGCAGATATGTGGAGAAGTGTCGGTCTGCAGCGCCAACACACAGACCTATAGCTCATCACAATGCTGAACTATGGGCGGACAATGTTCTATTAGAGCTGCTGCTGCTGCTGCTGCTGAGGAACCAACCTGGATCACTTGGTCCTGGTCTGGGTCCTCTTCAACAAAGTGCTTCAGCACAAAAGCTCCCCTCGTTCTCGTAAAGCAGGAAAAACGAATTCAAAAGTCTTATTGACCATAAACAAGTCCGCTGGTCGTCAGCGTGTCGACTGAACTCCAGCAGCAGTCTGGTCAACTGATTTTAATCTCAGAGCCACAGAGACTCCATTCTCATTCTTCTTCGTCTCAATATATTTAGTAGCTTCACACGCACACAACAGTACACCGTCGCCACCTGTTGGCAGATGTAGAACACAACAGTATGTACTGAGATGTTGGTTCTGCAATGTCACTTATCCCAGCTAACCCTATCCTTAACTTATAATTTATAATTATAAAATATTAATTATGAAAATTAATTAATCAGATTTAATAATACTAATATCGATGAACAACCATGAGATCAGGGACCAATATACAGACAGTGGATTAAGTCTCATAATAATATACTGAACTGAACTGGGACTATGATTAATAATTAATTGATAATTACAATCAAAGTTACCATTAATATTTAGCATAAATTGAAGGGTTCAGAGTTCTTAATACAAGAATTTTTATTAAATTCAAGTTGGCGAATGGCATGAAGAAAATATGCCCCAAATACAATAATCAATGCACAACCTGAAGTGTTTGTGTGTGTGTGTGTGTGTGTGTGTGTGTGTGTGTGTGTGCGAGACAAAAAGATGAACGGTGGCTCTGATGAGGCCGTACGCTTTGGGGAGAATAACAGACATGAGATATGACTATTTCGGGCACAAAACTGGTGGTGGTTGAGGCCGTGTAAATGTGGGAGGTAGTTCTACATGACATGTTTCTGCATAACATGTCACTGCAAAACACGTCACTGCTCAACATGTTTCTGCATAACATGTCATGTCACTGCATAACATGTTTCACTTTCATGTTATGCCGGAACATGGTGCTGCGACATGTTATGCAGTGACATGTAATGCTGGAAAATGTTACGCTATGCATTTACCGTATTTTCCGGACTATAAGGCGCACCGGATTATAAGGCGCACTGTCAATGAACGGGTCTATTTTCATACATAAGGCGCACCGGACTATAAGGCGCACTGTCAATGAACGGGTCTATTTTCATACATAAGGCGCACCGGATTAGAGCCCTGCAATGGAGCCCGGGGCCCGAAAGCCCGACAGCCCGAGGGTCGGGCCTCGGGCCAATTATCCCATCATTAGCTCGGATACGGGCCGGGATCTGGCTTTTTTTTCTCTCTCTCTCAATTAAATTAAATTAATTCAAAGAGGCTTTATTACCAGCAGCAGCAGCAGCAGCAGTGAGTGTGCGTTCAGCGCCACTGGAAGAGTAATAGAGGAGAGGAGGACTGGACTGGCCCCTGAAACCGTGGATGCGATTCTTTTCCTTCATGATGCAAAGTGACTTAAAAAGACATGTTGCCATGTTAAGCGGCTGACTGTTTTTGTGTGATTGGACGTTTTTTTTTATTATTATCATGGGCGTAGAATTTAGTGGGGACGCTGGGGACATGTCCCCACCAATATCCACACCTCACGGTTGCGTAATTGCGCATCCTTGACGCAATATCTGTGATGTCCCCACCAATGTCCAAAACAAAAATACGCCCTTGATTATTATTATTCTTGGAATGGCCTGTTTTGGTCAATTTTATTTTAGTCAAGGCTTACTCGGGTAAGACAAGCTGTTTTCTCTGTTAATAATAGCGTAACTGTTTCTCCGCACTTCCGTGTGCTTATTGTTCCAATGGTTTTTATAGGCTACGTTTAATAATAAACACTGATATACGCTTTAACTGTTGAGTTGTTTCTTGTAGCCTATTCACTGGGATATAATTTGTAGTAGCCTATTCAACATTGATCTGATATGTAGCGAATGGATCAACTGTTAATCGCCGCGCAGCTGCTCGTCACTCACTTCAGAAAATAAAAAAAATTATTTAACTGCCTACAAAATGCTTCAAACATTTTCCTAAAATAACTTAAAATTGAAATGAAACTAAATATAACCACTTATGCCATTTAAAGTGCTCAAATAAGATCGGACGTCTATAACTAGACTTGTCGCATCTGGGCAACAAGTCTAGCTTGCGACATTAGTCGCAAATATGGGAGGTTAAACACATGTCGGGCTTAATTCGGGCCTGAGAGTTCTAATAATGTGGCGGCCGGGCCGGGCTGGGGCCTCACTCTCTCGGGCCAGGGCCGGGCTAGGGCCTACTTCCCAGGCCCGCGCAGTCCTCTACGCGGTAGCCGTAATGCGCCGACAATCCATCAAGCGGTGCGGCTTGACAGATGTTTGAGCGCCGTGTACCACATAAAATCGGTTCGAGGTTAATACATAAGGCGCACCGGATTATAAGGCGCACTGTCGATTTTTGAGAAAATTACAGGATTTTAAGTGCGCCTTATAGTCCGAAAAATACGGTACATGTCAGGCTGTACCATGTTAGACAGATGACATGTTAGTGGCAGTACAGCACACATGTTACAGCCAATAACATAAGTCCTTCACATAACGCTCTGTCAACTCTGCTGTGTGCATGTCTACTTACATTAAGCATTTTACAGCATACTCGTCATAGAGCGTTAACCTGCTGCAGCATAAACATGTCATCCGCACTAACATGCTACAACATGTTACAGCATAACATGTTACATCATAGCATGTTTGCCAAATGCCCTAAATGGAATTGAGTCTGTGGGTCCTCAGGTGCACCTGCTGCCTGAAGCGCCTGTCGCAAACTGCAAAAACTGCAGCTCACCCGTGTGTACGAGTCTATGGGTCCTCAGGTGCGAGTTCTGCTTGAATCGCTTGCTGCCACCGGGGCGAGGGAACGGCCGCTGGCCCGTGTGTGAGTCTGTGCTTTTTCAGGGTGGCCCGCTGCTTGAAGCGCTTCCCGCACTCAGCGCACTGGAATCGCTTGTTGTCGAGTGCCCCAGCTTGTGAATCCGGAAAGCATCCACCCTCTCGAACTACTTGTTGCACACGGTTCAAAGGAACGGCAGCACACCCGTGTTTGAGTCGGTGGGATTTCAGGCTCAACCACAGCCTGAAGCACTTGCCACAAACGGTACAAGAAAAAGGCAGCTCGCCCGTGTGAATAAGTATGTGGCATTTCAGGGTCTCCTTACTCTTGAAGAACTTGCCACACTCAGTGCACTCGAAGGACTTAATGACGAGGTGCACCTGGTTGTGTCTCCGGAGGGAATATGCCCTCTTGAACCGCATGTTGCACACAGTGCAAGGGAATGGCCGCTTGTCCGTGTGACTGAGTCCTGTGCTTTCTCAGGGTCACCTTCGTCTTGAAGCACTTGCCGCACTCAGTGCACTTGAAGGGCTTGATGTCGAGGTGCACCAGGTTGTGACTCCGGAGGGCATTCGCCCTCTTGAACTGCTTGTTACACACGGTGCAAGGGAACATCTGCTTGTCAATGTGTGTGAGTCGGTGCTTTTTCAGGGATACCCGCTGTGAAAAACTCTCACTGCAATCTGGGCAAGGGAACAGCAGCTCGCCTCGGTGTGTGCGTCTGTGGGCCCTCAGGTGTGACAGCCTCCTGAAGCGACTGCCGCAAAAGGTGCAAGAGAACGATGGCTCGTCCGTGTGTGTGGACATGAGGAGGTTCAGGGTCGTCTGGTCCAAAAATCGATTGCCACGCTCGTGACCCTGGAAGGGCTCGATGCTGAGGTGTGCCAGTTTGTGATCCCGCAAGTCATCCTCCCTCATGAACTGCTTGTAGCACATGGTGCACCGGTAGGCCGGTTTGTCCCAGTGGATGCTCTGGTGGGATTGCAGGCCGTCCAGCAGCTGGAAGCTCTTCCCTTCTGGAGTTTTATCCCCAGCAGGCAGGCATGGTACTGGAACGGATTCTTCGTCTGTGGAACAATTTACAAGCGTCTTCAAACTTCAAATTCCACAGACTACACAATCAAGACAAACTTCTGGGTAGGGATGTAACGGTATGAAAATTTTGAATCACGATTACAGTCACCAAAATGATCATGGTTATCAGAATTATTGCGGGATTGTTAAAATGTGCTGAAAATGCCTATTTCTGCCTTTTTTTCAATGCCAATTTCGTGGCATTTTGACATACTGTATACAGCCAATATTATAGTTGTTTTTGCCATTTTTCTAGGTTTTGTGTTTCTCTAAAGCTGCAGTAGAGGCTAATGAATTAACTTGACATCACCGAACAGCCACTGATGTCTTCAATTCACAGTTGTTTGATTAAGTTAAGAAACTCTGTTGCACGCATGTTGTTGTATCATACACGCCATGACACTGATAGTGTTCTAACAATTAACTTTTACTGAGCGCACTCGTACAATTCAATTACATTTTATTTGTGTAGCCCTTAATCACAAGACAGTCTCAAAGGGCTTTACAGGCCAGATTATTATGGGCCAAAGGTGATTTGTGGCACCCCCCTAGCCCCGCTAAGGGCAAGAAACGACTCCCTTAATTAACAAGGAAGAAATCTTGAGGAGGAACTCTGAGTGGGGGACTAGTAGTTCACTGTAACACACATGCATACATAACTTCTTCCCCACATATCTTGAAATACCCAAAACGCATCCACACTTCAGATTTTGTCCTCTTAGATGGATTAAAAATCCTGTTACATCCCTACTCCTTAGTACTGTACTACAAAACAAGATGTGGGTTTAGCGTGGCACCTTCAGGTTTTCTGTGTGACTGCCTCTGATCTCTTAAATCCAAATGCATTGTTATTACATTCCAATGAAAACGTTGCTTTGATTTTCAATGAGCTGATCTCTTACCAAGACGTATGTGGTTCCGTGGACCCAGCCATGAGCTGCAGTCTGTCAGTTTAACCGAGAGCCTCCGGAGGACCGGGTACGGACACATTTCAGAGTCAGAGTCCGGTTCCGTTTTAATCAGCATGGCGTTGAATTGGCCTTTGGATCCCTGAAAGTAGAACATAACATTATTGTGCAGTCCAATTTAAATACATGCGAGTCTACTTGTACTGCAGTAGGAGACTACAGGTTGCTTCTGACTATATTATGTTGTGCTGTCATGTCTCACCATTCATAAAGTCGCTCTAACAGCACACACGGTGCACACACACGGTGCACACACACATCACTTTCAAATATCATCCGGAAAAAGAAAGTTTAACCATTTATGTTCTATCCAATACAGAACAAAAGTTGCCAAGTGTGTCGGTGTTATGAAGAGATCTAGTCATTTATTTAATCACAAGGTTTTGCTTATGCTGTATCATTCACTTATTGTGCCATATCTAAATTATTGTGTTGAGGTCTGTTACCGGACAAATTTACTCCCTCTGGTAATGCTTCAAAAAAGAGCCATTAGAATTGCCAATAAGGTCAGATATAACAAACATACTAACCCATTATTTCTTAAATCTGCTTTGAAATTAATGGACATAGTAAAGTACAAAACTGCTCAAATTATTTTCAAAGCATCAAAGAACGATCTTCCAGGCAACATTCAAAACTTATTTCAGGATAGAGAAGGCCATCATGAGCACAACCTCAGAGGAAATTATAAACTATATCATAAAAGTGTAAGAACTACTTTAAAAATCATGTGTTTCGGTGTGTGGAGTAATCTTATGGAACGGTTTGGAGGAGGAGGTTAAAACTAGCAAAAGTTTAAACCAGTTTAAAAGGAAGTTTAAAAAAGGAGTGATGAAGATGTATCTGAATGAGAGTGAAGGTGTTGCCTGTCGTTAAGATGATGGGGGAGGGTGGAGGAGGGTGGAGTAGGGGTTATAGCAGGGGTGGCCAACCAGTCAGAGACGAAGAGCCAATTTTTTTACTGTGTTACTGCAAAGAGACATCATACACACATGAACATCTCCCCATCTCTTCCTCTCACACACAACAAATATTTGTAGCCACTGCCAGGGCAATAACATTTTCATAGTCTTATCTATTTAATTCGGGGGTGCTCCGAATTAACGGAGCACCCGACCCCCCCATGAGAACCGCGAATTAACGGACACCCCCCCCATCAGAACCGCAAATTAACGGACCCCCGCCCCCCCATCAGAACCGCGAATTAACCGACCCCCCCCCCCATCAGAACCGCGAATTAACCGACCCACCACAACCGCGAATTAACCGACCCCCCCCCCCCATCAGAACCGCGAATTAACCGATCCACCACCCCCATCAGAAACCGCGAATTAACCGACCCCCCCCCCCCATCAGAACCGCGATTAACCGACCCCCCCCCCCATCAGAAACCGCGAATTAAACCGACCCACCACAACCGCGAATTAACCGGACCCCCCCCCCCCCCCATCAGAACCGCGAATTAACGGACCACACCCCCTCCATCAGAACCGCGAATTAACGGACCACCCCCCTCCATCAGAACCGCGAATTAACGGACCCCCCCCCTCCATCAGAACCGCGAATTAACGGATCCCCCTCCCCCCATCAGAACCGCGAATTAACGGATCCCCCTCCCCCCATCAGAACTTTGACAGCCCTGTTATGTTTGATGTCTGCAAGCAGGTTTGAAATAAACAATTTAATTGAATACACATTGTGTTGATATGCAATTAATCAACTGTAATACCTAAGGTGACCAGCAGAGGGAACTATCTAATTATATGACCATGGTGTATGTTGTAGGGACAGAGGAACAAGAGTAGCGGGAGGCTAGGTTTAGGTGATGATGTTCGTTCGCACATTAAAGTTTGAGCACAAGCTCATTGTGGATTAAAACCAAGTCTCATCTTTAAGACTCGAATTGAATACACATCATGGTCATTCACCAACTTTGTCTAAAGTTTACTGCAGCCGCCATTTCTGGGTTAGTGGAGCGGAGAAAACACGTGGTTGTCCGGTTATTAGTGTGTAAATAGATACATGCATCCACAGAGCGCATCTATAATCGATACGTTGACGACAAGTAGCATTTATTTGAGCCCATGGTAGAGTGAATTAGACTGCATTCTATCCCATCAGGGTAGAACCAGCACCACCGTCTCTTGTAAGGATGACTGGGACACAACACACCGGCGAGGTCTTGAAACACTTTCCTAGCAGATATGTGGAGAAGTGTCGGTCTGCAGCGCCAACACACAGACCTATAGCTCATCACAATGCTGAACTATGGGCGGACAATGTTCTATTAGTGCTGCTGCTGCTGCTGCTGAGGAACCAACCTGGATCACTTGGTCCTGGTCTGGGTCCTCTTCAACAAAGTGCTTCAGCACAAAAGCTCCCCTCGTTCTCGTAAAGCAAGAAAAACGAATTCAAAAGTCTTATTGACCATAAACAAGTCCGCTGGTCGTCAGCGTGTCGACTGAACTCCAGCAGCAGTCTGGTCAACTGATTTTAATCTCAGAGCCACAGAGACTCCATTCTCATTCTTCTTCGTCTCAATATATTTAGTAGCTTCACACGCACACAACAGTACACCGTCGCCACCTGTTGGCAGATGTAGAACACAACAGTATGTACTGAGATGTTGGTTCTGCAATGGCACTTATCCCAGCTAACCCTATCCTTACCTTATAATTAATAATTATAAAATATTATTAATTATGAAAATTAATTAATCTGAATGAATAATAATAATAATAATGTCTTACACCATAACATGCTACAACATGTTACAGCATAACATGTTACATCATAGCATGTTCGCCAAATGCCCTAAATGGAAATGAGTCTGCGGGTCCTCAGGTGCGCCTGCTGCCTGAAGCGCCTGTCGCAAACTGTGCAAAAACTGCAGCTCACCCATGTGTACGAGTCTATGGGTCCTCAGGTGCGACTTCTGCTTGAATCGATTGCTGCAACCGGGGCGAGGGAATGGCCGCTGGCCCGTGTGTGAGTCTGTGCTTTTTCAGGTTCGCCTTGCTCTTGAACCACTTGCCGCACTCAGTGCACTTGAAGGGCTTGATGTCGAGGTGCACCAGGTTGTGTTCCCGGAGGGAATCCGCCCTCTTGAACTGCTTGTTACACACGGTGCAAGGGAACATCTGCTTGTCAATGTGTATGAGTTGGTGTCTTTTCATGGTCGCCTTCGTACTGCAGCGCCTGCTGCAAACAGTACAAGAGAACGGTGGCTTGCCCGTGTGTGTGGACATGAGGAGGTTCAGGGTTGTCTGGTCCAAAAAGCGCTTGCTACGCTCATGACCCTGGAAGGGCTCGATGCTGAGGTGCGCCAGTATGTGATTCTGCAAGTCATCCTCCCTCATGAACTGCTTGTAGCACATGGTGCACCGGTAGGCCGGTTTGTCCCAGTGGATGCTCTGGTGGGATTGCAGGCCGTCCGGCAGCTGGAAGATCTTCCCTTCTGGAGTTTTATCCCCAGCAGGCAGGCATGGTACTGGAAGGGATTCTTCATCTGTGGAACAATTTACAAGCGTCTTCAAACTTCAAATGCCTCAGACTACACAATCAAGACAAACTTCTGGGTAGGGATGTAACGGTATGAAAATTTAGAATCACGATTACAGTCACCAAAATTATCACGGTCATCAGAATTATTGCGGGATTGTTAAAATGTGCTGAAAATGCCTATTTCTGCCTTTTTTTCAATGCCAATATCGTGGCATTTTGACATACTGTATACAGCCAATATTGTAGTTGTTTTTGCCATTTTTCTCGGTTTTGTGTTTTCTCTAAAGCTGCAGTAGAAGCTAATGAATTAACTTGACATCACTGAACAGCCACAGTTGTTTGATTAAGTTAAGAAACTCTGTTGCACGCATGTTGTTGTATCATACACGCCATGACACTGATAGTGTTCTAACAATTAACTTTTACTGAGCGCACTCGTACAATTCAATTCAATTTTATTTGTGTAGCCTAATCACAAGACAGTCTCAAAGGGCTTTACAGGCCAGATTATTGTGGGCCAAAGGTGATTTGTGACACCCCCCTAGCCCCGCTAAGGGCAAGAAACGACTCCCTTAATTAACAAGGAAGAAATCTTGAGGAGGAACTCTGAGTGGGGGACTAGTAGTTCACTGTAACACACATGCATACATAACTTCTTCCCCACATATCTTGAAATACCCAAAACGCATCCACACTTCAGATTTAGTCCTTTTAGATGGATTAAATAATCCAGTACATCCCTACTCGTTTAACAGGGTAGATAAATGGCAAGGTGTGCCGAGCGGCTAACCTGCTCCAGAGATCAACAGTATAAAGGCACCGTCTACCGACCAATCAATTACACAGGAGAAAACCATCCCCATTCCAAGAAGATCATGTTGGACCTGAATTGTTTGACATTACATTTAACAATACATTTTGCCCATCGATTTTTAATGAGCTGATCTTTTACCAAGACGTATGTGGTTCCGCGGACCCAGCCATGAGCTGCAGTCTGTCAGTTTAACCGAGAGCCTCCGGAGGACCGGGTACGGACACATTTCAGAGTCTGAGTTCGGTTCCGTTTTCATCAGCATGCCGTTGAATTGGCCTTTGGATCCCTGAAAGTAGAACATAACATTATTGTGCAGTCCAATTTAAATACATGCGAGTCTACTTGTACTGCAGTAGGAGACTACAGGTTGCTTCTGACTATATTATGTTGTGCTGTCACGTCTCACCATTCATAAAGTCGCTCTAACAGCACACACGGTGCACACACGTAAGTTTGCGACAGCATCACTTTCATACATAATCCAGAAACAGAGAATCTGAGTTTAACCATTTATGTTCTATCCAATATGGCCAACTCGTTATTAGTCTGTAAATAAATACATGCATCCACAGAGCGCATCTATAATCGATACGTTGACGACAAGTAGCATTTATTTGAGCCCATGGTAGAGAGACTGCATTCTATCCCATCAGGATAGAACCAGCACCACCGTCTCTTGTAAGGATGACTGGGACTCAACACACCGGCGAGGTCTTGAAACACTTTCCTAGCAGATATGTGGAGAAGTGTCGGTCTGCAGCGCCAACACACAGACCTATAGCTCATCACAATGCTGAACTATGGGCGGACAATGTTCTATTAGAGTGCTGCTGCTGCTGCTGCTGAGGAACCAACCTGGATCACTTGGTCCTGGTCTGGGTCCTCTTCAACAAAGTGCTTCAGCACAAAAGCTCCCCTCGTTCTCGTAAAGCAGGAAAAACGAATTCAAAAGTCTTATTGACCATAAACAAGTCCGCTGGTCGTCAGCGTGTCGACTGAACTCCAACAATGAGAGGAGTTAGCTTTAGCCTAGCCTCTAGCCCTCCTCTCCCCACCCTCTGACTCTCGCGAGAGTTGAGTTGTTGCCGGAAGAGAACGGTGGACACGTGTTGTGGTGGACTACAGAATGCTTAGCTTGGTCTTATCTAAACGATGTTAAACGTCATGGTTTGGAGACCTGGAGTAATTGTCTGATTTAGACCATGTGTTTAATGTGTCGGATTTCAGAACGAGACTTCTCAGTGGTTAGGCACAACAACAATCAGACCCTTATAAGTTTTAACTTAATTTAAGATAGCCCCCTTTCTCTATTTTTATTTGTTTTAAATTGTTCGTTTCATTATATGTCACCATCTTGCTGAACCTAAGAATAGTAGGGGTTTTTTTTGTCGAAGAAGACCTGAATACGTTACTTGTTTGCAATTATGTGTATTTTCCATACAAAATAAAACAGCAATGACAATCAGACCCGATCAAGCGATAGGCAAACAAGAAAGCGTGACCGGCTGGTGGGCCACTCAGGTCCGACAGGGGAGTGCAGCCTGCGGGAGGCCAGCTGCCACCCAGTGGCCGGAGGGAGTATTGCAATGCCAGCGGTTAGACTAGAAGAATAGAATAGAATAGAACTTTATTAATCCCGAAGGTTGCATAGCGATACAGTACAATAAAACAATATGGAAAACAACAGAATGATAAAAACCTAGAAGGCTGACACTTGAAGTGGTGTCAGCCTCCTAGCCCCAACCATTTAGGAGTAACCGTGGTGTACAATTGCCACATGTCGGTGTACAATGCCAATAGATTTACATGGCAGTTGTACACTACTGTTTCTCCGAGGTCGTTTGGGCTAGAAGGCCGACACTTGGTCCTTTAAGAGTACCATGTGGTGCCATCAACATACTGCAATATCAGCCTCCTAGCCCCAACCACTTTGGAGAAACCGCAGTGTACACCTGCCACATGCCGGTGTACAACAGCAACGGAAATCTGGACTTAGTCTCTGGATGATTTTGGGTGAATTTTCGTTAGGCTGTGTTGCACATATGCAACGCCACTCGACCAAGTGTGTGCCGTACACTGTGTACAATCCTAATAGGCGTCCACTCAAACAAGTGTGAGTTGTACAACGTACAATGTACAATGCCAATAAGCACAGGTTGTGGCTCATATTGGGCCACATACAGCTCTATGCTGCGTGTCCACAACCTGAGATTAATGTAAAGGTATTTCCAGTAGAGTGTCTCCTGAAAATACCTGTACAATAAGCACAGGTTGTGGCTCATACTGGGCCACATACAGCTCTATTCACCTGTTGTTGAGGCTTCTGCCTGAGCCGTATCCTTGGGAATCCCCCGGTATGCACTAGGTGGTGGTGTTCAGGTGAGTATCTACAGTTTTCAGGTGAGTATCTACAGTAGGTAAGTATAGTCCCTTCACAGGTAGACTGAAGGGGACCCAGAACCCGCTGGAGAGATTATATATCTCGTCTGGCCTGGGAACGCCTCGGGATCCCCCAGGAGGAACTAGAGAGCGTGGCTGGGGAGAAGGAAGCCTGGGGGGCCCTGCTTAGCCGGCTGCCACCGCGACCCGGCCCCGGATAAGCGGACGCAAATGGATGGATGGATGGATGGATGGATTCATCTTTCTGGTTGATTTCTTCACTTTATTCATAATCACACAAAAAATGGTTGTAGCTCTTACGAATAACCACTAAGCTGCACGAGTTGTAAGAGTTTCATATGTATTTTCATGGTGTTTTGTTTGTCCGGCCCCCGCTAAGTAGCATTTGGTCTGTTCCGGCCCTCAACCCTATATGAGTTTGACACCCCTGTCTTATGGACAATGAGAACCAGAAGGAGGGCGGCGCAAGAAAACGGCCGCTCACCTATGTGTGTGAGTTGGTGTCTTTTCAGGTTCCCATTTGTATTGTAGCGCTTGCTGCAAACAGGACAAAAGAAAGGCAGCTCGCCCGTGTGTTTGAGTCTGTGGGTCTTCAGGTTTGACTGCCACCTGAAGCGCTTGCCGCACTCAGCGCACTTGAAGGGATTGATGTCGAGGTGCACCAGATTGTGAACGCGGAGGGCAGCCGAACTCTTGAACTGCTTGTTACACACGGTGCAAGGGAACGTCTGCTTGTCAGTGTGTGTGAGTCGGTGCTTTTTCAGGGACAACTGCTGTGAAAAATTCTCACACAATTTAAATACATGCAAGAGTTACCGTTGAAGACTTTTTCAATAGGCCTATTAAGTAGGGCTGTCAAAATAACACATTCATTTATTTTAACTATAGAAAGAAACAGATTAACCTAGCTCTATGGCGGAGGTACTTAACCCAGTTAATTTCTCAAAGTCCACTTTGCTCCCATCGTGGTAAACTACCTTCATAGACCCGTAACTTAATGTATTAATACATTCATCTCGACGGTTGTCGACGCTACGAGTCTACTTGTACTGCAGTAGGAGACTACAGGTTGTTCTCACCATTCATAAAGTCGGCCTGTCTAACCATCACACACGCACGTTTGCGACAGCATCATTTTCATAAGTATTCCATTGACGGAAAATCTGAAATTTTAACCATTTATTTTCTATCCAATACACACCATGGCCATTGACCAACTCGTTTGTCCAAAGTTTACTGCAGCCGCCATTTCTGGGTTAGTGGAGCGGAGAAAACACGTGGTTGTCCGGTTATTAGTGTGTAAATAGATACATGCATCCACAGAGCGCATCTATAATCGATACGTTGACGACAATGGACCTTTCCCTATTCAACGGCAAGTCCCGCCCCCCCTAGTTACTGTTGCTATGTCCCACAAGCTTTCCCACAGCTCTGCAGCATGTTAGTAATGACTGAACAACGCCCCCCTGCTGATGATTCTCTCTCAATATCGCTGGATGTTATTATCTAAGAGAGTTGTACAGAAAGGCCTGAACTATTTGACACAAGGATATATCCGTGACATTCGGATTTCGGACGGAGCAGATGACAACATAAAACATTTCACTGCTCAATGTACCTGTACACTGAAATAGGTGACAAATAAACCATTGAATTTTAATAAATTAGCGAGCTTTGTACCTTTTTGTGTCGGCGCTGCTGTACATTGATGTGTGGAGTCGCTATCAACCATTTGATTGTTGCACTTGTGAACTTTCAGTGTTTTAAGTACATCATAAAAACCACTGCGTTCAGTAATTGTCTTATCAGATACAGCACCTGTAAATAACTCGGACACAAAAGTGACAGACCCACTTGGATCACATCCAGTCAATGCTTTGAGGGTTGTGCTTGACTTATAGTCACTATAAAGCTGACTCTGTAAAGCCAGTGCAGATGACACCTGGGTCTTACATTCAGTACCATCAATAATGACTAAAGTAGAAGGAAATTCTTTTCTAAAGTTTTCAGGCATGTTTTTAATAATAATGTCTCTATGAGGCCATATGTAGTTGTCCAAATTTAAAATACATAAGCTCTATCTATGTGTTAAAAACAAGTCCTGCAGACTGCATGGATGCGGGACAAGCTTTGTTTGTGGGACATCATGGCGGCTCTGTTGCAAGGGGCGTGGTCTTAAATCAGGCAATCTTATTGGTTATTATTCTCCGCATGACTGGCAGTGTGGAAAGGTCCATTAACCCAGCCCGCCTCTCGCCACCCTCTGACTCTCGCGAGAGTTGAGTTGTTGCCTGAAGAGAACAATCTTGCTGAACCATCTTTTTTCAATCGAATACCTGAATAGGTTCCTTGTGTGTAATTATGTGCATTTTCAATTGAAGAACACAACAATGACAATCAGATCCGATCAAGCGATAGGTCAATAAAAAGGCTTTATTTCTCAGTCTGGATCCTTTCCATAATGTTGTCACACTCCGTATATAATGTGTATCTGAGCCCGTCTGTGGCAAGCAGATGTGCATTGTCAAAAGTGTTTTATTGTTACATGAACATCACAACACAGGGCCAATCTGAAGCGTGGAACAGGTGACACGTTGGCGATAAGACCCGGGATGGTGGTGGAGCCGTGTGTGTGTACACAGTCATACGTGTACAGGGAGTACAGGAGGGTAGCGAGTACACAGCCCTAATTGATAGGCAGTATTTCCCCAAATGGGTACAATGCAGACGTCTCTCGGTCAATACTGGACCAACTTCAGAAACTGTTGTCCGCATGAGTCAATTAGACACCAAGTGATGGGAAAATAGGGTGGCAATATCCCAAAGTTGTTCTTTGATGCCAAGTATGTGCTAAGTACAAGTGAATGTCAAGATGCACTTTCGAATGGTGTACATTTCTTTACTGCCATTACATTGATTTTAGTGGAGCATGGATACAGTTAATGCTGTGTAGTGTGCACCTTCTCACACAGTACATTTGGGCAGTAATATGGTATCCCAGGGGTATTTCGAAATAGCAACTGTGTCCATTTTCTTTACCGTCATCATAAATAAAAAAAAAAAAATAAAAAAAGACTACCGTAAAACATGTATGGATAGCCCTGGCTTTTATTTGCTTCACTCACTGAAGTCAAGCGGCCTATATGTGGAACAAGCCTCTATCTGGGACAGGCCACTACTTCCTTTTGCGCAAGGATTTGACTCGGGTTTGTCTGTCTGGGTCGTACTGGTCGCTGCTCGGGTTGTCATGGTCACGCGGCGATGGGTGGTGCCGTCGCACATGGCGCAAGAGGAGCTGGCGGTCCGGACTGGAGTACGGGCAATGTTGGCATGGAAACGACTCGCCCGTGTGATGGCGGCGGGCGTGGAGGTCCATACTCTTCTTCTGGATGCTAAAGTGCGACGGGAGACACCAGTAAGACTCACGGAGCATGTTTACACCCTCTAGTGGAGAGCATGGAGTACTGCAGTAAAAACAGAGCATCAAATGATCGAATGTAGGGCTATGGAATGGAATGGAATGATTATTTTTTGATTAATCATTTAGTCTATAAAAAGTAATTAAATGTCTTAATGTGCTTGTTCATCTGCCAAGCAGCCAAGGAAAAATAAACTATTCCTTTTATAATAATCCATGGACCAAATATTTGAATTGAACTGTTACAGTAAGCAGCACGTTTGTTATCTGTACTTAATTAATCAATAGGTTCGATTCATTTCCTGTCGACTAATTATTGCAGATTAAAAGTTCCATCTGTGAGAGAGAGTGTGTGTGTGTGTGTGTGTGTGTGTGTGTGTGTGTGTGTGTGTGTGTGTGTGTGTGTGTGTGTGTGTGTGTGCGTGCGTGCGTGCGTGCATGCATGCATATGTGCGTGTGTGCGTGCGCTACCAGCTATAGGAGCAGTGCAGACAGTGGTAGGGCTTCTGCTGTGTGTGTGTGCGGGAGTGTCGCAGCAGGGAGCTGCGGTCGATGGAGGCATAGGAGCAGCCCGGGTCCGCACACCGGAACGGCTTCTCCCCTGGGGAGAGCAAACAAAAGATCAGCTCATTCACATCATCCATCAATCCATCCTCCTCTGCTAACCCGGGGCCGGGTCGGTCGCGGTGGCAGCCGGCAAAGCAGGGCTCCCACATTCATTCAGATCATTCCAGAAAGAAAAAAAAAGTTACTGGGTTCGATCCCCAATGTCTGCAGCGTATCTATAAGCATCCGTGCGCAATATGACCACACCCCTACCTGATCCTTAATGACATGCATCCAAATTCACTCTTTGGCTAGATGACTAAATCTTTTAGTCATCTATTTTCCCCTAACCAAGGGGTTTTCCGACATATTTTATGGATCGCCAAAGGAAAAATTCAGAGTTAAATGCAGAGAAAAGTCAAAATACAATCTGTCAGTTTCCTTCGGATGTTTGGGTTCAATGTGGTCCTCCGGCCAGCGGGTGGCAATCTGTTACGGTACTAGCCAACTGGAGGTGGGCGTGGCCCATGAGTTGGTGGGCGTGGCCCAGGAGTGAGTGGGCGTGACCCAGGAGCAGGCCTGGTGTAAGGCTGACCTGTGTGGATGCGGTTGTGCTGCAGCAAGGAGGCCTTGAGCCGACTGCGGTAGGGACAGAGCTGGCAGCCGTACGGCTTGTTGCCCTGGTGGATGCCCATGTGACGCCGCAGCGTCAGCCGGCTGGAGAACTTCCTGTGGCACAGGAAGTAGAAGAGCCGTGAGTCAGCCCAGCTGTGCACACAGCTAAGAACCCTACTTCCGTAACATAGCTTTCAACCATTACTTTTCTTAGATTGTACAAATGATATATATTTTTCACATTGCATCCTATCTGTCTTTTATCTATATCTTTTAGCAGCTGACCGGTCACACAGCAGACAGCACACGTCTCTTCGCCCTGGCGTCTCCATCAGGGCTTTCTTTTTCTTCTTCTTCTTCTGGCCGCTGTGCCTCTCTGGGCTTCCTGTCCGCTTCCTGGTCCTGGGAGGGTGGGCGGAGTCTGTCCCATGGTGGCCCCGCCCCATACTGGAAGCACAGAGTTGCAGGTGGAGACAGATGAACTTGCGTACTCTGCCTATAACGTACGACAACAGGCATCCTCTCAACCAGCGAGAGAATAAAACGACAGAACTATCGGGCTTGTTAATCAGAATGCATCATGGGATATTTTTCTGCCGATACGTCGCCATATTGAAGGGACTCAAACGAGTTGTAGCACTGGGAAATGCTAAAATGCTAACAAAAACTTTGTTTGGCCACGTCTCACATGAGAAACGTTTTCAAAACCCAGCAATGTGCCCCCATAAAACACAAATCATTCCACGACTAATCACAAAAAAACGACCCAAAAAAACATAACTACCAATATAAAAACAAACATTCCATGCTCAGATGCCTCCAAAATGGCGGCAGGTCATTGGGATGTGACGTTGCGATGCACAAACCTCACCTGGTGCGTTGGTGAGAGGAAGGCGGGGCTTGCGTGTCTGTCTGTCTCGATGGGAGGCGGCCTTCGGGTTCCTCCGTGTCTGGCGACAGAAACCTCTGGATAATCACCACAACTTCAACACCTGATTTAATCAGTTTCTGTGAGTGGTATGTTTAGAAATATGCATAGAAACATCTGGATTGCTAGCTACCTACCTTTTCCATAGCCCAGAGGTAAAACAAGTTGTTCAGTTTTCATACAAGTGATATTCTTTCAATGATCCGTTATCTTCATACTAGGGTTCGGGTTACTAAAATTCAGGAGTTTATATATTTGATATATATAAAAGGTATATAAACTGATCAACTGAGTAATAATATAAACCTAAAAAAAGGAGTTTGTGAATCGATTTAGAATCATAGAAGAAAAGAATCGTGATCCTTATGTGAATCGATCGACCCCCAGTGCACACACTACGGTCACATGTGGCCTGTAAACCTCCACTTTTTAACCCATGAAATATGTATGTATGAAATATCTTAACTTATGTTGAGATAAGTTGTGTGTAAGTAGTGTCTCACCTTTGTAGTCACAGAACACACAACTCAGCCACGCTTCATGGCTGCATGTGTGTGTGTTCGCCGCGCCGTCTGTGTGTGTGTCCGCATTGCGTGTGCCATCTGCGTGTGTTTCCAGTGCGTGTGTGTGTGACGCGTGTCTGTTCCGTGAGTTCCGCACTGTGTGTGCGTTGTGCTTCATCGCTGCTCGTGTGTTGTGTGCAGCGGTGACGATGGTGGCAGCATCGGTGGTGTGCGTCTCAGGTGAGTGTCTGTCAGGTGAGTGCACATCTGCAGGTTGCCGGGTTCTATCGGCGCGCTGGCACGTGCGGCACCTCTGCGTCTCGCCGCTCTTCGTCTTCCCCTCCCTCCTCATCCTCCTGCCACACCGATGACAGCCCCCTCCCCACACCGGCCTCGCCACGCCCGTCGCCCCCTGCTGGCCGCCCGACCCTCCGCTGGAGCTCAGGGTGTCCGATGGCGGTGGCGGGGGCTCCTTGTCTCCCAGGATGGAGGCGGGCACTGGGGCCGGGGGAGTGGACTCCGTGGGGGTCTTGGAGATCCGGCAGAGCCCCAGGGTCATGAGGTGGGCGGACTGGGCCTGTTGGTCATCCAGCTGGCAGGGGGGGCGGGCCAGGGGCTCGGCGCAGGCGCCGTCAGAGCAGGCCTTCAGCTGGAAGATGCTGGCCTCCTCTTCATCTGCTCCCTCGACCTCTTCACCATCGTCGTCTTCATCCTCAAACAGAGTGCGGACCTGGAGGAGGGAGGGTTTCTAGGGTCTAGAATCCATGCCATCGTGTCACAGCGATGCCATGGATTCTATACCTAATAACTAAATGCCTTATCAGAATGGGAAGTGTGGCAAATGACTGAATGGTGAACTGGTAAAGGAACCCAGCATCGGTCTCTTACCTCACAGGTCTCAGCCACCTGAAGACCCTCGTCACAGGTCGCACTCAGGCCCATGTCACACGACCGCGGACTGATGCTGGGAAGGATGCCGTACATGGGCAGCAGGAAGGCCATGCTGCGCTCCAGCCCCATGGGGTCCAGTGGGTCGTCCTCGCTGTGCTTGGACTCGGACGTGAGCTCGTGTTCATCCAGGTAGGGGGAGTCAGGGGCACGGGGCGCTACCTGCTCATCCTGCTCCTCCTCCTCCGCCATCGCCATCACCACCACCGCCTCTCCCTCCTCCTCAAAGCCGGAGGAGGTCATCGCGATGGCGGGAGGCAGGTCGTCGTGGGAATCCAGCAGGTGGGTGTTGATGTTGCTCTTCAGGCTGCTGGTGAACTGGCACACTCTGCAGCGGTACAGCTCCACCAGGAAGGCTTCGACCAGAGCGGCACCGGGGGCGTCGAGGCCGTGCACCGCGCCGCAGTACAGGCTGGACGTGACGTTCGCCCCGATGACGCTGACCGTCACGGGGTTGATGTCGCGGTACTGCTCCTGGACGGAGTGCATGGCGCCGGGGAGACCTGTTCCAATGGTACGAACCTTACAATGTGGACGGAAAGCGGGACGTGTCACCTCGTTTTAAAGGGTTTATTCTGCTTGCTTGGTGGACAAACACGTCATCCCGCATGTTTCACGTCACGGTACAGTCAAATAAATGCGGAAAAAACGCACTAGATTGGATAGATTTGATTGATTGTATTTTGTAAACGCGCCAACTCTTCTTCTGCTGCCATTACAAGTCCTTTCTGTTTCTGTTGCTGCTGTTTCTTCTTCTTCTGCTTCTTCTTCTTCTTCTTCTTCGTCTTTTTTCTATCAAACAAATAAGTTCGTCTGCGATGCCTGGACTGTGGCGCCACCTAGCGCACCGCCGTGGGATGCCTCGATTTGCGTCAGATGAGACAACAACTGTATCGATCCCGAAGGAAATTCTCGTGGCAGAATAAAACAACAGAGACATAAACAGTAGAATAATAACAAATAATATCACATTGACAGTACTGTAAGTCTAGAGTCTTAACATGTTGACGTTATTACAACGAACATCAGCCCGGAACAGGAAGTGGCGCCTTTGTGGCCCCGCCCAACCCAGGCCACACTTTAAAAAGGGCGGCTTCGCGTCACCACGTGGCTTCACACAGACGACTAGAGCGACTCGGCGGGCAGCGGCGTGGGAACGGAGCGGAGCACCAGGGCGACGACGGTAAAAACAATGTACAAGTTCAGTTCAATACAAGTAGTATTTTATAATAATAGCGTCGTTTAGTACAGTACGGCTACACCTTTTAATGTTGGTTTTAGAGCCATTGTTGATGGTGTTTTATAGCGGGAAATGTTACTCGACCTCGTGTGTTGAACCAGAGGTGCTTCTAAAGTTGCATTATCTGGCAGTGATTAAATACTTCACCCTTCTCTGTAGTCTACTCCTGTGCTATATTCTCTATACTAGTATTATCTTAGCAGAGCTACCATGTGATGTAAACAAAAGGCCGAATTAGTTTGTCTCCTTTTGTCAGTTCATGGCGACGCTGAGTAATGAGAAACTACACCTGGAAGTGATGTAACAAAAGGCCGAATGAAGCCCCTCCCCCGGGCAGTCTGTTCACAGTGGGGGGGTGCAGTGACAAAAACTCGACCGAAGCGTTTTTCTGATCCAGGAAGCCGATGACTCCATTGTTCTTCACGATGAGTACAGTTTCCTCCACCTCATTCCATACAATGCCTTCTGTAACAGGACGCGGCGTGATGGTGCTGTTGCCAAGGGTGACGTGGTGGTGGTGATGCTGGAACACTGCTTCTGAAAGAAGGTGAGTCCTTGAGGAAGAGCCAGTGTTGGCCCGCCACTGACTTAGTGTTTTTGTTTATACTGCCGTTTCCATGGTGACCCGCTGCTGGGATGTGATGTAAACAAAAGGCCGAATTATAGTGCCCCCCGCCTGGCCACACGTGGTCGGCGCAGAGGGGCACAGTGACAAAAAACGGACCGAAGCGAAAGCTGATCCCAGCAGAACAATCAGAATAGCTGCCACCGATAGTTAAAGAAGTACTGTGGAACTTTGGATTGAACTAGGGTCTATCTGCCATTTGTTTTTCCAGCTGACCATACCCAGCTCTCCTGCGTTCTTCAATGGCTGGGGATGGAGAGTGGCCGGTGGTGTCGGCTGTGCCCACGGCTGGCCCTCCACGAGGGAGAAGAACCATGGCTGGACCTGAAGGGAACCTGGCGTAGTAATGTAAGTAATCTCTCAAGTCTAGGCCCTCGAACATCCTTGAGGCGCTGGGTTTGAAGAATACCACAACGCCCATGATGTCCTTGACTCAGAAAAGCACTATTACTACTGATTTTGAGTCTGAGATGGTACTGGTAGGCTCTACCATCAATGTTGATTGTAGTTTGGTGGACTCCTACCAGGGTCTCTGATCTGCAGCAACCTACTGCTGGGATGTGATGCAAACAAAAGGCCGAATTATAGCGTCCCTGCCTGGCAGCTTGTGTCGGTGCAGGGCTGCAGTGACAAAAAACCGGACCGAAGCGAACGCTGATCCCCTAGATGTTTTCGTCAATAATACTACTGGCCTGACGACTGCTCGCTCACATTCAGATCTCCCCGGATGTGCTCTGCTTTGTCCTGATCATGAATACACCTCTCCTCAGGTACCCTGGCTAGCAGAGAGGACCCAGGCCTTCAGGTAGTGCTTGCTGCCCCAATGGGAGGTGTCTCTACCACAAGGATGGCAACCTCTTGCAGGGAAATGCAGCATTGAAGAATCGCCACCGGTTAGTGTGTTATACTTAATCTACCAACCGAACGATGTTTCTGCTGCATGGCAGGGGTTTGGAGGGAGAAGACGTAGTGCCTCTTATTTTGGAACCTCAAGGTGGTTTGTCACCCTTTGTCAATTCATGTCGATGCTGAGTAATGAGAAACTACACCTGGAAGTGATGTAACAAAAGGCCGAATGAAGCCCCTCCCCCGGGCAGTCTGTTCAGTGGGGGGGTGCAGTGACAAAAACTCGACCGAAGCGTTTTTCTGATCCAGGAAGCCGATGACTCCATTGTTCTTCACGATGAGTTTCCTCCACCTCATTCCATACAATGCCTTCTGTAACAGGACGCGGCGTGATGGTGCTGTTGCCAAGGGTGACGTGGTGGTGGTGATGATGATGCTGGAACACTGCTTCTGAAAGAAGGTGAGTCCTTGAGGAAGAGCCAGTGTTGGCCCGCCACTGACTTAGTGTTTTTGTTTATACTGCCGTTTCCATGGTGACCCGCTGCTGGGATGTGATGTAAACAAAAGGCCGAATTATAGTGCCCCCCGCCTGGCCACACGTGGTCGGCGCAGAGGGGCACAGTGACAAAAAACGGACCGAAGCGAAAGCTGATCCCAGCAGAACAATCAGAATAGCTGCCACCGATAGTTAAAGAAGTACTGTGGAACTTTGGATTGAACTAGGGTCTATCTGCCATTTGTTTTTCCAGCTGACCATACCCAGCTCTCCTGCGTTCTTCAATGGCTGGGGATGGAGAGTGGCCGGTGGTGTCGGCTGTGCCCACGGTCTGGCCCTCCACGAGGGAGAAGAACCATGGCTGGACCTGAAGGGAACCTGGCGTAGTAATGTAAGTAATCTCTCAAGTCTAGGCCCTCGAACATCCTTGAGGCGCTGGGTTTGAAGAATACCACAACGCCCATGATGTCCTTGACTCAGAAAAGCACTATTACTACTGATTTTGAGTCTGAGATGGTACTGGTAGGCTCTACCATCAATGTTGATTGTAGTTTGGTGGACTCCTACCAGGGTCTCTGATCTGCAGCAACCTACTGCTGGGATGTGATGCAAACAAAAGGCCGAATTATAGCGTCCCTGCCTGGCAGCTTGTGTCGGTGCAGGGCTGCAGTGACAAAAAACCGGACCGAAGCGAACGCTGATCCCCTAGATGTTTTCGTCAATAATACTACTGGCCTGACGACTGCTCGCTCACATTCAGATCTCCCCGGATGTGCTCTGCTTTGTCCTGATCATGAATACACCTCTCCTCAGGTACCCTGGCTAGCAGAGAGGACCCAGGCCTTCAGGTAGTGCTTGCTGCCCCAATGGGAGGTGTCTCTACCACAAGGATGGCAACCTCTTGCAGGGAAATGCAGCATTGAAGAATCGCCACCGGTTAGTGTGTTATACTTAATCTACCAACCGAACGATGTTTCTGCTGCATGGCAGGGGTTTGGAGGGAGAAGACGTAGTGCCTCTTGTCTTATTTTGGACCCTCAAGGTGGTTTGTCACCCTTTGTCAATTCATGGCGATGCTGAGTAATGAGACACTATACCTGGAAGTGATGTAACAAAAGGCCGAATGAAGCCCCTCCCCCGGGCAGTCTGTTCAGTGTGGGGGGGTGCAGTGACAAAAACTCGACCGAAGCGTTTTTCTGATCCAGGAAGCCGATGACTCCATTGTTCTTCAGGATGAGTTTCCTCCACCTCATTCCACACAATGCCTTCTGTAACAGGACGGCGTGATGGTGCTGTTGCCAAGGGTGACGTGGTGGTGATGCTTATGCTGGAGCACGGCTTCTGAAAGGTGAGTCCTTGAGGAAGAGCCAGTGTTGACCCTCCACTGACAGTGTTTTTGTTTATACTGCCGTTTCCATGGTGACCCGCGGCTGGGACGCGATGTGAACAAAGGGCCGAATTATAGCAGCCCTGCCTGGCAGCATGTCCCTGCAAGTGACAAAAACAGATAGACCGCGGTTTCTGACCCCAGCGGCATAACCGTGATCGATCACTCAAACTCTAACTGTGGCATGTCTAGACATTTGTACTAATTTACATATCCTGTTCTTTACAGACTGATGGTGGCTAGCCTGCCCCGCCCCTTGGGAAGCATCCGGCAAGGAAGGCTTGACCCGGGCATTTTACCAGGCTACATCACCATGGTCAGGTTGCTCAACCTGTCATTTGGTTTCCTGATCACTGGTTGCATCATGTCCATTTTTGCTGCTGCTTAAACACTGAATTTTCCCTGTTATAATAAAGTGACTTATCTTCAACAATCCCTGCTGTTTTCTTAATGCCAAAATGATTGCAAATAAATTATGAACACATGGCTTAAAACTATCTTGTCTGCTAATGGGAAAACTATTGGGTAGGCCTGTAACATAACATAGTTTGCATACGGATACATATACCAAGATGTTGACTAGTCAGCAGCTCTTCATAATGGAAGATGAGAACTAATCGATGCAGAATAAGTCAACTGAACTGGAGCAAGGTGATCGGAGAAAGTACGTTTTATTTGAACAAACCAGTTTGTACAGGAATTGCATATTAACATTTTCTTGTGGGACACATTCTTGCAAACAAGCATGAGTTTTGATCACAGGAAGTTTGGCTTCCATCAGATTCCAAAATAAGTGATAAACCCATATGTCCACAAAGGAAAAGCCAAATGTCATCCTTAAAGTACAGCTCTGCGTTCCCACAGCTTGCTTAAACCATGTCCCTGACCCCTCAGAAGTCCCTGGTGGTCAGGGAACCTCTTGGCGTGACTCCTCAGCACCCCTTTGGTCTTGAAACGCTTCCCGCAGCGGCAGGCATGGGGCCGTTCCCGGCTGTGGTCCAGTTCATGCACGCGCGAGCTGTGCGCCGCTCGAGAAGAAGCGGCCGCATGTGGTGCAGTAGTGGGTCTTGTCCGCGCGTGCCAGGTCCGCCGGTCGGCCTCATTAGGTTGCCTGTCGACCTGAAACGTTGCCCGCACTCGCCGCAGGAGAACGGCTTCCCTTCGTGTGGATCCTCTCATGAGCCCGCCACGAGTTGTGGTAGAGAAGGCTGTGGCAGTAGGAGCAGGTGTGCAGCTTCTCCTTGGTGTGGCTCAGCCGATGCATCTTCAGGTAGTGGGCGGTCGCGAAGCTCTTGCCACAGTCGGCGCACGTGAAGGGCTTGTCGCCGTGGTGGAAGAGCCAGGTGTGCGATCGGCAGGTGGCAGCTTCTGCGTGAAGCGCCTGCCGCACTCGGTGCAGAGGAACGGCCCGCTCGCCCGTGTGCGTTGGTGCGGTGGGCCTTCAGGTGCGCCTGCTGCCTGAAGCGCTTGCCGCACTCGGGGCACTTGAAAGCGCTTGATGCCCAGGTGGCAGCTGGTTTGTGCAGGTGCAGACCCTGCGGCCCTCTTGAAGCACTTGTCGCACACGGTGCACCGGTAGGCCCGCTCGTCTTGGTGGATCCTCTGGTGGGACTGCAGGCCTCCCTGCAGCTTGAAGCCCTTCCCACACACCAGGCACACGAACAGCCTCTGGCTGCTATGCGTCACCTGGTGATACTTCAGGGCCTGCCGTTTGGTGAAGGTCTTGTGGCATTGGGAGCACGACAGAAGGCCCTGGCTGCCGTGAGACCTGCGGTGGGAGCTGAGGCCGGGTGATGAGGTGAACTTCTTGTCACATACGTGGCACTGGTAGAACTTCTCCCCCTCGTGTGATCGCATGTGCTCGTCGAGCGCCGCCTGGTGGCCAAAGCCGTCATTGCAGAACCAGCACCTGAAGGGCATGGCAGCGGAATGGGTGCGGTGGTGAGCCTTCCAGTCCCGCTTGAGGGCGAAGGTCTTGTGACAGTGGGAGCAGCGGTAGCTCTCCTTGCGGCCGTGGGTCTGCAGGTGCGCCACCAGGCTCAGCAGGGTCGGGCAGATCTTGCTGCAGTGCCAGCACTGGTTGGGCCGGTGGCCGCGGTGGACATGCTGATGAGCCTCCATGTGAGACGCTTTGTAGAAGCCCTTCCCACACTCGGCGCAGTAGGACATCCGCCTGCCCGCGTTGGCCCCCCTGTGTGCCTTTCTTGTTTGCCATGTGCCCAGGTGCGGGTGGTCTCCTGTAGGGGTCACCGGGTTACAGACCATCAGCAGATGGTCAAGCTTATCAACAAGCATGCTTATCAGTCTAACAGTTGTTTGCCTGTGGAACATGTTACAAGCTTCTTGAAATGTTTCTTACTAAACCATCAACACAAACCCCTGACCTCAGAATGATTTGTTTTCAATAACTTCCTTTTTTATTAGCCTTTTTTTAATACATGACGATTTTATTTCGTTTTTTCTATCTAATGTATTGTGTGTATTTCCACAGCATTTTCATTTTGATTGAGCTGATCTCTTACCAAGACGTATGTGGTTCCATGGACCCAGCCATGAGCTGCAGTCATACAAGTCTGTCAATGGATGCCGAGCAAGCTGCCAGGCCACGTTACCATTTAGCCAGTTCCTCTATTGACCACAATAGGGGGCATTCTGCAGCCAGAGCTTCCATTAGGAACACATTTTGTCATTAGAAATGCTGTGTAGATCTGTGACCTTAGAGTAAACATTTTAATTAATAGTTTATATGAGTTTTAATTTGTCTCAGGATCACATAACTAAACACACATTATAATGATGAACAGGTCTACGTAATTGCTAGTGTTCCCAATAGCAGACAAGATAAAACAAATAAGACATGGTTTTTAATTCTTTAATTTGCCATCATTTGGGTATTCAGAAGAAATCACATTTTACTGGATGTGCTAAAGAAAACAGCATGGATAATTGCGTTGAAAACTAAACTCGGTCTTCTATCTGGCATGGCACTATAGCCTGCTCAGCTACAAAACCGCATGAACTACCTCCAGAAACGTCTAATTCTCCAGTTTCATCAACCTAAACAAGAGTTTAGGTTCAAAGTTCCTCAAGGAACTTACAAACAGAAGTTCCTCTTTGACACTGTAAAAGAGCTGACACAAAAACAACCTCACAAAATGGAGTCCTCCCTCTCAGCGAGCAACTTAACATCACACCGGGCCTCGAGGGATCTACTATCGTCCCGACTACCTCCAAACACTAGTCCGACCCCATGCCCCAACTCAAGCGTTCCGATAATTAGTTGTATATGTTTAATGTTGTATAATGTATCATGTTGTACAATTAATTTGTAATTATACATTATTAATTACGAAAATAAAAAATGCATTCATCTGAATTAATATTGGGGAACCACCCTGAGATCAGGCCCAAAACTGGTGGTGGTTGAGGCCGTGTAAATGTGGGAGGTAGTTCTGTGTAAATGTGGGAGGTAGTTCTACATGTCACTGCATAACATGTTAGCATAACATGTCACTGCATAACATGTTACTGCATAACATGCTTTTGCATAACATGTCGCCGCATAGCATGTCTCAGCATACCATGTTACAGCATAACATATACTTAATACGCCTCTGTCACCGCTGTGATGCATGTTTCAGCATACCATGCTGCAAAGATTAGAATATGCTACATTGAAACTTTGTCACTGCACTTACATCATAGCATGTTACATCATAACATGTTACAGCGTAACATGCTACAACATAACATGTACCACCATAACATGCAACATACCAAGTACTTGACATGTTCCACCATGACATGTTCCACCATAACATGTCCCACCATTCCATGCTACAACATGTTATATCATAAAATGTTCCACCGTACCATGCTACAAGATGTTATAGCATAACATGTTACATCATAACATTTTTGCCAAATGCCCTAAATGTAAAATGTAAATTAGTCTGCGGGTCCTCAGGTGCGCCTGCTGCCTGAAGCGCCTGTCGCAAACTGTGCAAAAACTGCAGCTCACCCGTGTGTACGAGTCTATGGGTCCTCAGGTGCGACTTCTGCTTGAATCGCTTGCTGCAACCGGGGCGAGGGAACGGCCGCTCGCCCGTGTGTGAGTCTGTGCTTTTTCAGGGTGGCCTGCTGCTTGAAGCACTTCCCGCACTCAGCGCACTGGAATCGATTGTTGTCGAGGTGCCCCAGCTTGTGATCCCAGAGAGCATCCACCCTCTCGAACTGCTTGTTGCACACGGTTCAAAGGAAAGGCCGCTGGCCCGTGTGTGTGTGTCTTTTCAGGTTCCCCTTCTTAAAAAAGCGCTTGCTGCAAATGGTACAAGAGAAAGGCATCTCGCCCATGTGAATAAGTATGTGGGATTTCAGGGCATCCTTCCTCTTGTAGCGCTTGCCGCACTCGAAGCGCTTAATGTCGAGGTGCACCTGGTTGTGACGCTGGAGGGCATATGCCGACTTGAACCGCATGTTGCACACGGTGCAAGGGAAATTAAAAAAGAAAAGGAAGTTAAGAAACAGAAAACACACACAAGAAGACGAGACAAAGACATATTAGGTAGAAAATGAAAAATTAATGGAGCGATTGAACCGCATGTTGCACACGGTGCAAGGGAATGGCCGCTCGCACGTGTGTATGAGTCTGTGGTTCTTCAGGCTGCGTCCCGAGGTTCTTGCCACACTCGGAGCACTCAAAGGCCTTGATGTCGAGGTGCACCTTGTTGTGTTCACGGAGGGCATCCGTCCTCTTGAACTGCTTGTTACACACGGTGCAAGGGAATGGCCGCTTGAAAATACAAATAAAATAAAAAACATACGGAGGGCATCCGTCCTCTTGAACTGCTTGTTACACACGGTGCAAGGGAATGGCCGCTTGTCAGTGTGTGTGAGTCGGTGCCGTTTCAGTGTCGTCTGGTGCCTGAATCGTTTGCCGCAAACGGTACAAGAGAAAGGCAGCTCGCCCGTGTGTATGAGTCTGTGGTTCTTCAGGTCCCGCACATTCCTGAAGCGCCTACCACACATAATACAATCGAACAGCCGCTCGCTCGTGTGTGAGAATCGGTGGGTTTTCAGGGACGCCTTCAGTGAAAAACTCTTACTGCAATCTGGGCAAGGGAACAGACGCTCGCCTCTGTGTGTGCGTCTGTGGGCCCTCAGGTGTGACAGCCTCCTGAAGCGACCACCACAAAAGGTGCAAGAGAACGGTGGCTCGTCCGTGTGTGTGGACACCAGGAGGTTCGGGGTCGTCTGGTCCAAAAAGCGCTTGCCACGCTCGTGACCCTGGAAGGGATCGATGCTGAGGTGTGCCAGCTTGTGATCCCGCAAGTCATCCTCCCTCATGAACTGCTTGTAGCACATGGTGCACCGGTATGTCCCAGTGGATGTGCTGGTGGGATCGCAGGCCGTCCGGAAACTGGAAGCACTTCCCTTGTGAGGTTTTATCCCCAGTAGGCAGGCAAGGTAATGGAACGGATTCTTCGTCTGTGGAACAATTTACAAGCGTCTTCAAACTTAAAATGCCTCAGACTACACAACCAAGACAAACTCCTGGGTAGGGATGCAACGGTATGAAAATGTCGATTATCGTGACCAAAGTGATCACGGTTATCAGTATTATCACGGTATTGTTCAAATGTGCTGAAAATGCATATTTCTGCCTTTTTTCCCAATGGCAATACAGTGGCATTTTGACAAATAAGGCCAATATTTTAGTTGTTTTTGCTATTTTTCCGAGGGTAACTAATCCACAAAATACAACTGAGGGCCTTGCTTCTCTCCCATTGGTGTAACATGTCCTTGCTCTGCAGTAGAGGCCAATAAATTAACTTGACATCACTGAACAGCCACTGATGTCTTGAATTTACCGTTGTTCAATTAATTTAAGAAACTCTGTTGCACGCATGTTGTTGTTGTTGTAGTACATACATGCCATGACATTGATCGTGTTCTGACAATTAACTTTTAATGAGCACACTAGTAGTTCACCGTAACACACATGCATACAGAACTTCTTCCCCACATATCTTTCCCCACATCGTGTATTGAGCGAAAAGTTAACAACTTGCCTTCCCTGTAAAGTAACGGGTGTTGGTCATGAAGATGACTTGGAAGACCGCAGGTTTTTTTTGCATGCTCTGCAGAAAGGGTAACTCTTCAATCAACTCAGGACTCTTGAAATAACCAAAATGCATCCACACTTCAGATTTAGTCCTCTTAGAGGACTTAGTTACATCCCTACTCCTTAGTACTGTACTACAAAACAAGATGTGGGTTTAGCGTGGCACCTTCAGCTTTTCTATGTGACTACCTCTGATCTCTTAAATCCAAATGCATTTTTATTACATTCCAATGAAAATGTTGCCTTGATTTTCAATGAGCTGATCTCTTACCAAGACGTATGTGGTTCCGTGGACCCAGCCATGAGCTGCAGTCTGTCAGTTTAACCGAGAGCCTCCGGAGGACCGGGTACGGACACATTTCAGAGTCAGAGTTCATTTTAATCTGCATGCCGTTGACAGGTCTGTTCACAGTGGGAGTGACAAAAACTCGACCGAAGCGTTTTTTTCTGATCCAGGAAGCCGATGACTCATTGTTCTTCACGATGAGTTTCCTCCACCTCATTCCATACAATGCCTTCTGTAACAGGACGGCGTGATGGTGCTGTTGCCAAGGGTGACGTGGTGGTGATGCTTATGCTGGAGCACGGCTTCTGAAAGGTGAGTCCTTGAGGAAGAGCCAGTGTTGACCCTCCACTGACAGTGTTTTTGTTTATACTGCCGTTTCCATGGTGACCCGCGGCTGGGACGCGATGTGAACAAAGGGCCGAATTATAGCAGCCCTGCCTGGCAGCATGTTCTCCATGCGCAGTGACAAAAAACAGACGCGTTTCTGACCCCAGCGGCATAACCGTGATCGATCACTCAACTCTACTGTGCATGTCTAGACATTTTTACTAATTTACATATCCTGTTCTTTACAGACTGATGGTGGCTAGCCTGCCCCGTCCCTTGGAAGCATCCGGCAAGGAAGGCTTGACCCCGGGCATTTCACCAGGCTACATCGCCATGGTCAGGTTGCTCAACCTGTCATTTGGTTTCCTGAATCACTGGTTGCATCATGTCCATTTTTGCTGCTGCTTAACACTGAATTTCCCTGTTATAATAAAGTGCCATATCTTCAACAATCCCTGCTGTTTTCTTAATGCCAAAATGATTGCAAATAAATTATGAACCATGGCTTAAATTATCTTGTCTGCTAATGGGAAAACTATTGGGTAGGCCTGTAACATAACATGTAGTTTGCATATGGATACATATACCAAGATGTTGACTAGTCAGCAGCTCTTCATAATGGAAGATGAGAACTAATCGATGCAGAATAAGTCAACTGAACTGGAGCAAGGTGATCGGAGAAAGTACGTTTTATTTGAACAAACCAGTTTGTACAGGAATTGCATATTAAATTAACATTTTCTTGTGGGACACATTCTTGCAAACAAGCATGAGTTTTGATCACAGGAAGTCTGGCTTCCATCAGATTCCAAAAAGTGATAAAACCCATATGTCCACAAAGGAAAAGCCAAATGTCATCCTTAAAGTACAGCTCTGCATTCCCACAGCTGCTTAAACATGTCCCTGACCCCTCAGAAGTCCTGGTGGTCAGGGAACCTCTTGGCGTGACTCCTCAGCACCCCTTTGGTCTTGAAACGCTTCCCGCAGCGGCAGGCATGGGGCCGTTCCCGGCTGTGGTCCAGTTCATGCACGCGGAGCTGTGCGCCGCTCGAGAAGAAGCGGCCGCATGTGGTGCAGTAGTGGGTCTTGTCCCGCGCGTGCCAGGTCCGCCGGTGGCTCATTAGGTTGCCTGTCGACCTGAAACGTTGCCCGCACTCGCCGCAGGAGAACGGCTTCTCCTTCGTGTGGATCCTCTCATGAGCCCGCCACGAGTTGTGGTAGGAGAAGGCCTTGTGGCAGTAGGAGCAGGTGTGCAGCTTCTCCTTGGTGTGGCTCAGCCGATGCATCTTCAGGTAGTGGGCGGTCGCGAAGCTCTTGCCACAGTCGGCGCACGTGAAGGGCTTGTCGCCGTGGTGGAAGAGCCAGGTGTGCGATCGCAGGTGGCAGCTCTGCGTGAAGCGCCTGCCGCACTCGGTGCAGAGGAACGGCCGCTCGCCCGTGTGCGTGGTGCGGTGGGCCTTCAGGTGCGCCTGCTGCCTGAAGCGCTTGCCGCACTCGGGGCACTTGAAGCGCTTGATGCCCAGGTGCAGCTGGTTGTGCAGGTGCAGACCCTGCGGCCTCTTGAAGCACTTGTCGCACACGGTGCACCGGTAGGCCCGCTCGTCTTGGTGGATCCTCTGGTGGGACTGCAGGCCTCCCTGCAGCTTGAAGCCCTTCCCACACACCAGGCACACGAACAGCCTCTGGCTGCTATGCGTCACCTGGTGATACTTCAGGGCCTGCCGTTTGGTGAAGGTCTTGTGGCATTGGGAGCACGACAGAAGGCCCTGGCTGCCGTGAGACCTGCGGTGGGAGCTGAGGCCGGGTGATGAGGTGAACTTCTTGTCACATACGTGGCACTGGTAGAACTTCTCCCCCTCGTGTGATCGCATGTGCTCGTCGAGCGCCGCCTGGTGGCCAAAGCCGTCATTGCAGAACCAGCACCTGAAGGGCATGGCAGCGGAATGGGTGCGGTGGTGAGCCTTCCAGTCCCGCTTGAGGGCGAAGGTCTTGTGACAGTGGGAGCAGCGGTAGCTCTCCTTGCGGCCGTGGGTCTGCAGGTGCGCCACCAGGCTCAGCAGGGTCGGGCAGATCTTGCTGCAGTGCCAGCACTGGTTGGGCCGGTGGCCGCGGTGGACATGCTGATGAGCCTCCATGTGAGACGCTTTGTAGAAGCCCTTCCCACACTCGGCGCAGTAGGACATCCGCCTGCCCGCGTTGGCCCCCCTGTGTGCCTTTCTCGTTTGCCATGTGCCCAGGTGCGGGTGGTCTCCTGTAGGGGTCACCGGGTTACAGACCATCAGCAGATGGTCAAGCTTATCAACAAGCATGCTTATCAGTCTAACAGTTGTTTGCCTGTGGAACACGTTACAAGCTTCTTGAAATATTTCTTACTAAACCATCAACACAAACCCGACCTCAGAATGATTTGCTTTCAATAACTTCCTTTTTTATTAGCCTTTTTTTAATACATGACGATTTTATTTCGTTTTTTCTATCTATTGTGTGTATTTCCACAGCATTTTCATTTTGATTGAGCTGTTCTCTTACCAAGACATATGTGGTTCCGTGGACCCAGCCATGAGCTGCAGTCATAAAAGTCTGTCAATGGATGCCGAGCAAGCTGCCAGGCCACGTTACCATTTAGCCAGTTCCTCTATTGACCACAATAGGGGGCATTCTGCAGCCAGAGCTTCCATTAGGAACACATTTTGTCATTAGAAATGCTGTGTAGATCTGTGACCTTAGAGTAAACATTTAAATTAATAGTTTATATGAGTTTTAATTTGTCTCAGAATGACATAACTAAACACACATTATAATGATGAACAGGTCTACGTAATTGCTAGTGTTCCCAATAGCAGACAAGATAAAACAAATAAGCCATGGTTTTTAATTCTTTAATTTGCCGTCATTTGGGTATTCAGAAGAAATCACATTTTACTGGATGTGCTAAAGAAAACAGCATGGATAATTGCGTTGAAAACTAAACTCGGTCTTCTATCTGGCATGGCACTATAGCCTGCTCAGCTACAAAACCGCATGAACTACCTCCAGAAACGTCTAATTCTCCAGTTTCATCAACCTAAACAAGAGTTTAGGTTCAAAGTTCCTCAAGTTCCTCAAGGAACGTACAAACAGAAGTTCCTCTTTGACACTGTAAAAGAGCTGACACAAAAACAACCTCACAAAATGGAGTCCTCCCTCTCAGCGAGCAACTTAACATCACACCGGGCCTCGAGGGATCTACTATCGTCCCGACTACCTCCAAACACTAGTCCGACCCCATGCCCCAACTCAAGCGTTCCGATAATTAGTTGTATATGTTTAATGTTGTATAATGTATCATGTTGTACAATTAATTAGTAATTATACATTATTAATTACGAAAATAAAAAATGCATTCATCTGAATTAATATCGGGGAACCACCCTGAGATCAGGCCCAAAACTGGTGGTGGTTGAGGCCGTGTAAATGTGGGAGGTAGTTCTGTGTAAATGTGGGAGGTAGTTCTACATGTCACTGCATAACATGTTTCAGCATAACATGTCACTGCTTAACACGTCACTGCATGTTTCAGCATAACATGTTGCGCTTTCATGTTATGCTGGAACATGTTATGCAGTGGCGTGTTTTGCAGTGACATGTTATGTTGTGCAGTCACATCTTATGCTATGCAGTGACATGTGCTGTCACTGCATAACATGTTTTAGCATAACATGTCGCCGCATAGCATGTCTCAGCATACCATGTTACAGCATAACATATACTTAATACGCCTCTGTCACCGCTGTGATGCATGTTTCAGCATACCATGCTGCAAAGATTAGAATATGCTACATTGAAACTTTGTCACTGCATTTACATCATAGCATGTTACATCATAACATGTTACAGCGTAACATGCTACAACATAACATGTACCACCATAACATGCAACATACCAAGTACTTGACATGTTCCACCATGACATGTTCCACCATAACATGTCCCACCATTCCATGCTACAACATGTTATATCATAAAATGTTCCACCGTACCATGCTACAAGATGTTATAGCATAACATGTTACATCATAACATTTTTGCCAAATGCCCTAAATGTAAAATGTAAATTAGTCTGCGGGTCCTCAGGTGCGCCTGCTGCCTGAAGCGCCTGTCGCAAACTGTGCAAAAACTGCAGCTCACCCGTGTGTACGAGTCTATGGGTCCTCAGGTGCGACTTCTGCTTGAATCGCTTGCTGCAACCGGGGCGAGGGAACGGCCGCTCGCCCGTGTGTGAGTCTGTGCTTTTTCAGGGTGGCCTGCTGCTTGAAGCACTTCCCGCACTCAGCGCACTGGAATCGATTGTTGCCCAGCTTGTGATCCCAGAGAGCATCCACCCTCTCGAACTGCTTGTTGCACACGGTTCAAAGGAAAGGCCGCTGGCCCGTGTGTGTGTGTCTTTTCAGGTTCCCCTTCTTAAAAAAGCGCTTGCTGCAAATGGTACAAGAGAAAGGCATCTCGCCCATGTGAATAAGTATGTGGGATTTCAGGGCATCCTTCCTCTTGTAGCGCTTGCCGCACTCAGTGCACTCGAAGCGCTTAATGTCGAGGTGCACCTGGTTGTGACGCTGGAGGGCATATGCCGACTTGAACCGCATGTTGCACACGGTGCAAGGGAATGGCCGCTCGCACGTGTGTATGAGTCTGTGGTTCTTCAGGCTGCGTCCCGAGGTTCTTGCCACACTCGGAGCACTCAAAGGCCTTGATGTCGAGGTGCACCTTGTTGTGTTCACGGAGGGCATCCGTCCTCTTGAACTGCTTGTTACACACGGTGCAAGGGAATGGCCGCTTGTCAGTGTGTGTGAGTCGGTGCCGTTTCAGTGTCGTCTGGTGCCTGAATCGTTTGCCGCAAACGGTACAAGAGAAAGGCAGCTCGCCCGTGTGTATGAGTCTGTGGTTCTTCAGGTCCCGCACATTCCTGAAGCGCCTACCACACATAATACAATCGAACAGCCGCTCGCTCGTGTGTGAGAATCGGTGGGTTTTCAGGGACGCCTTCAGTGAAAAAACTCTTACTGCAATCTGGGCAAGGGAACAGACGCTCGCCTCTGTGTGTGCGTCTGTGGGCCCTCAGGTGTGACAGCCTCCTGAAGCGACCACCACAAAAGGTGCAAGAGAACGATGGCTCGTCCGTGTGTGTGGACACCAGGAGGTTCGGGGTCGTCTGGTCCAAAAAGCGCTTGCCACGCTCGTGACCCTGGAAGGGATCGATGCTGAGGTGTGCCAGCTTGTGATCCCGCAAGTCATCCTCCCTCATGAACTGCTTGTAGCACATGGTGCACCGGTATGTCCCAGTGGATGTGCTGGTGGGATCGCAGGCCGTCCGGAAACTGGAAGCACTTCCCTTGTGAGGTTTTATCCCCAGTAGGCAGGCAAGGTAATGGAACGGATTCTTCGTCTGTGGAACAATTTACAAGCGTCTTCAAACTTAAAATGCCTCAGACTACACAACCAAGACAAACTCCTGGGTAGGGATGTAACGGTATGAAAATGTCGATTATCGTGACCAAAGTGATCACGGTTATCAGTATTATCACGGTATTGTTCAAATGTGCTGAAAATGCATATTTCTGCCTTTTTTCCCAATGGCAATACAGTGGCATTTTGACAAATAAGGCCAATATTTTAGTTGTTTTTGCTATTTTTCTGAGGGTAACTAATCCTTAAACTGGAGGAGGGGGGGGGGCGGGGAAATTACAACGAGGGGCCCTTGCCTTCTCTCTTCCCATTGGTGTAACATGTCCTTTCTCTAAAGCTGCAGTAGAGGCCAATTAATTAACTTGACATCACTGAACAGCCACTGATGTCTTGAATTTACCGTTGTTCAATTAATTTAAGAAACTCTGTTGCACGCATGTTGTTGTTGTTGTAGTACATACATGCCATGACATTGATCGTGTTCTGACAATTAACTTTTACTGAGCACACTAGTAGTTCACCGTAACACACATGCATACAGAACTTCTTCCCCACATATCTTTCCCCACATCGTGTATTGAGCGAAAAGTTAACTTAACTTGCCTTCCCTGTAAAGTAACGGGTGTTGGTCATGAAGATGACTTGGAAGACCGCAGGTTTTTTTTTGCATGCTCTGCAGAAAGGGTAACTCTTCAATCAACTCAGGACTCTTGAAATACCCAAAATGCATCCACACTTCAGATTTAGTCCTCTTAGAGGACTTAGTTACATCCCTACTCCTTAGTACTGTACTACAAAACAAGATGTGGGTTTAGCGTGGCACCTTCAGCTTTTCTGTGTGACTGCCTCTGATCTCTTAAATCCAAATGCATTTTTATTACATTCCAATGAAAATGTTGCCTTGATTTTGAATGAGCTGATCTCTTACCAAGACGTATGTGGTTCCGTGGACCCAGCCATGAGCTGCAGTCTGTCAGTTTAACCGAGAGCCTCCGGAGGACCGGGTACGGACACATTTCAGAGTCAGAGTTCATTTTAATCTGCATGCCGTTGAATTGGATCCCTGAAAGTGGAACATAACATATTATTGTGCAGTCCAATTACAATACATGCGAGAGTTACCGTTTAAGACTCAATGGGCCTATATTTTACAGCCCTACTGGCTGTCAAAATAACATTCATTTCGATTAATTATAGAAAGAAACAGATGAATACGGTACTTAACCTATTTAGTTTCCCAGAAGTCCCCTTTGGACCCCATAGTGGTAAACTGCTTTCATAGACACAAAATGATCGCTATATTCATCAGTTTATCAATATGATTCATTATTCTCGATGGTTGTAGCCGCTACAAGCCTACTTGCCACGTGGTTGTCCCGTTATTAGTCTGTAAATAGATACATGCATCCACAGATCTATAATCGATACGCTGATGACAAGTAGCATTTATTTGAGCCCATGGTAGAGTGAATTAGACTGCATTCTATCCCATCAGGGTAGAACCAGCACCACCGTCTCTTGTAAGGATGACTGGGACTCAACACACCGGCGAGGTGTCAAGTTGCTGTCGGTCTGCAGCGCCAACACACAGACCTATAGCTCATCACAATGCTGAACTATGGGCGGACAATGTTCTATTAGAGTGCTGCTGCTGCTGCTGCTGAGGAACCAACCTGGATCACTTGGTCCTGGTCTGGGTCCTCTTCAACAAAGTGCTTCAGCACAAAAGCTCCCCTCGTTCTCGTAAAGCAGGAAAAACGAATCGAAAAGTCTGCCCGCTCTGTCATCAGCGTGTCGACTGAACTCCAGCAATGAGAGGAGTTAGCTTTAGCCTAGCCTCTAGCCGTCCTCGCTCCACCCTCTGACTCTCGCGAGAGTTGAGTTGTTGCCGGATGAGAACGGTGGACACGTGTTGGAGAGAGGCGTGCAGATGTTGTGATGGACTACAGAATGCTTAGCTTGGTCTTATCTAAACGATGTTATAAAACGGGTAGCTGAAATCAGATTGGTTCATAGCCGTGATATAATAACCATATATCACGGCTACGAGTCTAATTCCTTTTCACAATTGGTATCACTCCGCCTGTGGAAAAAGAGGTTCGAAAGGTAAGAAAGTCATTTTGAAGCATAAATAACCTTTCAGCCACAAGGTAGGAGCTGGAATCACTTTTGGGCAAGTGGGTAACTGTGTTTCATGGGTTGTAGGCTTATTGGCGCTTTAAACATAGTTAATGTGGTAAAAAGGATTGGATTGGTTATAATATAGGGCACAGAGCAGGTCAAAGAATGTCAGTCAAATTCAATGTGTTTTATTGTCACATGTGCATCATAACACAGGGCCCCTCTGAACAATGAAATACTTGACAAGTAGGCAAAAAAGACCCCAAAAATTGGAAGAACAATATATATATATTAGAAGAATACTGCAGGAGTGAAAAGGGGAGTAAGCATTCCATTTTCAATAAAGGAATCTTGAATTGACAGATCTGTCAAACTCACAAGGACCACGTGACGTCATTTCCGTAAACATTCAACATGGCGGCCGCCACCAGCACAGCGCTCCGTGGCCTCCTCCTCCTCCTCCCAGCGAATAACAAACCCGCCAAGTTGATTCACTTCATGTCTCAAACCACCCGCCGTCCGGCCGCGGGGGAGATGGCTGAAGCCTGGACCCATCGGCCGCGACGGAGCCTCACCTCCGGCTCCCGGTCGTCGGGAAGGTCGCGGCCGGCGGAAGGAAGCGGCGGCCGCGGGGAGGAGGAGCAGCAGCGTCGGGGCGGCGAGGGCCCCCTGTGGAGCCGCGCGGTGCTCGGGGCCCTCGGTGCGTTTACGACACCTTACTGTTGTTGTTGTTGTTGTTGTTGTTGTTGTTATCGCCTTAATCAGTACACAGTTTAAATATGGTGAACTATGAAGGAGACGATAAATAGCTGTCCAACATTATGTGCAATATTCTTAATATTCTTTATGTGTAATACTTCCTCTTACCTTTATTATTATTATTACCCTTTTATTACACTTCAATTATTGCCAAATTGTTTTAGCTGACTGAATATCTTATCTTACCTATATTTCTATATTTTTATACTTCTCCTGGGAGACTTAATGTACATTTGTAAATCTGTTATTTTAATGTTATTATTCTACTGTTTATTTCTCTATTGTTTTATTATATTGCTATGCAACCTGGCACAAGAATTTCCTTCGGGATTAATAAAGTTTTATCTTGTCTTAAATAAACAAGACTTGACTTGATCGTCGGTCAGTTTAATGAACTTAAAAGGTGGCAGTGTGTGTGGTTATTAAACATTAAGCTGTGATACTCTGATCTGTCTCTGGACAAGCACACACACGGGGAATTTTGCTCATTGTCCTTCAACCATCAAAAATCAACCATCCTGAAAAGAAATGAATGATGATGACGTGATGTGTGCTCTGCAGCGTTCTCCTTCTTCCAAACCGGGGAGGAGCAGGAGGACTCCAGGAGTAAGGAGCAGAAGGAGGAGGATGAGATCATCCTGCTTCTGAAGAAAGCCAAGGTGACACTGCTACCTACGATCACTACTATACGACTATTACTACTACTACTACAACTACTACTGCTGCGACCTACGACCACTACTACTACCGACTACAGTACCACTCTATGACTTCTGCTACCATAGTACTACTTGTTACAGTACTACTGTGTGTGTGTGTAGCTAAGCATGCATCGGGGTCAGTTCCCGGCGGCGTCCGAGCTGCTCCACCAGGCAGCTGCTCTGGCCCACAAGACCTCCAACACACAGGCCATCATCTACACCTACAGCCTGGTAAAACACACACACACGCACACACACAGCCTGGTGACTCCTTGTCTTTCTATAATGTTCTATAATGTGTGTGTGTGTGTCAATCCCTAGATGGCCAACCTAGCCTACATCCAGGGTCAGCTGGACCAGGTGAGTAATAGACCAATGAATTAACACCAAATCAATTGAGAGATAAATCAATGAAACATGAATTAACACCCACCATTTAGAATATCAGTGGATGGTGCTACAGTATATTGTAGCTTCCTTTTTTTTCAATGTTGTTGTTGTTGTTTTTGCACAATCCCATAAGCATTGCCACTTTTACTTCACCGTACTTACCGTTTGTGTATGTGACGAATAAAGTTCTTGGACGATGATGATGATGATGCTTCACTCTATGTGTCTAGTCGGAGAAACTCTTCAAAGCAACCATGAGTTACATGCTATCTGGTGGAACGCCTGAGGTATGTGACGACCATTTAAAAAAACTACAAATGCTTTGCAGCATCTCTAAACACGGTTCACTGTGTACTTCAGTGTAACTAACTGCCACCCCCCCTCCCCCCTCCTTTAAGGATGACAACAGCATCATCGAGATCTCTCTGAAGCTGGCCACCATTTACGCTGGCCAGAACAAGTAGGAGCCCCTCCCTCCAGAAGACCTCGTCATCCAATGAACATGATTGTGTTTGGGCGCTGTTGTGAATGTCTATAAACTAGGGCTGAAGAATTCATCAAAATATTGTCGAAATCGCTACACGTTATATATATAGATATAAGAAAACATGTTTGATTGGGACAGACCGCAACAAACGGTGCATCATGATTTCAATAGTTTTCTATGTCAATGAAAACTGTGATGCAGTATTGATCGCAATGGCAGTATCTGTCAAAATAATCACAGTGATTATTATTATTATTATTATTATTATTATTATTATTATTATTATAACAAACGAACAACTGTGTTAAGGGCTGCTGGTGGTTGTGGCTCCGCAGGACAGAGTTGGCGGAGCATGGCTACCGGTTCTGTACCGAGTCTCTGGAGGCAAAACTACAGCAGCACCAAGACAGCCCACCTGACCACCAATCAGGTGAAAGCGACCAACCGGGTGAAGGCGACCAGCCGGGTTCCGACCAATCAGGTACCGGCGGCATCTAGTCGTCTCCAGTCCACATTAGGTTATTACATTCACCTTTTAATTGTCATCGAACAGTATGAGCAGAGTAGTACAACCCTCCAGCCAGAAGATCACCAGATCAGACCAAAAATACAATGTACTATTTGGCAGACGTTTTTATCCGAAGTGAATATAATAATAATAAATGAATAATAATAATAATCCCTCTGCCTCTCTCCCTCCTCCTCCTCCTCTCTCCTAGTCTCCCCAGAGGAGCTGAGGAAGGAGACCCGGTTGCTCCTGGGTCTGTGTTTGGACTCGCGCGCGCGGTACCGTGCAGTTACGCGCCGGCTGCAGCAAGCCGCCCAGGACTACCGCCGGGCCCTGCAGATCTGCAGCGAGGAGCAGGGAGAGACGCACCCGCAGGTGCTCCCCCTCGACCAGAACCCCAACACAGAACCGTACAAACAGAACCCCAACACAGAACAGAACTCAACTTTATTTGTACAGCACATTTCATACAACCATGCAGCTCAAACCACTTCACAGAGGAAAAGATAAAAAATAAAATCGACACCAATAAATCGACTTCAGCAAGACTCACGAATGAATGAATAAAACCAACTAAAAGTCAATCAAATAATAATAACAATAGTACTCGCGCCAGCAGGTCATGTTGAAACCTGGCAACCCGCCCCCACTGCTGTTTCCCTCCAGTCTCTGGTGTTGATGAGCGACCTGGCCACCATCTTGGATTTGCAGGGGCTCCACGACGAGGCCCTGCCCCTGGTGAGGCGGGCGGTGGAGCTGAGCCGGGAGGCGGGACACCCCGACCACCATGTGCTGCTGGGGAACCTGGCTGGAATCCTGCTGCACCAGGGTAACTCACTAACACACCACCACCCTCACACAGGCTGTCCCCTGCAGCCTTGTCCCGGATCCGGATCCAGAAGCTCCACAATGCTATAGCCGAACACCTGGAGGCGCCGATGAGCTGCAGAGCTGTCGAAGAGTCTTGCAATCGGTGCACACCACCTTGGCAACAGTTCCTGTTAACTCTTCTAAAGTGAAGTGTAGTATGAGTTTTTGCCTAGTAGTAATTTGTTTATACAGACATATAACCTGTTAGACTTTAGATGTTAATCTAAAGTCTGATCTTGTAGACTTGATTTGCAGCCTGATGTCTCATCAAGTTTTGATAACTCAACTCAAGTCTCTGGTTCTAGCCTCGCTATTCCCCCAATAATCACAACCATGAGAAATTCTTCATTCTTCTCCTGCGTCCTCTGCTGGTGGTGTAGGGGACACGCAGGCAGCGGTGGGCCTCTACAAGGAGGCGCTGTCCCTGGCGCAGGCTGCCGGCGACGAGGAGGCGGCGGAGCAGATCCACCAGGGACTGATGGAGGTGCAGAAGCGGAAGAAGGAGCAGCAGGAGAAGGAGGAGAAGGAGGAGCAGGAGGAAGTTGAACTGAAATGAGATTGACGAAAGGATGGACTGGGTGGATAGTGTGTGTGTGCGTGTGCGTGCGTGCGTGTGTGCGAGCCATTTTATTTTGTAAATAAAAAACGAATTAAACTATGTTCAACAAGCGCTGGAATGTTCACCAAACATTTTCAACCTCTCATCGACTTCATTTACATTTATTGCATTTGGCAGACACTTTTATCCAAAGCGACTTACAAAGAGTACATTTGTTGAAGGAGCAATATATCACTGTGGTACATAAAGATAAGAATAGAGCAGGTTTCAAGCATTCATAGAACGACTTTCATAATTGCTAGGTTGTCTGCATAATAGCTGGGATAAGAGCAGACGTACCATTCTGAATGTATTACCAACATCTAAGAACATACAATATGCTAAACATTGCCAAGACATACAAACACGCAAGTTACTGCTCGGGTTAGGAGA